>CAMXCT020000291.1:407204-935704 GCA_947184155.2 Cladocopium goreaui | reverse complement strand
CCTGCCGGACCTCAACCGCGGGTATCCCCGCCCAGTGTTCCCTGCCGGACCTCAAGCACGACCATACACGCCCAGTGTTCCCTGCCGGACCTCAACCACGACCATCCCCGCCCAGTATTCCCTGCCGGACCTCAACCACGACCATCCACGCCCAGTGTTCCCTGCCGGACCAACCGTGAATATCCACGCCAAGTGTTCCCTGCCGGATCTCATATAGGAAGATATATAACAAAGAATATACAAAAGAATGTTACAAAGATAAAATACCAGAAGATTTGCCGGATAGAATGCCAGAAAATATGCCAGATAAAATGCCAAATAAAATATCAGAAAATATGTTAAATAAAATACCAGAAGATTTACCAAATAATATACCAGAAGATATACCAAATAGAATGCCAAAAGATTTACCAAATAAAATGCCAGAAAATATGTCAGGAAATATACCAGATAGATATATCAAAAAATATACCAGAAGATATGCCAGATAAAACGCCAAAAAATATGCCAAATAAAATGCCAAAAAATATATCAAAATATATGCCAGAAAATATACCACATAAAATACCAAATAAAATGCCAAAAAATATGTCAAATAGAATACCAGAAGATATACCAAATAAAATGCCAGAAGATTTGCCAGATAGAATATCAGAAGATATGCCAGAAAATATGCCAAATAAAATGCCAAAAAAAATGTCAGAAGATATGTCAAATAGAATACCAAAAGATTTTCCAATAAGAAAATATATAAATTTATAAATGTCATAGTAGGGATCACACGAAGTAAAGTAATTTTCCAAATAACAAAGGTTCCTATTCCGTCACCCTCTTACCCAAATTCCTACGCCTACTCCTATTCCAATTTCCAGTACCACTACTGCTAGTGCTGCTAGTACAACTATGAATTTTCAAAACCGTTTCCGGCGCGCAAATTTATTTTACTTCCAAATTTAAAATCGAATGCATTCATGCATGGATCCTTGCTTTCATTACCAAATTTACTACTACTCCTAGTACTACCACCACACCCGCTGGTATTACACCACCACTACCACTAAAGGGTCAGAAACCAGTCAGAAACCAGTCAAAAACCCGTCAGAAACCGGCCAAACGCAACTGTTCCCCTCCCTCCCTCCCTTTCTCTCTCTCTCTCTTTCTCTCTTTCCCTCCTACTAGAATTCCTACTCCTATTCCTACTCCTACCTACTCCTACCCCTCCTACTACTACTACTACTACTCCTACTCCCTCCCGCTACTGCTACTACTACTACTACTCCTCCTACTCCTACTCATATTCGTACTCCTACTCCTACTCCTACTACTGGTATTACTGTGAGTTTTCCGGACCGTTTCCGGACCGCGCAATTTTCTTTTCTTCTCAAATATGAAAACGAATGCGTTAATGGGCGGATCCTTCTACTAGTGTTGCTACTACTCTCAGTATTACCGCTAGCGCCGCTACCACTGCAACGCCGCTACCACTAGTGTTGCTACTACGATACTCGCGCTTGGCCGGTTTCTGACAGGTTTCTGACTGGTTTCTGATCCTTCCGTGGAACTTTTGTCAAGTGGAGAAAAGCAAAGGCAAAAATTCCTCGGTGTAGTAGTGGTAGCGGCGTTGCAGTGGTAGCGGCGCTAGCGGTAATACTGAGAGTAAAAGCAACACTAGTAGAAGGATCCGCCCATTAACGCATTCGTTTTCATATTTGAGAAGGAAAGAAAATTGCGCGGTCCGGAAACGGTCCGGAAAACTCACAGTAATACCAGTAGTAGGAGTAGGAGTAGGAATACGAATATGAGTAGGAGTAGGAGTAGGAGTAGTAGTAGTAGTAGTAGCAGTAGTAGTAGTAGCAGGAGGAGTAGTAGTAGTAGCAGTAGTAGTAGTAGTGGTAGTAGTAGTAGTAGTAGTCGTCGTCGTAGCCGTATAACCAATCGCCAACCAATCGCTCAGCCTATCGCGATGCAGGTTTTGGCAATCGCGCAAAGCAGAGTAAACGCATCAATTCATAAATTTGTTATCTGCTTTTACGGACGGCTCCCATATATATATATATATTAATTATTTCTTATTATTCTATATATATATTAAGAACTATATTTTTTTAAATTTATTTATATATAATAAGAACAGATATATTATTTTTTCTCTTTATATTTTAAATTATATTATTATAATATAAAATTAAAATTCTTATTATATTATAAATATATATTATTATATTATAAATTAAAGAACATATATAATATTTATTTTTTAGGACTTTTTGGGGACAAAATACCGATAAATCAAATATCGAATATCGAACCCGAATATATCAATTCAGCAGGACGCAATTGGATGCAATTGGTTGGGTTTCAAGCAAGTATCCAACCAGAATAATTTCTATTGATGTAATTTTTATCTCCACATTTCGCTGGATAGGTGGGTATTCAAATAGCCCTATAGAAAAAGAATTGAGTTGGACACCTTATATAAAGTATTCGGTACTGAATTCGAACACATTTTGGGCAAAGAGACCTAAAATTGTCTAAATCTGGAATTGGGCCCCATGTCATCCCAATTCCATAATTTGAATATGAGAATAAACAAAAATGAAAGTCATTTGACATCATTTGACCTCTTTGCAACAACTGCAAGTTCAACGGACTAGAAACCAAACCAAACCGAATCGAACCGAATCCTTCCTGAACATTGATTATAGTTATATATTGTTTTCAGTTCTTGTTTTGAATCAATACTAGATGCCTTTGGCAATCTACCAGTATGACTTTTCTCAATGTAATGGTACCTGTCAGCATGGCAACAGATGCGCAGATGCAACCTCATGATGAGTTTCGAAATGAAATATGCAGAGCCACAAGAGCTGACAGTCAAACTTCGGACAGCAAAAATTCAGACATCTTCTGAAATCAAATCAAGCTGGGGTAAAATTACCACACTAGCAAGCTAATTCTTAAAAGCCCTTCACCTTTCAAATTTGCTGAAAACACTCCTACATTTTTTGGGACATCAGTCATCACTGATTATATTGCCTGTATTTCTAGTTGATGGGGTTACAACAGTGTTACAAGTTTAGCTAAGTAATCGATCGAAGTCTGACTTCTGCAAAGAGTAGAACATGTTTTTGAAAAAGAATCTATACAATATGTTCAAAATTGGCCCACATGTTCCAAAAACTAAAACTTAGCTAAGTAATCACATCCAACAAATTGGCTGATATTTTCCAACAAACTAACTTTAGGAGTTCTCACAAACGCTAGAAAAACTTTTCCAGGATTTGCAAAAATATGTGCCATTCATAATTAACTTCCAGGTGCCAAAAAACGAGGTACCAACGGACCCACTAAAAATGCCGGTCATTTTTGTGATTTGCAGCAGGCGATTGACAGAATTTTCCAGGCGATAGATCATTTGTGATGTATCGATCATGGGGGGTACCTGACAAGTTCTCACCCATCAAATCACCATTTCCCTATAGACACCTATATTAACACTCAATCCTCATAACATCCTCCGTTTTTGGGGGAAAATCGATCCTTGGAGGGTCACTGATGCTGGAAAAAGTCACCCTGGCAATCATAAATGTATCCCGCAATTTCGTGGCTTATCGTATTTATAACTTGATCATACCCCTTTAAACTATATTTAATTATATATACCATCTGGTAAATTAACATAACTATGGAAAATCACCATGCTATGTAGCTGGGTAAATCAACTATTTTGACTGATGGCCATTTTCAATGTCGCAAACTGTGAATGTTTAGCAGAGGGTATACCATCATATATCCCATTAAATCCCATTAAATCCCTTTGAATCACCATTGAATCACCCTTGGAAGGTTTATCCATACGGTACTTATATGTTCAGTTATCTTCACTTCTTATCCATGAAGTGTACTCCGTACGGTCAATTTTCAGTTCCGTGAATCCATTGGTGAAACGGCCACATTTCCAGGCCGAAAAAGCCACATTTGTTGAATCCACGAACTGGGAAGCCATGGGAAAATCTCCAAAAACAGCCATTTTTAACAGCCATAAAACAGCCATAAAACTTAGAATTTTCACCTTTTTAAGACATCCACCACCATTTTTGAAATATGAATCATGAAACCATTAATTGCATCATTCAGTCGAAGTGAATCCCCCAGAGTCATTGGATCCACCATCCTCAAATTCAAATCCCATGAACGAACGTCTCATGAGAACAAACCGATGACTGATTTACTGTAAATCACTATTCAGTCGCCGTTAAATCACCATTAAAATCCCGTTAAAATCCATTAAAATCACATTCAACTCCATTCACCCACATTTTTTCCCGTTGATTGTCACCCTAACGATGATCAACACCATTCAATCCAATGAAATCACAATTGAAATCGCATGACATCCCAATGTTGGTCTATTAAATGGATGTGTCTGAAAATAGATGATATCCCCAATTATCGCCATTTCATAGGGAACATCTTCATTAACATTCATTAAAAAAACCATTGGGTTTAGGGCTACACAACATTTTCAGAGAAACCCATAAATCACAATGTTAAATCACCATGTTAAATCACCATTAAAATACCATGCTTGTTGGTTTAGCCACCATTAGAGTCCCAAAAAACATCCCTATTTTCCTTGCCCAAATCACCACTAAATCACCATAAAATCCCATTCAATCGTACTAAACCACCATTAGATCATTCTGATTCCCAGCATATTCCCATGAAATGCCCTGTTTTTTCCTTGGTGAAATCACCATTTTGCCCAACATCAAATCCCATGAACATCACCAATGAAATCACCATGTCCCTATAGATACCTCCAGTGATTATAGAAAAAAAACACAACTGATCACCATTTATCAACATTTATCATCATGAACATCCGAATAAAATCACATAGAATCACCATAAATCCCCATTAAATCCCAATAAATCACCATGAAAATCCCATGGAAATCACCATTTTTCTCATGAAATCACCAGCCTCCAAGGCAGCGCCCGTGGCCAAGTCGCTGGCCCTGTTGCCGCCATAGTCCTGGTGTCGAAGACGCGAAGTGCGGAAAGGGAACGCCATGGGAACACGGCTTTGCCAGGGCAAAATGGTGATTTCCATGGGATTTTCATGGTGATTTATTGGGATTTAATGGGGATTTATGGTGATTAATGGTGATTTCCATGGGAATTTCATGGTGAGAGGATGATACTAAGGGAATTTATGGTGATTCTATGAATGTGATTTTATTCGGATGTTCATGATGATAAATGGTGATCAGTTGTGTTTTTTTTACTATAATCACTGGAGGTATCTATAGGGACATGGTGATTTTATTGGTGATGTTCATGGGATTTGATGTTGGGCAAAATGGTGATTTCACCACGGAAAAACCGGGCATTTCATGGGAATATGCTGGGAATATGCTGGGAATATGCTGGGAATCAGAATGATTTCATGATTTAATGGTTATTTCATGCGATTGAATGGGAGTTTATGGTCATGAATAGTGATTTCACCACGAAATATAGGGATGTTTTTTGGGACTCATCAAGGTGATTAAACCAACAATTTGACCGGTGATCTTATGGTGATTTCACCAAGAATACTGGTGATTTCATGGGATTTCACAGTGATCCATGGGATTTGTCGCTGATTGATGATAGACCCCACTTGAGGATCCAAGTGGGTATACCAGCCCCCCAAAAAGATAGAACTCGGGAAATCCCCACTGAAATATACTGAAATAGTGATAATTCACTTTTCTATCTTTTTTGGGGATGACTATAAAATTTAATATCTAGTATTCAAATTTGGCCGGGAAATCTGCGAACTCAACGGAGGTTGAGTTCGCTAGGAACATCATCGACAAAAGGTAGTTTCCAGCACGCCATGTCTGATTACCAGAAGGTATTTCCAATCATAAGTTGTTGCTACTCACCCTTAACAATATGATACAATAGTTATATCTACCGCATACTAAGTTGCAATTGTATCGATATCTACTTACTAACTGGTCATATAAACTGGTTATATAATTGGTTGGTAAGTGGGTATCTACACACTTATGGTATGTTATCTTAACCAATCTAAGCAGTTATTAGTAATATTAACCAGATAGTTTGGGTTGGTATAGTTATTAACTGTAACTGGTTATACTATGCCATACTAACTGGTTACATTAGTCTACTATTGGCACTACTAGTTGACGAACTCGGCCCTACTAGCATTGGAATCTGAAAGGAAACTGTGGGCTTTGGGATCATCAAATGTCATATTTCTGATATTTCGCAAATGATTATAGTTCACTAACCTGAATTAAGGCTTATCTGGGATAATTCCCCTTACGTTCATCATGATTCCAAACATTTCGGTCGCGGCGGATTTCGGATTATGGGGCCATCGCCACAGAAAATTGCCACTTGAAGATATCATTTTTTTAGCAAGATAAACCTTAAGACATCAATTGAGATCTTTGTTGGTTTATATAAATGGGATGATTTATCAATTTGTTGCATATTTTTCTGATTTAGATTACAAAAGTATAGTCCCATTATTATTATTTTGAAAAACCAAATCAAAAACACATCAGAGTTATCAAGGTGTTTTGTAATAATTATTTGCATTCCCCAGAGGAAGGGAACACCAGATCCCTACACCATTTCAACCTGATAGTTATCACATATTTTGAATAATGTTCTGAATCAGATTATCAGACAAATCTCTGTCATTGTCAAAATCCACTTGCTACATGGGTTATCAACCACTTAGATGGGTTATACATGGATTATTAACCACCTATGTGGGGAATTCACCAATTCTACATGGCTTTTCTTAACCATTTACTAATGGGGATGCCCAGCGCGTGTCCTTGGTTGTCGCTAGCACCCGGGAGTTTTCGTGTGCCTCCCCAGGATGGATGAACTGGATGAACTGTGGATGGAGAGTCCACAGATCTGATCAAGATGTTTTTTTGGGATCTAAATTTTGATTGTTGATTATTGGCATTAATATATCTTAATATGTATATTAATATGTATATATATATACTGTTTGAAGATTGGATTTAAATGGATTTATATATAATGTTTTGTTCACCTAACCCAACATCCTATATGGCATGGTAATGTTCGGTTTTGTGGTATCTGATGAGCCTTCACAATTTCAACCAACCTGTTTAAACAGTAGGCTTGTAATCCAACATGATCACTTGGTGGTCAGCTTTGCCAACCCAGGTTTGTCCCAACCTTTCGGAAGAAAACCCATAGAAAACCCATAGGTCACCTCATCCCCTTGTACCCCAGTCCAAAAAGGAGTTCAAGAAAACCACCGGCAGACCGCTTCCCCCAGGCCATCAGCAGTTTGCAGACGTTCCGATGACCCGCCTGATGACTTCTGACCAGTTCTGATGGATCGACCTTGGGGCCTTGGGGTCCTCTGATCTTTTGATGGTCTAGAGTCTAAACGAATGGCAGGGGCTGCTGGACTTGGCAAACTTGACATCATTTGACCAAAACTCAGATGGGGTCATGGCAACGCAAGTAACAAACAAGAAAAGATCAACCACCATTTGCACCGGAATCATGGCTGATCCTAGATACCCTGCATTGTTCTTGATCTGGTTAGGTTCATATGTTCTCATCATGGAAAAAACATAGCAACGTAGCGAACTACCTTCTGGTAATCAACCATGGCAATGGAAAATCCACCAGTTCTAGATGATTCTCCCATTAAAACCTCCATTAATAGTTAACTTTCCCGCGTTTTCCCATGATTTTCCCAGCTATAAACACCTCCATGGTGGGAGATTTCCCAGCCATCCACCAAGCCACCAAGCGACACCCTCAGCCCCCGCCTCGGCTGCTGCGTGCAAGGCATTCCGCCCCACGCAGTCCTCGGACCATACAGCCATCTAATATGTAAAACCCCATCGATTTTGCCACTTTAGTTGATACTTTAGTTCATGTACATCCATGGAAAATTTGACACGTTCGCAAGGGGGAACGTTGCAAGGCAGCAAGGAACTTTCCTTTTGATGCAGTGAATGAACATGAAAAAATGCATGTACATCCATTTACCAGTTCGCCACAATTCTGAATCATTTCATGAATCCATGACATGCAACTGGCCAGGACAGGTATCTGACCATGTCAGCAATGGGGTTCTCTGAAAATTGGGGATGTCGGATACCAAGGTCCCAGGTGGCCATCAGAAGGTGGGGAAAACACGCCCTGAATCTGGCAGTTACCCCCAGTCCTGTGCAGTGACCACTTTGAAGCGAGGATGTTTCAATAGCACGTGCACCACCTGGGCAATACATCACTGCTTGGTTGGTTTCAAACGCCTGAAAACGTGAGTTGGGATCATCATAGCCTCATCATACCATATCATACCGATAGGGTTGCACATAACAAACATGTTTGACACAGCTAACTAGATAACTATCTACGGTGTGTACTGCATACCCTCATGACTCATAAGCTTGAAAAGGACATATTTTTTGGACCCTTGAGCAATTTCTGTCCAAACGGACATCTTTCTTGGACACAACGCAAGCAATTTAAATCAGTTTCAATACAACTTAAATTACAGTAACTTCAACACAGTTTACATCAATGTCATATCACGTTATACAAGTATCAGTATATAATATTATTTACGTATGAAATCGTATTAATATAATGAAATTATAATGAGTTGTTCTGCGCCATCTGTGACATCTCTTTGAACTATTCGCTTTTACGGTTCTGCATCATGTGTGGAGGTGGCTATCTCAGGTCCGCCAGTGGAAGTGGAGTCAGGGACATTGGCCACAGGATCCTCAGGAGGAGGGCGCATCAACAAGAAGTGATGCACTGACTCCAGAATCAGCGCTGCATCGTCGATCATAGTGTTGGTCTCCGCGTGGAGGTAAACATCAAAGTGAGTTCTGAACCAGGTGTTGAAAGCATCCAGGTTGCGCATGGCCATCGGAATCAAGTCAGTGTGGATTTGGAAAGAGTAAACAGGCTCTGACTTAAGCACTGACAATCTGAAATGAACTCTGCCACATATTTGAAACATATTCTGATTATTCTAAGATATTAGCGGTGATACACGGTGATACAATATACCAATATATTATGATACAATTTGATACATCATCTGACATGCATTTTGATATGTTCGTACTGACATAGTCTGACACCTGAAGTATTAGAACATATAAATGAATCTGTATGAATGAAAATGAATTAAATCTAAGTTTGGATATGGAAGGAAATCTGACATACCCTGATATCATGTCACATTCAAGCTCAGAATCCTCAAACTTAGGTCTTGATGGATTGAAGTCTTTGCTTTTTGTTCATGTTCGGTAAAATCCCCACCATGGCATATATTCCAAGAGAATATGCTGACTGCCTTCTATCTGACATTTTATCTCGCATTTATTCCTCCCAACTGATCTCCGCTTCGGAATGCTTCGGACACTACCACCTTGGCTTCTGATCCTGTGTCGTCAAACCCAAATCCCTGCAGACGACAAATCTCAGAGCTCCGAAAACCTTCTGCAACACAACCGTGCTCGCCATAGGATTCGGGTCCGGCGCGCCCTAGACTAGAGAGCTGGCAAGCTCGCTATGGAGTTGCTATGTAGAGGGGTCTGGAAGGGCAAACAGGCACTCATGTTGCCGTGTCTGGCTGGGTTGGTTGAAGCCTACATGGGTTTGTCTGAAAATAGGCTACTCCATGGTACCCCAGATTCCAATGGATTCTTCAATATTCTTCATCATTTTCCCCATGAAGAATGGCTATTCCTGTTTATCCCCCATCACATCCAAGAACCCCCCACCTCCTCCAAGCCGTGGGCCGCAGCCAAATGCAGCGCCGTCCAACCTGTGGCCGACATATCCGATGATTATTTTTTAGTTCGGAAAAAACACAATACAAATTGGGATTTCAGCACCAGAAATTGAATGGAAGAAAAAATGAACACTTGAGATGTCGCCAGCAAACAAGGGCGTTGAACTAATAGAAATAGTGTTGAAAAACACACTTTGAACAATTCAAATGGACACAATCGTGTTGGAAAACCGACATAAACTGTGATTTGACCAACAATAAATGGGGTGTATCCAAAATTATGGTGCCCGAAAGCTGCCCTTACGCCGCACTTTCGCGAACCTTTCGCGCCCTTTCGCGCCCCAGCAGAATCGGGACATGGGATTATGATCAGGTTTTCGTGTGTAAATTCGTCACAAAGATTTACAGGAGGATTGTATTTAAAAACATTACTTGTTGGAGATCCGTTTTCAAAGCTGCTCTAGTTACATTCCTGCTGTGCGTGATGAGTTTGTTCCAGTCCACAGAGTCGATGGCATTGGGCAAGTCAGTGTTCCTATGAGGACGTTTGACTTCTAGACATTGGTTTTGCACCCATTCTTTGAAAAGCTTTTGAAGTTGCGACATGGCAGAAAGAACTGGTCCATTTTGGGCTAGGGCTGGGTCGGGAGGATTCGCCTTTCGCGGACCTTTCGCGGATTTCTCGTCTAAACAATGAAATTTCAGAAGCTCATGTTTATGCAAGGGTGTCTTTTATCATTTATGCCAAGCATGCAGGGTGCCACTGCCAATTATCAGAACATAAGACAATACGAAACATGAATCCTGTGGCAATTAATTCTGCAAGAACCTGCCAAACATGAATACTATGACTATAACTTATATATTTATAAATAGTGGTATTCAGACCTTTCGCAAACCTTACGCCGCGCTTTCGCGGCCTTTCGCCACTGCAGCAAAACACACACACATCCATATCTGCAGATGTCACTCCGATACTAAAAGCCTTGCATGTGTTTTAGGACGACTCCCAAATGATGAAACCTTGCCGTTGAGATCGATTAACCATGACTGACCCAACAAAACCCAACAAACATGTGGAAATATGGGTTTCAAAATGGGCACCTGCTATCCAAAATAGGATGTTGCACTGGTAAGAATGGGACCAAAATCTGTGGTTCCCTGCATCTCATTTTTTTTTTAGCACATCCCCACATTCATGCCAGGTCTCCACCTTAATCTACTAGACATTTGCAGATACCGTGTCAATCTCAGAGTTCATGCTTAGCGGATCGAGTAAAACAAAAACATTTTGTTGCCCCAAACACCACCAAAAATGGCGTCGTCTGAAAATGGTACCCCAAAGTCCCGTGGTCTATCATCATATTGTGGGTATCCCACCTATTCTTGGACAAACCCAAATATCATCTATGCAGGGAATATGATATTCCCATCAAAACACCAATGATAGTCCCATATGTAGCCAGAAAATTTCTCACGTTTATTGATTAAATCCCATTAAAACGCAATTTTAGTTTAGTTGGTTAAATTCCCATGAAACGCGCAATTCTTGTTCTTCAAACTGCCATTGAATCACAAGTTTGTTGGTTAAAATCATGTTAAATCGCTATTCTTCTTGGTTAAATTCCTTGTTTTGGGCGTTCTCGCTCCACTTTGACTCCGCAAGAGGTGGCAGCTGCTCATTCCAGCCACTGCCTCTGGCTGTCCGCGTCGCTACCTTGAAAGATTCAGAGGAAATTAGGGAACCTGTTGAAACCACGTCATTTTGGTTGGATTATAACATAATAATATGTAGTGCTACTATGTAGTGCTATACTCATACTTAACATATTGTATATCTAATATTTATATAATGCTAATGACTACATATGGAGGTTTCTAAGTCATGGGGTACCCCCAAATCATCCAAGTCATGAATGACCATTGAAGTATTGAAACCTATGGTTTTGGGGGTGCCACCATTTTAGGAAACCCCCAAATAGAAGTTTCAATGGGACATCGCCTAAAATGGAGGTTTTCATGGGAATATGCTGGGAACATATTGTAATCATGTTGCTTTTATGATGTTTTAATAGGATTTTGAATTGATTCACGGGAGTTGAACTATCAAGAATGGGGATATTCATTCATGGGAAATACCATCCGTCATCAAACGTGGCGGGGCGGCCGGGTATTCATCGAACTAAATGGTGGATTTCCAGCAAGACATTTGATGACTCCGGGTACCACTAATGGCCATAAGAAATTTTGAATTGTGGTTTTTTCCGAGAGAAACTGGGAGACATTAAAAGTTAGGAAAACTGGGTAAAAACTCATTAAAAAAAACTAGCACGGTGGTTTAGTCATTGAACACCAAGATCTAACTTAACCAAAAAACTTACTTGAACATGACCATGCTGGATAAGAATCATGTCTTAAACGACATATAATTCTAATATGATTTCACAATCCAACATGCTGTCACATGGGGACACCGGGGCTGGGACACGTTGTCACATCTTCTTCAAGTAGCTTGAATGATGTTCCTGATATGTTGTAACATCTTCATCAAACTGAGCTTCCATCGGATCTCAGCCAAGTTTCTGTTCGGCGCCTCAGCAGCAGCTGCAGCCATCTTTCGCCAAAACGTGTCTGAATGCACCAATGGCTGTCTAAATATCCCGGATGCTGTGGGATTGGGGGCTAGTCATCGGTGTCCTCCGAGACATCCCCAAGTTCCCGTAGGCCGAGCAAGTCAGGCACCACAGCCACTCCCATCACACAGCGGTGAGCTGTGAGCTGAATTGCGTCCGACTCCAGGTTGAAATGAGCCAGATCTGGGTACCAGACATTGCAGGATGAACGCATGGGTCGCATGACCCTGGCCCCCTCCACACCACATATCTTCAGCTGCAGCAGCCTGGACCGGCGTGGACCTTCTACACTCCAAGGCCATATGCTGCTGCGGATGTGGACGTTCTTGGATGTGGAAGGCAACGTGAATGCGAAGTGTTGGAAGCTGCTCAAGAAGTATCTAGGCGAAATTAGTGGAACAGTGTCTCTATGATGTCTGGCTGCTTCAGCTTGGGTAATGAGGAACCCACCTGCCCCACTACTACTATGAGGCAAAGGTGGAAGCTATGGAAGCGAACATGCCGAAAATGGGAATCTACGCGACAAACACAAAGCCGCACACGGCGTTGCGGCTACTTGGTATGGGCCAGAAACGTTTATCGCTCCACGAATTTGCAGGACCGAAAATCATTTCACAGCAAAACAAATGTGGAAAAAAACATGGTACCACCAAATCCAGTAGATGTTCATCAAATTTCCCATTTTAAATGGCAATTATGGCGCTAAATCATGCTAAATCCCCAATGTTTGGCAATGTTCTGGCTTTCTTCCCTGGTGGGGATTTTAGGGGCCGGATAGCTTTATTTTGGTTTAGAAGTAGGTTAACTATGGCATAACTGGCAGATATATCGAACTAGTTCTTTTTGGGCTTGCAAACCAACAAACATCACGTGGGGGCAAGCACCATCAAGCTCTACAAATCCACATACCCTCGAGTAAATTGACAGTTCGCTATGGAAAATCAACATGTCTAGTAATTCAGCTATTTTTCTATGGCAATTTGTTCAATAGCAAACTGCAACAGTCATTACCAGAGGGCAAATCCATACATTCCACATATATTCCATATATATATATATATTCCATATATATATATATATATATTCCATATATATATATTCCAAATAAATAAATATATATATATATTCCATATATATATATATATTTTCCATATATATTCCATATATATTCCATATATATATATATTCCATATATATTCCATATATATTCCATATATATTCCATATATATTCCATATATATATATATTCCATATATATATATTCCATATATATATATATATATTCCATATATATTCCATATATATTCCATATATATACTCATATATATTCCATATATATTCCATATATATTCCATATATATTCCATATATTCCTCTGGTAATTCATAAGGATCATGTCTGTGAATGGACCATGGAATGACCATGGTGATCCCCCAGGAATCCCCGATCTGCAAGGTTCCATAAAATGTTGGTTTCTTGGTTACCTCCACATTAAAAATGACCATTTCTACTTTTCAAATCCGAGAAAAGTCCTTATTCTTGTTGGCTAAATCACCATGATTAAAACCATTCATCATCCCTCAAATCACACTCAAAAAAACCTTCAAAGCTCATTTTTTTCTTGGTGAAACCTGCATTTCAATCATTCTTTTTGGTTTCACCATTACCCTCTGGTAATTTAACATAGCTGTTGAAAATTGTTATAGAAATAGTTGATTTACCCTCAAACATGGTGATTAGTGATTTTCCATATTTTTTGTATGTTTACCAGAGGGCAAATCTTAATGACCATATAATAGGGTTATTATCTATAGATTATTGCATAATTAGCGGTTGGTGGTTTTAACCATCTTGAAAAATATTAGTCAATAGGAAGGATTATATATCCCATATATTATGGAAAATAAAAAATGTTCCAAACCACCAACCAGTATTAATTATCTATTCAGTACTATATCTCTTAATGGCTGGTTATGGTATTCCTTTTTGTTGATGCAATGGCTGCAACGACCATGAAATCATGCAACTAAAACCGCCTCTGCGAAGCTCGGCGAAGCCAACAAGATGCGACACACGGTCGCGAAACCACCTGAAGCCTTGGCATCAGCCGTTGGAAAGGCGATACTTTAATGGCGGCTATGTGGTGAGTTAACCAAGAAAAATTGCGATTTTATGGTGATTTAACCAAGAACCATTGGATTTTAATGGTGATTTAGTAGGATTTAATTCGATGGTTATTTCATGGTGATTTAATGGGATTTGATGCAATGTGGGGCCCCCTGGTGATGTTTGTTGGTTTGTAAACGCCATTAAATATGGTTGTAAGCATCAGCATCACAAACCATAGCCATTGGAGTTATAAACCAACTTAGCTATCTAGGGGGGCCCACGTTATCATGACCATCAATAAACCAGGCTGGACATTTCCACATAGGGATATACCGAACAAACCATATGGAATCACAGGAAACAATGCATAATATAATCTCCGAGTGTACCTCCTAGTGTAAAATAACCATCAATATTAGGAATAGTAGGAGGTACATTCATACGGTAGGAGATTTTAGCTATATAACCATGGAAATAGGGGACTATAAATTTTATACATCTACTTATAGTATCTTATAGAACCATCAACAACGGGAGGCTGTATCGTCATCCTGCAGTAGATAACACTTCAACATGTCAAGCAAATCATAAACAATAGTTTTGAAATTTTCATTGTCATTAACTATGCATTTCTGGCATTTCGCCAGCAACACTACGACTAGGAGAAAATTCAGTTATACAGACATATATATATATAATCATGGAAAAAGGAGTACATACATGCAGTTTATATGGTTTATGATGATGTTTTCTGATAATATGTATCCCTGAAAATCCCAATGACTCATTTTGCCTCCGACAAAAATGACTTTCAGGGAGTTTATCAATTCATCCAGTTATGGATCCCATGCAGCTTGACATTTTTTGACCATGGCTCACATGAATGGTCCGACGTGCCCACTCCCGAGCCCGCACGGCAATGCGATAAACATGTTCGAGAAGTGGTTGAAAGGAAAACTTGCAGTTTTTTTTTCTACCCCTGTACATGCCAATTATATATATATATCCCTAAATCCATCATTGTCCCATCATTTTCAGACCATTCTGTATCCAAAACCTCCAAAGTTGTTTTCACATTTTTATGCCATTATATCCATCATTATCCATTCTATATTCAATTTTTCTCTATGTTTCTTTCATCCGTCCAAAATTTGCCCACCATTTCTTGCCAAAGGACGGCCCAGTGAAATGCGGTCCAGCCCTCCTGGCGTGAAACTCTCTCCAATTTTTTTTCGCGCCGGGAGACCGGATTTTTCCCATGAAAATCGGGATTTACTAGGGAATACTTTGGGAAACCTGGGAAACTATAGCTGATGTATATTGGTTTTGTTCAAAATCTTGACATCTGATATTGAAAATTGGGGTTGACTGAATGAACAAAACATTTGGATTTAATTGGTAACATTCATAGGAATAAAGTGGTTGACAAGATGCGTCGTGAACACTGGGATTTCCATTCTGGCGATTTATGCGACCTGAATGGAGGTATCATGGACAATGCAAGGGGTGAATATAGTTGATATAATCCCATCCGCCTATAAAAATATGTAATGGCCCCCCAAACAAGGACAATGTGGTAAACCCAGTCGCAAGCCACCCGCAAAATCACCATAAATGGGTTGTGTAGACCATTCACAAATGGTAGGTTTATATAGGTTTATGGCATTGGGGTTTTCAGATTAAATCCAATACTAAAATCACTGGGTGATTTAGATCCAGGGAATAGGTTTAACATAGACGATCTTATGGTGATAATTTCCTAGGATAAACCAAACCATTTTTTTGTGGTGATACATATGGTATAATACGGGGGAAAGTGTAAAATAAAATATAGCTGACAAACATGTGCCCAAACATGATGTCCAAAAATTGCGAATTCAATGGGCAGGACGATGTTTTAATCCATGGGATGGACTGGGCACCCTCTTTTGATGTAACCCATCATGTCACATAGGAAGATGGGAATTTAAAAGGGTTAAAAAACACAGTCCAATAGTTGAATCCGTTTGAATCACAGCTATATATATAAATATATATGTGCATAAGTAAATGAGCCAAAAAACACATATATATATATGTACATATACACATACATGTGTACGTATGTGACATATATATATACACACTTTAATAACATATGACGATATGGTGGGTGGAAGGAGAAGGAACTGTGCATCAGTTGCAGTGCAGGATGCGAGAAACCCTCGCACTCTTTTTTAACCATTGAAGGGGTTGAGCCCATGCTGCAGAAAAAGAAGTTGAACCGACAAAATCTTGCACCACCTAAGGCCCCAAAAAAACAACATTGAAAAGGGCGTGCAGAGGTTCCAATATGTCCATGCTGTGCAAATATAGGTGCAGGATTTCATCCTTCCACAGAAGCCGGATAAACATCCACATTGGCCCAAATTTGGCAGCTTGCGTGCCAGAAGTTTAGTGCCTTGCAGATTTTTCGACTTATAGACAAAGGCAGAGCACAATCTGGGAAAAGCATCGGGCATAGTCGGAAATGTGCCCCCTGAACATTGGCAAAGGATGGCAAAGGCTTGGTGAAGCTGTTGATCTTGAGGCAACGAAGTAGCATGGTGTCACACCTGGCCGAGCAGTTCTGGAAGCTTGCTTTGCAAGCCAAGAACTTCGCAGGGGCACTTCCAGAGCTGGGTGGCTTGGGGAAATGCGCCAGCAGCAATCTTTGCAAACGCTCCAGTGGCCCTGTCACAGTGGGTCCTCGGAGCAAACACGGCGCTGTGCTTTTTTAGGGAATTGTATGCTCAGTCGGTCGAAAACCACATGTCAAGCACCTCCTTCCACAAGGTAATGCCCGAGGGCGTACCCAAAACCCTTTTTCCTTGGACCCCCCCGAAACAATAACAACAACCCCCGTTGGCATATGCATGGAGGGTCTTCAGGCAAGAGGCTGCACCGCCCGCCACCACCCGACACTGACACTGACACTGACACTGACACAACCACAGCCACAATAACCACCACCACCACAACAACAACAAAAAAGCGAAACAAAACAAAACAAAACCAAACAAAACAAAACCAAACCAAACCAACAAAGAAAGAAAGAAAGAAACAAACAAAACAAACAAAACAAAACAAAACAAAACAAAGCAAACAAACAAACAACAACAAACAACAAACAACAAACAACAAGAACAAACAACAAACAACAAACAACAAACAACAACCAACAACCAACAACCAACAACCAACAACCAACAACAACAACAACAACCACCACCACAAAGACAAAGAACAAATAACAAATAACAAAGAACAAAGAACAAATAACAAAGAACAAAGAACAAACAACAAGCAACAAGCAACAAGCAACAACAGCAACAGCAACAACAACAACAACAAAACAACAACAACAACAACAAAACAACAGCAACAACAAACAACAAACAACAAACAACAAACAACCAACAACCAACAACAACAACAACAACAAAGACAAAGAACAAAGAACAAAGAACAAGCAACAAGCAACAACCAACAACAGCAACAACAACAACAACAACAACAACAATGACAATGTTGACTTTTTGGGGGGAGGGCGGGCAGAACAACAACAACTTGTGCACGAAAAGGAAAAACAAAAAAGAACCAATCTGGAAGGTACCTCGAACGCGTCGGGATAGACATTCCCTTGCAGCTGGCGTAAGCACGGACAACGTAGACACATACCCCACCGAACAAGAACAACTCTGGTGCAAGTGCGCGCTATGTGGCAGATTGAGCATTCATATTCATATGGAAGGGGCACCGCCCTGCGAAAAACAACAACTTGGACCATTTTTTTTTCGGGGAGGGGGAGGGGGACAAAACAAAAACTGTTTGCGCACGAAATGAACACACAAAAAACGTCTAACGCGGCAGCTTGAGGGGGCATATGCTCGGGCCCCTTCCTGCGAACAACAGCAGCTCTGACTCTGACCCATGTTTTTTTGGGGGGCAGAACGACAACAACTTGCGGACAAGAAGGAAGAACAACATAGAGCCAATCTGGCATGTTCAGCACAGAGATGCACGAGCCCCCCCGCTCCGTGCAGCAACAACACCTCGGACGTTTATTTGAGCCGGAAAGTACTACCAACTAGGTGCTAAAATATGCCAACATGATCAAGCATTATTCCAACAACAAGTGTTCAAAGAAATGATTCCAGGATCGGATGCTGCCGATGTGAGTAATAAATTAAGGTTGGGGGTATAAATTTCGGCCCACAACACCGTGAGGACCCGCACTGCTCCGTGCCGTTTTGCGACCCGATCGGCAGGCCAGCTTGGCCGAATCCCAGTAACAGTTCGTATTGGGCTGTCTCCGCCGGGACCAACTCCTCACGTCAGGTTTGCAGAGATCTAGTCATGTTTGTTTCGACCATGAATGCGCATGGCATGTAAGGCAAGAGTGGCAGTGGGACTTTGGATGAATTGGCTGAGAGGTGGCTGCCTCCAATCCGGACCGCGCATCGAACTGCACAGCCAATCGTCGTTTCACGTAGACACACATTGGATTCCAATTCATGAAGGACTGTGCCAGCAGCTCTTCAAACTTGAGGAGGCTGCTCTCCTCTTCAGCCATCATCTTTCGCCCAGGGATGACTTGTAGCCAGCCATGCCGGTGCCGTTTGGAAACACATCTGCCCACACTGTTCTGCCGGCTTGCTCCATATGCTTCTTGAGCTGCCTCCAGGTAGTTCCCGGCCCAATGCTGCCAATCCATGCCTTTCGAGAATGAGGTGCCGAGGTAGTTGGAGCCATTCTCCCTGGTCTCACGCAGGTTGAAACTTGAGCCAAGCAAAAAGGCTACTCACCAAGGCCCCGAAAATCCAAAGCCTAGAAACAATTTGCAGCTGACATGTTCGTGCCCTGCTCTTCAAAACAGGCATGCGGGGACAACTTGTGCTTTGGGTGTGCTTGTGTGAGCGTAGTTATAGGGTGTTTTGGAATCTGTGCTTGCAGATCGCATTGGAATGGCTGCATGATGTTGCCAGGGCTCTGTTTTGGGGAGGAAGCCGGAGCACGAAACCTTGTCGCCGGCGATGAAAGGTACGTCGTCTGTGCGGCGGTTGCGGCTGCGGTCGGTTTTCCTTTTTTCCTTGCCGCAGTGTAATGGTGGCTTGAAGCTGCTTTGGGTCTGCTTGTGTGTGCGTAGTTATAGGGTGTTTTGGAATCTCCGGTTGCAGATCGCATTGGAATGGCTGCGTCAAGGTTGCTTGGTGTGGCGGCTGCATGCGTAATACTATTGTCTTTTGCAGCTGAATCTCGTAAATCGTATTGGAGTGGCTGCAGCCAGGCTGCGAGAGTGATTTGTCAGCAGATTTTCGCAATTTTGGCGCTCGTAATTTTCCTTCTAAAAATCCTTTTCCAAAGTGCCCCAAAATCGTCTTTTTTCTGCTGTGGCGTCGAGATTCGGTTTTGGAGCTGCAATTTCCGACGCCGTTGCGTGTAGATCTATTGTGTTTTGCAACTCAGTCTCTGCAGATCGCAATGTAGTGGCTGCGTTAAGGTTGCTTGGTCACAGTATTACTGCTAAGTAGTTTGTGCAAGCTTTGTAGTACACAGTAGTACTGGGAAGTGCTTTGTGCAAGCTTTGAAGTACAAAGTAGTACTGGAACGTGTTTTGTGCAAGCTTTGTAGTACAAAGTAGTACTGGGAAGTAGTTTGTGCAAGCTTTGTAGTACAAAGTAGTACTGGAACGTGCTTTGTGCAAGCTTTGTAGTACAAAGTAGTACTGGAAAGTAGTTTGTGCAAGCTTTGTAGTACAAAGTAGTACTGGAAAGTGCTTTGTGCAAGCTTTGTAGTACAAAGTAGTACTGGGAAGTGCTTTGTGCAAGCTTTGTGGTACAAAGTAGTACTGGAACGTGTTTTGTGCAAGCTTTGTAGTACAAAGTAGTACTGGGAAGTAGTTTGTGCAAGCTTTGTAGTACAAAGTAGTACTGGAACGTGCTTTGTGCAAGCTTTGTAGTACAAAGTAGTACTGGGAAGTGCTTTGTGCAAGCTTTGTAGTGCACAGTAGTACTGGGAAGTGCTTTGTGCAAGCTTTGTAGTACAAAGTAGTACTGGAACGTGCTTTGTGCAGGCTTTGTAGTACAAAGTAGTACTGGGAAGTAGTTTGTGCAAGCTTTGTAGTACAAAGTAGTCCTGGGAAGTGCTTTGTGCAAGCTTTGTAGTGCACAGTAGTACTGGGAAGTGCTTTGTGCAAGCTTTGTAGTACAAAGTAGTACTGGAACGTGCTTTGTGCAGGCTTTGTAGTACAAAGTAGTACTGGGAAGTAGTTTGTGCAAGCTTTGTAGTACAAAGTAGTCCTGGGAAGTGCTTTGTGCAAGCTTTGTAGTACAAAGTAGTACTGGGAAGTGCTTTGTGCAAGCTTTTGTAGTAGACATCAGTACTGGGAAGTACTTGACATGAAAATAGCCAAGAAGAACTTAGCTGACATATGGGAAGACCTGGAATGAGATGAGAAGAGCTCAGATGAGATGAGTTGAGATGAAGTGCAAGTGTGAAGTGTGGAGTGTGGGGTGTGAAGAGTGCAATGTGAAGTGTGAGGAAAGTGTTTGCATTGTACCGGGGTCACGCGCAGGTCACGCTCTTGGACAGCAACACTGCAACAGCTTCGCACAAAGCACGCACGCACCGGCCTGGCTGGCGCACGGCGCATGCAAGTTCTATAGATGAGAAAGGTCTTATATATATATATATCTTTAAGGCAACTTCCGCCCCGCCTCGTGCGGGTACTACTGGTATAGATACTGTGTGTATATATATATATATAGAGACAATGCATCTTGACAATCCAAACTTGGTACATTTCTCCTTTGCCAACATGGGTATGTGTACCTTTATTAACATACAAAAAAAGTATGTCATTGACCGCAATTTAAAGAATTCCTCCACTATTTGAAATATTCTTTTGTAGGAGAGATCCGCAGTTTTACAGATCTCTATCTGGAGAAAGCAACTTACCTTCTAACTGACTCTGGTAATCAAATCCCCGCACTGAATGGAGGTTTCTAGCTGGGAAAACCATCGAACTAAATGGATGATTCTCCAGCAAGCCACGTTAGATTACCAGAGGGTAGTTCCTATTAATATCCCCATTCTTGGTAGTTCAATTCCCATTCATCACCATAAATTCTCATTAAATCACTATCGTTCTGGGAAAGATAATAGGATCTATATACCACTTTTTCTATGCGAACATGATCCCTCAGCTGCGCAGACGTCCTTATCCTTGGCACCCTCCCCGATGAAGCGCGGATGTTCCAGCAAGGCCTGTGTGAACAAAAAATTAGGCTTTGGACCTTACCTGCACTTAGAATGAGTATTCTTGTCTTCTATAAGATGAGAGGATTCTAACATCTCTCATGGTTTTGTTTTAACATCAGGATATGGATTCAAGCTTGGAGGGATGAAAAGAAGGGGGGGCAGAATGGCTTGACTTTGATTTGACCTGTAGGATCGCTGGTCTCTTGATGCTCAGCTGTGGATCGAAAACTTGCACCGGCGCTGATGTAGAGAAAAAAAACAGCACCAAAGCTGAGCTTCAAAGATTAACCATGACTACCCTCTGGGAAACTATCATAGCTATGGAAACTCAGAATCTTAAGAGGCAAATAAACTATAAATGGGCCATGTTCCATAGCCATGTTAGTTTACCAGAGAGTAATCTATGGCTTTGTATGAAAATGAGGTACCCCAGCTCTAGTGGTTTTGGCCTGACACACGGCAGCATGCCCCTGCATCGCAGCGTGATGTAAGCCTGGCTTCAGACTCCCTTGTGCTGGAAAAAGATTAAAGATTTTGAACCAGCAACAAGCTTTAAAGCTATTCCTGGTGAATTCACGTGCGTCATAGATGTTACACATGTGACTTCTTCCTTCTTGATACAACTGTGAATGAACTCAAAAAAACCGCTTTACACCCAAGGCCAAGTTGACCTATCTACCACATGGACAGACCGCCACAGAACGTCATAGCCATACATCAGAAAAAATCGAGGTTTGATCCCATTTGGTTGCACGGGATTTACAAACATACACTGGTAAACTAACATAGCTATGGAAAATCACAATTTTTAATGGAGAAATCCGCTATAAATGGCAATTTTCAATAGCTTTTCGTATGTTTACCAGAGGATAGTGGAAACTGATTGCGACAGGTACAGCTTACGCTCCTGACTGCGGGAATCATTGGATTCTCCTGCCCTGGGATTATACATGACTATACACTACTGGTGTAAGACCCACATGGTGCAATAGAGAACACTCTTGCATTGGTTGGTAAATAGGACCTCCAAAGATCTGCAGTGATACTCTCTGGTCATTTTACGTAGCTATGAACAAACACACTATTTACCCTCTGGTAAACATACAAATAGCTATTGAAAATTGCCATTTATAGTGGATTTTCCCATTAAAAATGGTGATTTTCGATAGTTACGTTAGTTTACCAGAGGGTATAGCTATAGTAACTCTTCGAACTGAATGGCGAATCATGCTTGCACAGCAAAGGGTCGCAAACTACCGGAGGGCAAAGCAACAAATCATATTATCCATCCGGTTTGGATTCTAAATTACTGTATGTAAAAATCAATTCAATTAAATATGAACAAACCATATAAGCCAACATTCGATAAACATATGTTACAACTATATAATAATATACACATATATACAATATACATATATTTACATATAGATAAAATATTTAATATACTATATATATGTATAATATATATAATATACATATAGATATAGAGATATATATATATAACATACATATATATAATATATAATATATATATTATCATAATTATCATATGATGTAGATTATCAGCGTGGCAGGTTTTACACCATCGCGTGTCCAAGCTCCGCTTTCCACCCCTCATCCCGGTCACTTCAGCACCTGTGTGGCCATAGTCGTCTGCGGCCTCAGAAAGGTGCTCACCATCCCCAAGTCATCACCATTTTTATAGATGGGATTTCAACCATTCCCAGTCATGGCTGCTTTATGACATTGTCTTACCCACATTACACATATATATATGTATAATATCATAATTCTACTCATTGTCATTGTTATTTGTGCAACTCCTTGAAGCGAAGCATGGATCGACTTGGATCTACAGAACTTTACCACAATATTTGGACAATCGTCATTAGGTCAAAGTGAGAAACTTCTGTGTGCTCTGGATTTTTCAAACCCACCAAACTCTCAATTGGGCAGTACTACTATTGAATGCAAAAACCCTAAGCCACATCACTGACAGTTGAAAGATGCTGAATATCCAGGATCTATATATATATATATCCACTTATGAATTTATAAATGGATATATATATAATAATCCCATATATATCTTTGAATTTGAGGCACTTCCCAGGCTCCATCCCGACTTTGATGTTTTTTGGACTGCATTCTGCCGCGCCAGGCCCGCAGGGTCTACAATAACCACAGGACGAATACCGCCCTGTCCCTTGAATCCAAAGTTGGGGTCCCCCAACCGGTCACCAACTTTGGAGGATTGTGTATATAATATATATATATATACATACATATATATATAATATATATATAGATACATAATATATAATATATATATACACAATTCCATACTGTTGCGATAAGCAACCACTGTCCATCCCCCAAATAAGAATTCTTCAAGTTCACAACCATGTGTTCCCAATCTAAATACTCAACACTAGTATTGATAGTATCGATAGCATCCCAAACCATGTTTGAATCTGCGTTTCATCCATTCAATTGTTTGGGGAGGTACACACTAATCAGCTAATCAGCTATTCAGCTAATCAGCTAATCAGCATTGGTATTGTCCACAATCTCAAGATTTCATCATCGTCCATTGTAGCCCCTTTGACTGTCCTTTTTCGGATCATTTTGGATCTCGGATCCGCTGCGAGGCATCCGACTTTGCCAACTCAGAGGCTTCTTCCCAAAATGGATAGGCCGCCTCCTGCCGCGAGGGGGGGCTAAAAAACCAGGGTTGACCAAGGCTCCAAAAAAGCGACATCGCGAAGAGTTGACGCACATAGCTTGGTTAAGAGTTTACCGTTGGGTTGAAAAAAGGGGATATCACGATGGTATTCATGGGTTTATAATGATTTATAAACCAACTTACATATAAATCAGAGTTAAGACCCATTATAAACCATCATAAAACTATTATAAACCAAACGGGGGGCCTCAACTTGTGTGTTTTTGTTGACTCATCATTGGCAAAAACACCCCCAGGAATTGGTCACTGGCATCATCTACCACAACGCTGTATCCTAACGCTTGGTGGATGTGAGTAACTAAACGTCTCTGCATATTACAGTAACAACTTACAGATATTAATCATATATTATATCATATAGATACTATAGATCGGTATAGATATGTGTCTTAATATATAATCTATACAAACATAGATATTATATAGATAGGTTTAAACACAATCTATATAGTCTACATAATCTATATACTCTATAGAGCCTACATAATCTACATAATCTATATGATCTACATAATCTACATAATCTTAAACACCTCTATAATCTAAATAATACAAGTTCTATGTAATAATTATATTCAAACTATATAGATAGCATATGTGTACATATATATATATATATTTGTACTTTAATTGTACTTATATAAATGCATCAACTTCTGTAAATAGCTGGGTCACGATTTGCAATACCAGCTTTCCCCGAAATGGGTAATTCAACCTTTCAAGGGATAGCTCACGGAGGACACAGGTTGAATAATACGATTTCATCATCCGATCTTGCAGGGCCCATATCAATGGATTGGATTAAGGTAAAGATTCACAGGAAAACAACGTTTAAAAAAACACAAAGATAGGGGTTTCCACCAATTCAATTCAGGAAGCCATGGCTACACACATAATTCATCATAATTCCAACAGGTCCATCATCTTATAAACCATCCATTTGGGGGTCCCCCCATTTATAGCTTTGGTGCCTGAATGGGGCACTGATTGAGTTCGATATCACCAGAATGGTTGCGCATCACCTCAGGGGGCCATAAACGGTGAGCCGCTCAGCCAGCGACATGGGGATGAAATCAACCGTTCATGGGGATATACCCTCTGGTAATTTAACATAGCTATTGAAAATGGCCATTTATAGTGGATTTTCCCATTAAAAATGGTGATTTTCCATAGTTATGTTAGTTTACCAGAGGGTAAATCGGATATGATGGGGATAGAAGGGGATAAAATGGCTGGACCTGTGGGTTGGAAGACCAGTATCCTCGAAATTTCAAATTCTCAGGGTCAAACTCTGCGTTGGGAGGATGGTACTTAGTTTGGTTTGCAGACAATCCACCAAAGAGAAATAGACGATTCAACGAAACAAAGCTATCTTTGAGGTTGAACAAAATATATTTCGGAACACTTCATCATTTTGGAAGGCCAAAAGTGGTCGTGAATCTGCGGCCGCTGCTCGCATCTTTCCTGCGATCTGCAAGCGATCAACACATCAAAGTGTGATCGACTCGCAGGTTGGTGGTATACCTACCCCTCTGAAAAATATGAAAGTCAATGGGGAGGATGCATCCCATCATGGAAAATGGCCCATTTATAGATGGTTTACCTGTTAAACATGGTGATTTTTTTTATAGCTATATTAGTCATTACCAGAGGGTACTAGATCCACGAGACCCGCAGCTCATCCATGGTAGACTTGTCTGGATATGTAAGCGACATGTCAACTGAACATGACACCTCCTCGGTTCAAGAACAGCTGCATCTCAGTGCTGCTGCCCAGTTGACTGTCCCAGTCAAATTATTATGCAAGTGTTCCTTCAACCTGTGGACCGTGAATCTTAACTTTTTGCTGCAAAGATGTGGACCATAAATTGCTATATATGGATTTTACACCACTTATATACTAAAATAATCTATAATCCATATCTAACCATGTATTACAGTACCCATGTCCAAAACTCTATGGACGTGGTGCACTGGGGGGACGTCCTCTACTGTTAGTCCCAGGTCATGGTCACTGCATGTCCACCGCAATGCGCATCAACCAGAGTGTAAAAGATCATCAGTTGCTCACGTCAACGAGGAACAGATACGTAAAAACCATCCAAAAATATCCAAAACCCTCATATTACCATTATATAATATTATATACATATATATATATATATATATATATATCCGTTGTATCCCCATCCAAAAAAATCCAAACATCTACAGATATTGTTTTTTGGCATTTCCAAGGACATGTTCCGATGTGACTCTTGCAGACCTTCCCACGGCCACCATCGGATACTGCCGAGGCACCTGAATCGCCTGTCGGATGGGCTGGGCTGGGTACTGTGGAAACAAATGGAGCTGGTGCCCCTTCTGACCACGCAATTGCAAGGTTACATTGGACTGTTAGCATATATACCAGCACCATGGATCCTATGGGTATTGGATATCTATGGTTGGTGGTGGTTTTTACCATCTGGAACAAATATATATATATGTCAAAACGCTAACCACAGCAGGTGTCCGCCTGGACACAATCGGACCGTTTTCTCGCCTGAGCACAAATTGTCCTGCGAATGTGGATTTCTGCTGGAACATCCTGGATGAAGCTGACAGGCATATGACACGGTGGACCTGGGAATGAGACTGGCTTCAGCACTCCTAAGAATCTCTAAGTTATATTTTAAGGACCCCAAGGATTATTGGCATCAGTTATTCAAGGCCAGTGGATTATTTAAATCGACGCACATCGGAGGTTCCAGGAATGAGTGGACCTTGCTTCAAGTCCGGGCCGCCTTGCAGACGATCGCACAGCAACAAATATCGGGTGAAGTCCAACAAATGGCCTTCGGCCGACTTCACACGCTGGCGACACCAAGTCTTATAGGTAATGGCCCTTTCATCCTGCGCTTGCACCAAATCTGCGTAGCTCATGTTCTCAGACTTATACTTACCCCAAGTGATGAGTGTGCGGCCCCAAGTTTCCAAATCATGAACATGAGGTGGAAAAGCAAGCTTGGTTTCGTAAGACTCTTGGGCACTCAAGGGAAATGGACCGGCCAAGACAGGCTCGGCAGCATAGCCACTCACTGGGTTCGAAAGCATCTCAGAAGGGACCATTGTCACCGGACCAGTGCTCAACCCCATCTTCTTCACTGTGACCTCAACTGGAGTTGAATCTTCCCGGCGTTTGGATCCATCTGTCATCGCTCCCGTAGGCATCAGCTCTGAGACCAAGGAGAAACCTCCATCACTGCAGTTGCTACCACTTTCCATTGCTGATCCAGACTTCGCTTTCTCTAGCAAGGATTGCAGCGCCCGCTGCTCTTCAGGCGTCAATGGCATCGGCTTCCAACACTAAAAGGACAGCAAAAAGGGTCGAACACAAGACTGGTCAGGCTGACTCACAAATCTTGAGCTTCCTGTGCTGGTGGAAACAACGCAAAAACTGAAAAACAAACTGGAGCAATTGCATAAGCTTCGAAGTCTACATGCAAAACAGACTCCATGTGACATTCCCCCAGGACATGACACATGAATTGAACTCACAGCACAGGCTACTGGATCAATGGTTTTTCAATGTGACCCTCAAGTTGCTCGCTACCTACGGAGATATTCTTGTCTAACACTGAACACTGATCAGGCAACTGACGTGGCTTGTAAGAATTCTGTACATCAGACAACTTTTGTTTTCGCCGCTCTCGCTCTTCAGCTTGTTGTTGCAAAACTAATTCCTCAGGAGATATCTGGTACCGACCATGCCGCACACAGGATCTGAGCAAGTCAATTGGGTCAGCCTTGTCTTTGGTGAGAGCATCAGCCAACATACGGTTGGTAGGGAGCCATCTGACAACTCCAGCAGTGCAAGATAGTGATTCACGAATAATCACAACATCAATGCTAGTTCTACGATCATCTATTGATGTCGGGGCTGAAGGAGAGACAAGGTGATCAAACAATGACTTGCAATCCGTGGCATAAATCGGTGGTCGATGCTGCAGCTTCGCACGGGCATCTTTCAAAGCAAACTGACCTTCTAGGGTTTCCAACATCAGCAATGTCAACCACTCTACCGAGCCGCTTGCAGTGGCCATGGCTTGAGCCTCACCACCCAGTGTCGAGCTGACTGCTCGGGGCAAGCGATAGCTACGCCAAATTGCTGGCACCCAGGGAGACACTTGACCCTCATGAATCTTACGATCTACAAAGGCCAAAACATAACCAGCTTGAGTATGGACCCCCACATTGGCAAATGCTGCATCTGAATGACAACAAATTGTAAGGCGGCTTGGATCAATGCTTTGGAAATGGATGGAAAGGCCTTTATGTTGCTTGGCACGACGAATGGCATTGTTGGCATCTCTAAGGTTTCCAATGCGGGGCTTAGGAAAGCACTGCTGACTCAAGCTCGTTTGCACTGAAAGGTCTGGGCGCGATTGACTACTCAGCCAATTCAAGGATCCATTGATCCCCCGCAAAACTCTGGTCTGAGATGCATCCAACGGAGTGTCAGGCCGTGCAGACTTCGGGATGAAATCCGGCTTCAAAGTTTCTGCAAAGTGCTGTTGAGACATGACAATTTCCTTACTGACGGGATCTTGTTCGTACATGGCTCCACAAAATTCACCAGCGCCTCGGCGCCACTTCCTATATGGAAACCTGGCTTTCAACTGCGCAATGGATTTTTCAAAAGTGGGACCCATGCCTCCTACTGCTGTATCATCTACATGCACCCCCATCACCCCAATCAGTTGGTTCTCAGCATCACGCAGGGTGTACAAACAGCAATCGAACTTGGATCGACGCCAGCCAGCGGCAGCGGCTTCCTGCTCAAAGGTTTTATACCAGGTGGCCGGGGCATCGTTCTGCCCATAGACATTGCCGGTCACTTCAATGACTGCATCCGAAGGAACTCCAGGGATTCCACCATTGGGCATTTTTGCATACAAAGGACGGTATTTACTATCTAAGGGACCTGCCTCCATGAAGGCACCTTTGATATCTCCCAGTTGGAGTTCCCATCCGAATGAGGCAAGCAACTGCATCAGCAAAACTCGACTGGGCAAGCTGAGCGTCGGAGATTGGAGCATACCGTCTTGGGCTTTGATTTCCAGATCGGGATCTAAATGACCTTGAAGACACCAACGACTTTTGACTTTGAACGTGTTAACATCAGTTTCATCGACATGTGCTCCCTCCTCAAGAGGTTTCCTAGTGATCACAAAACGACTGCCGATGAACCGGTGGGGAAACTTCTCCCGGATGGCCTGCGCCCGCTTTCCAAGATGAACTTTGACTGCACCTTTCTCCAAATTGGTAGACCATTCTGTCGTCTTGGATTCATTCACCATGGATTGTAATTCTGGAGGATTTCCACATGCTGGAAGTTCTTTTGTTGCTTTCTTCTGGACATGAGCGGCAATCAATATGTCAACTTCATCTTGGCAAGAGGCAACCTCTTCAACCGATAATGCTTCTTCCACACCTGAAGAAACTCGTGGACGTGATGGAAGTGGTTCTGTGCCATCCGAAGATTCCAGCGGTCGTTTCGATGCTGATGTTCTGTCACTTTCTGCAGTTCTGGTTTGCTCCACCGCTTGATCAATCAACTGAGGAACCACTTCGCGCATGATTTCAACAAAATCATCTTCACGCATGGCTGCAGGTCGATACATGGCTCTATCATCAGACTTACCATGCACTCTACGGCGGATTGGACCATAAGAACTGCTGGGAACTTCAGGATCCGGAGGTGTTTCACCTGTGATCGGTCTAGATTCAGCTTCAGCATCATCGGCGGGCATGGGAGACGAGGTTGGCGCCTCTGGCAAATTGGCTACTGGTGCTGACACCTGATTAGGCATGGATCCTGCTGAGGAGGACTCTGGCATTGGTGCACGAGCCTGATCCGGAGCATCTACTTCCATTGGTTGTGGCGGCCCTCCAGCACTTGGTGGGTATCGACCAGGAACTAGGTCCACATATTGATGCCCCTTAAAGGTACCACCCTCGATAAGATCTCTAATACCCAAAAGTTCAGCTTCAGGGGTTTGCACTAGCGTTTTTTCCTCCATGGTTGCTGGACGCAACTGCTCTGGGGCACATCTTAGAATCTGCTTACGGTGGGCAATGATAAAGTTCCTACCTACCTTACCAATCACCATAGCAGTTCCATGCCATTGACCGCCTTGGATGACGGTACCCTGAGCCTTGGAGTATTTCTGCTCCCGCCAGTAGGCTACCAGCTCTCCTGCTTGAAACTCTACAGGAACTCGAGGTCTGGCCAGCAAGGCCTGACGCAGGGCCTTATCGTCCTGCAGCTCAACTACCGCTTTTCTGGCAGCTGTGCGGATGGCTTGACTCTTCTCTACCTCTACGTCGGAAAGACCAGCTGTGGCAGGGATTACATGCAAGGGCTCATTCAACAGGTCACCAGGGAGTGATGGATTGCGACCAAAAACATATTGGTGGGGAGTAAATCCAAAACTTTGAATCATCTGGTTTTTTACATGAGCTTGATGAACACACACCTCCCAGGTCAACTTGTCAACAGGAACATGTTCTTTGATCACTTTTTCCAACACACGTGCAAACCATCCACCATGATTTTCGGTACGACCCAACTGCCAGTGAGCCTCAGCGGCAATGAGGTTGGCTACTGAGCCATCATGTTCAAACAGCGACTGAAGAGCTTCACCTACCATAGTTGGTGCAGGGTCCATGATGACATTGTCAGGTGGACCGGCCCAGCGAACCCAATGCTCACTGATGATCTTACGCAAAACGGCAGAAGTTTCTTGCTCATGAAACGGAACCATGACCTGAAAACAGGAGGCTTGATCCACTATGTTCACAGCCTTGATCTTTTGTCCGGACTTCCAGCCCGGGAGAAACTTCACATCTATGCCGATGCACTGATTGAAGCGAGTGTACCTGCTAGTCTTCGCTGGCAATGGCACATGCGGACATGTCTGAGCTTTGCAAAAATCACATGACAAGGTGCGGGCCAGTTCAATGGCACGATCACTAGCTCCACCATGTTTCAACACACGAACAAGATCATTTGAGGAAGGGTGACCCAAATTCTTATGAACCTTGTTAAGGGCTTTGAGAATGGTGTCATCATCGCTGGCATGAAGATCTTGCTTGGCGGAAGCTAACACTTCGCACTCGTGGATTTCCGATTCATCCGGAACTTGCACTAGCTGCTTTTTGGCTGCTTTGGCAAACATGGGAACAGTTTTGAGCACGGCATCCACAAAACTAGGAGTATACTGTCCAGCGTATGCACTGACGGAACCGACTCCAGGAGCAGAACCAGCTACAACATCATGACATGTATGGTCGGGATGGCTCTTACCAGGGCAACAACGGCCGAGTGCCGTCATGTCTTTGTCAGAAACCAACAAACCAGTGCTTTTGCGAATCAGTTGATCGTGTTGAGGGAGTCTCAATCCGTACATGCACATGTGACATTTGCACCAATGGTGCCGCTGAACCAGCCTCTGAATTTCGGCATAGCTCCAAGTTCTGGCGCCGGACGGATGCTCAAAGATGGCTCGCTTGCCAGCTTTCACTTGGTTTTCATACAACCTGCAACAAAACCGGATGTACATGCGACTCTCTAGCTGCTTTTGCAACGCCTCATGTGGGGACATACGCATGACATTGAGATTATGCCAACCACCTTCATACGTGCATGGGGGACACAACACCAACAATTCGGGTGGTTTCTCTTCAAGAAACTTGGCAACTTCATCTCTGTGACTCTTTTTCCTAAAGTCATACCCAGTTTTGAGATCGTATGACGCTGCAGCAAAACCATGTTCCCTCGCAGCTGGTGCAAATCTTGGCGGACTAAACACCTCAGCCACTAAAAAAGGCTTCCCATCCAGAAAGGATGTCTTTCGGAGTTGCTTCAGTTGTGCCTTGAGTTGGCGCTGTTGGTGTACGGCAAGGCACTCCGTCGGGCAGATCTCTTCCTGTGGGCAAAACCAAAGGTCAGTCTGAAACCTATGGGTACCTTTAGGAACTGGGGTCATGTAATGCTTCTTGTCCTTACTTGAATCTATCTCTTGGGTGAGGACTACTTGACGGGTATCCAGGTCTGTTACCACTCTGCGCATTACCTGATGCCAATGGGGTCCTTGTTTACCACTTAAGGGAATCCATTTAAGGTTATGATCGATACGAGACCAAACACTTAGACCGGATGACTGTTCGGGACTTGGAGACACCTGGACATCAGAACGCGGCAACTGGCCTGCATCATCGTCCTGAGAGGTGGGCTTCTCAGGTTGCAGCGGCATGGGCACTTCAATGGCTTCGGACTCGTTTTCGAGTTCAGAGTTTGGAGAACTCGACTCCGACATCATGATTTCATCAAACTGCTGGCTAGATGCTTCAGGAGGGTCCAGAAGCTGAATCACATACTGTCCTGCCTCATTTGTTTGCAAAGGCACGACCAGTTCTTCACTAAACACCCGCAGTTCACCACGACAGAAGTCAATCTTGGCCTCCAACGCTTGAAGAGCTCGTCGAGAAATCAGCAAGGGAGCTCGTCCTTGCACCAGTGCAGCGTGAATTGTCCCGGAACGGCCAGCAATGACCACTGGAAGTTTCACAGCCTCATAGGATGTCTCTCTGGCTCCATTGCCAAAACGGAAATGGCTCGTTTCAGCAAAAGGCGTTGGTGATGGCACATTCTGATTTGTCCAAAGCTTCTTGAACTCTTCAAAGGTGTCTCGACCAATAATGGTCTTACCACATCCAGAATCCAAAATTCCAAATCCAGGGCTAGACACTAGCAGTTGTTCATGGACTACAGACTGAGATCGAGCCTTTAGCCGCTTCAGAACTGATGAACATAGCCCCACTGCGGATTGAAATGTTGAAGCCACTTCCAGAGACACGGCGGCCACAAAATGCTCAACCACCGCAGCTCCTTGATCCTCACGAGAACCCCCTTTGCTACCACCAGAACTGCTAGCAGCTCCTTTGCTGGAGCCTTTTCCCTTTGGGCACTCTCGGGACCAATGCCCCACCTGATTGCAGCGATGGCAACGAGTCCGCTTTTTGAGTTCGGACACCTCCACCTTGAACTGCCTCTTCATCTTTGTAGCGTCATGGAAACGCCTGGCTTTCTGCATTCGGTTCAGATCTTGACGTCGCTCTTTCCAGGTCACAGCTAAGGCCTCGGCCATCTCATTTTCATCAAAGATTTCACCTTCATCAACCTGATTGTGCTCCGCCAGGAACTGCTCAACTTCGTCAAAGGCTTGGGCATCTTCGTGATCCAGAGAGCTGTCATCTTCCTGATCCTCTACCAGACTAGCACCATATGTCTTGCGCTTGGGACAGGAAAACTCGGGATAGCAGCTACGCATAGCTCGGCCGACTTCATCTTGCTTCATGACACCCAGTGAGCGGGCTAGCACCACCGCCTGCTGTTCACTTGTCAACCCTGATCGGTGGAGAATGACCCAGCCACGAGCCTCTTCAGGAAAGCTCGCACTGGTTTTTCGTTGCAGTTTGTCAAAGGCCTCTGTTGCACGGCTAATCCATGCCTTCAAGGCCTCACCCTCATTGGCACGCAGGTTGAAGACATCCGTCAAGTTCTCGGACATCTCATCAGACGCGTCCTTGTCGGGGAAGCGCTTGGACAGCAGATCCAGAAGGACTTTGTCTCCGCCCTCCTTCTGATATTTCTCTGGCTCTAGGTGCTCTACTGCTTCAAGTGCTTTCCCAGACAGTAACGTGTAGATGAAGGCGCCCTTTGCAGACTCCGGCATCTTCGTTGACAGGGTCAGAAGTTTGCTACCGACCCATGCCTTCCATCTTCTAAACTCTTTGGGGTCTTCATCATTGCCGCTGAAAATTCGTTGACCTCCATGGTCTGACGAACTTGCCTCAGTTGACATGGCTTCGGGAGTCCTACCCGGAGCCCGGTCTATTACCGGGCTCCGCTACCAATGTCAAAACGCTAACCACAGCAGGTGTCCGCCTGGACACAATCGGACCGTTTTCTCGCCTGAGCACAAATTGTCCTGCGAATGTGGATTTCTGCTGGAACATCCTGGATGAAGCTGACAGGCATATGACACGGTGGACCTGGGAATGAGACTGGCTTCAACATATATATATATAATATTGAATATCTGGTGGGTGGTGACTTAACCATCTTGAAAAATGATGGAGTTCGTCAATGGGAAGGATGACATCCCATATATTATGGAAAAATAAAAAAAATCCAAACCACCAACCTGTTGTTGTTGTTGTTGTTGTCTTTTCTCTCTCTCTCTCTCTTTCTCAAGAATCGCACTATTCAATGTTGGGACCATTGATTGGGAAGGGATTACACCAAAAGGAAAGGGGAAACCGCCAACAAATAATGTCAACCCTGGATTAATAAACCCCGTTTACGCTTGTTTCATTGGGAGGGTACCATAAAAAAGTATCAGATGACATGACTATTGGAGTAGTACCACCCATTACCCTCTGGTAATTTAACATAGCTATGGAAAATCACCAGTTTTAATGGGAAAATCCACTATCAATGGCCATTTTCAATAGCTTTTTGTATGTTTACCAGAGGGTAACCAACAAATATTGGGGGATCAGCTCTTTCTTTCGATCCCAACACAACTCACCCATTTTCACTGACGGACCTTGGCTGCAACTTTCGCGCAGTCCGTGCACTTGAGAAGGGAATCGCCAAAGGTGCGACGACCCTGAAAAAGTCACAGATGTGGAGATTTAGTCTGCAAAAATGGAGTTCACCCTCTGGTAATTTAACATAGCTATGGAAAATCACCATTTTAATGGGAAAACTCACTATAAATGGCCATTTTCAATAGCTATGTTAGTTTACCAGCGGGTAATCAATCATGTTTAAATCATATGGAGATTCAACCAAACTTGGGATTCAGCTAAGGGTTTGTCTTGAAGGGATAAGCCAAAATGGCAAACATTTGATGGGGAAAATAACAATGTCATGGCATCTGGTTCCAAATCTTGAGATAACATTAATTATCCACCCTGCAAACCTTAGATCCGCTGGTTATGTGCAAACCAACTTCGTTCTAGATCCATGACTAACCTTTGGGACAATGATTACCTTTGAAACCCTTGACCCTAAACTTTAAACCCTAGCCTTAGTATGCCTAGTTCTGCCTTTCACACCTGACCATTGCCTACACGAAGTTCCAAGTGACAGGCGAAAAACTTTGACCCGGCTGGTTCTTCAATGGGTCAAGCATTGGCTGTGTCTACGTTTATGAATTTCTAGTCCAAAATACCACCAAAAACACGAATCATGAGGTATTTGCGAAGTATTTGTTTAGTCCAGCTGGATGAATTGCAATACCAGGTGCTTGTTTTTTCCGGCCATCATCGGCTATCAATGGTGTTTCATCATCTGAAGGGCTTGGTCGGCCTGCTTTGGTCGCTATAAAGTATTTCAATGATTACACACCAGTAGTTGCAGTATCAACCAGCCAACCATGATAATGCATCATTACGGATCGTCATGGTTTGTTATAGCTTATTGTTCAGACGTGTTCAAACTATTGATTTTTCACAATTTTGCACAAATCTGTGTTTTGGTCATCCAAAAATGATACCTCCATACTCCATACATTCTTTTAAGAATACAGCGCCTTGTCATCCCAATACATCCTCCCAAAAGCGCTGATTGATACTAGAATCCCCCCCCCAGAACGAACATACCCTCCACTAAGAATCTTTTCGAGTCATCCAAATACCCTCAGGCATTTTATACCTATCCTTTTCCCAGCATTGCTGGTCATCCTATGGGTTCGTGCCAACATTTGATGGTTTGTCATCATTTTTGCAAGGCCCATCTTGAAGAAAATCCCGGGAAATTGGATGGTTGAATCTCCATGTCCAACCATCAACTAGCCATGAAAATCACCATTAATAACCATAGCTATCTGGTTGTGGTTGACCTACCCCTCTTAAAAATATTAGTCAGTTGGGATGATGACATCCCCAATATGTGGAAAAATAGAATTCATGTTCCAAACTATTCCAAACCACCAACCAGATATGCTTGGGAAACTCCATCCGTAGCTCCAACCGGGTAGTTCAACCCCCCATTCCTTAGGGGCCATAATGGCCATAGCCCTCACCACATCGCCCACAAGATATTCAGCGTCGTCACCGTCAAGAGAAGTTCCCCCAAGCGATCTTCCAGTCTCTTGACCTGGCGGTTTCTCTGAAACTCGGATTTTTTTTTTTTTCAAATACACGACAAATTGATATGTTTCATGGGCATAACGCTGATAAATCATGATATGTTCTGGTTTTTTCCCAACAAAACCCAATAAAGTATAAGACTATTCAACTCTGTGCCAATATTTGATAGAAGAATTTAAGTTCTTCAAGGCATTCTCTGGGTCATTGAAGCCAGATTTCGCAGAATTCGTTCTGCTTCAGCACTGCCTCAGATGCCCTTGGATGTCTTGTTCCTACTAGCGGCTACTACTTAGTTACAGTAAACATAACATAACGTGAGAGGATCCTGGAAATAACTCTACGTTGGAATCTTGCAAGCATCATATAATTACGTCTATGTAAATATCTGGTGTATACGAATTATATATATAGATAAACATATATATATATAATACATAGTCACACTAGTATCTACTGTATCAGTTAGAACACTCACGCACATGTCCAACAGTTACTGAATATGAGTTTCTCTGAAAATAGGAATCCGTTTAAACTTACCATCATTTTAGCTAAACAGTTATCTCTTCTTGTTTTGGGGGTATACTGTATATACTCCAGTTTCAGGCACACCCCAATCATATGGTTGGTGTTGAAAACCCAGGGTTTCCCGTCCAGAAAATGATCTAGTCGAAAAACGTGGATGTTCCAAAAATCTTTCTGTATGTTTACCTTAGGGTGTTTACCATGTTAAAACCATGTTAAAGTTAAATCCATGTTAAATCTATATATATATATATTTATATATACATATATATATAAATATAAATATATAAATATATATATATATATATCACTTATCACCATTGTCTCATATTGGTTTTTGTTGCTTCCAACTCAACCGTTAAACGCACCTCATCAGGAAAGAGAAGCGCCACGTCGGTGCTTTCGCTGGGATCCGTCCTGTGACGTTGATTAGCGACACAGACGACGGACATTTCGCTGGATCGTGGAAACCCGTTCAGTTAAAATGCAACTGACATATTTTTGAGGTTTCTAATTTTCTATAATGTCTTGTGTATCATTTATCAATTTGATTTAGTTTAATTTAATTATAATCATTCAGTGCATATGTTGTTGGTTTCAATATATTTGAAATCGACTCGCTTTCATGTAGATGGGGTTGCCAAAATGATCTAAATGAGGGTCCCCAGAATACTCAAAGGCAATAGTATCAATAGTGGATGATATACATTCCTACAAAGGCTTTGCAACTTCGTTGGTTAGTTGGTGGTGGGCAAAAATCGGTGGAGGTATTGACCATTATTGACCACTGTCCGACCCTTTGTTTTCATCTCATCTGTATCCCGTTTACACACCATTTTTCTACATTGGAAAACCTGTTTTGGCAGATAAAAAAGCATCCTGATTGCCGCGTAGATCTCGCAAATTCATGCAATTTCCCACATCGGTGTGTGGTCAACCCCATTCAACCTCATCGAACGGTGACATTTATAGAATCATTCTAAGAAAGCCACAGCGAACGGCTGCGAACCAAACATCCGGCGACTTCAGACAACAAAAACAAAACATAGAAATGAATCTATGAATGTATGAAACATTATATTATAGTTATGGATCTATATAGATCCCAAGACTCTGTTTTTTTTAACCAATTGATACTATTGTAGGAAGGCTCCTTCGCCCTCCCAGCTCCTGATGTTGAAGAGTTTCCAGTCGCCTTTGGTCCATGTAGATCCAACGGGGTCCACATCATAGAGAGACCTCGGCGCCACGGCGAAGCGCAAAGCGCGCGCTTCGTAGGGGAAAAAAATAAATGCCCTTCCCAAGGTTACAAGGGACTCTTCCGTAGATTGAGAAGCTTGACATGTCATGAAAATTGAGCCTCACCAACACACGGCGCCCGCCACATGTGGACTACACCATGCACTGTGGACTTATTCAAGTGGTGCATACTGGCTTTGTTCAAGACATGCCTTGCAACGATTTGTCTCATTTTGTTGTTCATATCATATCTGTGTGCACCGCATGCATGGATGAACTTGCGGTCACACATTCATGCAGGGTCACTTGTCTTGACCCTCTCGAACCATACGAATCTCTGGCTCTATGATATGGGCAGTCCATACCTAAACAGTCCAATAAACATAATCCACTCGACATAAACATATAATATCATATAATTAGAATATATTCTAATACTCTCCGCAAAAAAAGAACAAACAATCCTTTCTTGTGGATTATGTGGATTATGTGGGTTTATCCAAAATTGGGTACCCCCAAATTCCAAATCATTTTTTTTCTTTGTCGCCCACCTATGGTGCCGGTGTGTTTTCCAGCAATCTGTGGACCCAAGATGTGCCAAGCAGCAAATAGTCGGCGTTCCCAATGACACGCACGGGCCATCCTCGGACGGCGCCCGGTCGATGACCAGCAGAGGTATCTACGGGGAGCACCCGATTTTTTTTTGCGGAGCACATCTTTTTTCGCATCCCTTAAAACAACTCCAACGTAATAGTATATATATATATATGTATATATATATGTATATATATGTATATATATATGTATATATATATATATATATAAATAATATACATATCATTAAATATGCTAGTGATACCCATCTTTTTTGCATTTTTCTGGGAGCTCTCCTGTCTGTTGGTACGCATTTCATCCGTCTCAAAATCCTTCACTCAGGAGTGAATAGACATTGTGAGGGTTGATACCAAGGACCATCATTCTTTTTGTGCCGAATTCTTGGGATCAGTGACAAGTAGCTGCTAGATTAATCTGCCAAGGGTCGAAAGCCTTGATTTTCACCCGTCAGAGGGTTCTTACCTGGCGCGAAATAGGAAAAATGACCAAAAAGAATGGAAGGAGAAGATCAACCTGGGTTCAGGATCAGGCCCTAACTTTGGATTCGAGGACATTACTTCCATTCAGCTTTACTTTCTATACTTTTATCATCTTTTCCTGACTTCATTCTCAGAGTCCCTGAAAGACCTGCACCTGACACCCAGACACCAAGCAACTCTTGTTTCAGTAACATCTCCTGCCCTCGGTGTCTCCTGATAAATCATCCCAGATAGGTTGCCAAAATCCACGCCACTTTGGAATCCCTGGCTTCATTTTTTCTTTACCAATCTATGGCTGGTTGGTGGTTGAGCCTACCCCTCTGAAAAATATGAGTTCGTCAGTTGGGATGATGACATTCCCAATATATGGAAAAAAAATGTTCCAAACCACCAACCAGATGGATATCATAGTAGAATCTACCATACCAACAAATTGCGAAGCGACGTGCTTGCGAAGCGCTCAATCTTCTGTTGAGATGGCAGCAGCACCCCCTAAATTCGACCACTGCCCATGATCGTTGGCTACGTCCTCTTGATTGTTTCATTTGCGAAGAAACAAGTTGGTTGGGTCTATTTGGATCATTTTGGATCTGGGTATCAATGTAGCCACTTCAGTTTATGTCAGTTTTAAATCTCAAAAAAGTGAATTCAACATAATCCAACCATCTTAAACCATTTATTTTAGGGGTTGATGATTTTGACCCCCATTCGAGAAAAAAACATGCGGCTAATTTGTCGGGGATGAAGAGCTTGGAGTGAAGAGACCTCCGAAGAGACTTCCAAAGGTGGGAAAAATCCCAGTGAAGTATCTTAGAATTTTCTAAAATTTTCTTATCTTAATGAGGATAACAACAAAAAAGGGATACTTAGGATAACAACAGTATTCTTAGAATTTCCTCTGTTGTTATCCTCATTCTAAGTATGCCCTTTCTTGATGCAAAAAAATGCTTCTCCGGTCAGGCGTTATTTTTTCTTGGCATCCCTAAAAAATCCGATAACAATGAATTAGAAAATCCAAAATGTTCCTTCGGCTCCAGAAAATTCAGCTCTGAACGGGAAAGCACCACCTCCAGTTGGAGGTTTCCAATCCATGGGGGTAGCCCCTAAATCATCCAAGTGATTAAACCATTTTAGTATCGAATCTTAGGGTGCCTTGGGGATCCCCCATTCTAAGAAACCGTGAAAAACCTCCAGTGATTTCAGTACGCCTCCAGAAGGAGCCATGATCAGCTTGAAGTCGCCTGAACCTGGGGGCGAGAAAAACATCAACGCGCGATTAGATTTCAAGCTACCAGAATGGGGAGTTAGCCATCAAAAAAATGATGGTATGGTGATTTACTGTATATAATGGTGATTGAAACCAACCGAAATGGGGGATTTAGCCAACAAATATTGGAATATCATCAGGATATAATATGGGATATCCATCAGGGAGACCGCTTTGAAACCATTGAATACAGAGGCCATTTTCCGCAAATTACAATGGCAACAGTATGGGATTTCCTCCATGTCAAGAGAAACCTCTATTTCCTTTTTTGCACTGATGTGCAAGTTTATATTGGTTGTAACTATGTGCAATGTGCGAAGGCCTCGAACGTGAGAAGGGAAACTTTCCTAGCAATGCTGTGCGTTCATTTCCCCAGATGGTCAGAGGTCAAGACCAACTGGACATATGTGGACTATCGGACGGGAGAGAGGAAGATCTATTTACTACTGTAGATGGAAGAAATCCTGCACCGGTTGATAGGTGGATTATCCCAATATTTAATTTTTTTTATAGGGTTTCAGTCATCCAAAGTGGTGCAGAATTTCTTCCATCCACAGCAGTACTAATGATTTTGGTGTTCCCCAGAGTTTGACAGTACCCATCCCCATGATCTTTGTGCACAGGCCGCCAAGATACGAATGCAAACCCCACCGCCAGCGTTGAATGCGCTGGCGTTCAAGATCATCTCCTGTGGACGGATTCCAGGTAGGTCCAGGCTTCAACCTGAATGTGACTACAAATTTAATCTGCTTATCTCTTTCTCTTTACAGGTGTGAACATAGAATATCACATTACCAACACATCTCATGTTGAGTGAAACTCTTCAAGGTGAAGGCAGACACAACATTTAAGGCGCTGTCAGCCAAAGAGTTTGTGTTTTTTGGTTGTTGGTGTATTAAGGTGTTTCAAATCCGTGATCCATTTTGGGCGGCTCCCGTGTTTGAGCCAGACCCCTTAAAATAATTTAAAATATACTTCTTCGAGTAATCCCCACCAGCTGACATGATCTCTGACATATATTCTGACATAACATCTGGCGTTCTATCTGACATATATTTTGACATTCTATTTACATTCTATTGTTCCATCTGGCATTCTATCTATATAACTTATATAACATTGTCTCTGGCATGTGTTTGGGCCCATGCGTGCCGGAGTTCGCGTTAAGGTTCGGGCCCAGGCGTGCCCAGCTGCATCCGCAACTCGCTGACAGAGGAGGAAGAGGAAAAGGAAGAGGAAAAGGAAGAGAAGGAGCAGTTGCACCTTTGTTAGAATCTAGAGACCCTCACCTGGCAGGTGGGGAAAAAACCACAAACGGAAACTTCCAAGTGATTAATAGTCAATGAATCAACCATCCAAAAATAATTGGTGGTGAATTTTCATATCAAACCAATCCAACATATCCCTGGTTTGATACTAAAGACATCTCATAAATCCCCATAAATCCTAACAAAATCCCTAAACGACTCGACCTATGAAAAAAAACCTAAGACCATCTAAGACCTATATTTAAAAGCATCAACAACAACACAAGAAACATCAAACCCTAAAATTCCCAAAAGAAAAACATACAATCCAACCGGCTCTCGGATTGGTCACCTTTCTGGGCGAGGGCAAATCGTTCAAGATCTGTCGCCACAAGGAGATGCCGTCCATGTCGTTGGGAGGAGCTCGGCCTGACTTCGCCGAAGCGGCCACATGGAGACATGGGAGGCATTTTACGCACCAAAACCACAGGAAAAATGCAGGAAAACCATAGGAAAAAACATAGGAAAATGGTGACTTAGCCAAGAAAAATAGGGGATTCAATGGCATTTACAGCTGATGATAGCTAAGTTGACAATATCAATAACAATCAAGAATAAACCAAACAAAATTATATAACTTGAATAGAATGAGTTATACGTTGATCAACTATGGAGGATATAGCATGATATAACTATTGTTCATGGGGGTTTAGCAACTCAACATAACTCAACTATGAACCAATCAAGTCATTTTGGCGAAATGTCATGTGGTAAACCCGATTTCATAAACCATCCCCGGTTACTCAGCATTTTGAAGGGTGGGATGGACACCATCCCCAAATGGTGTATGGCATTGGGTCACCCACATTAGATCAATATTGAAAATCCCAAAGGTATGTAAACATATATCTGGGTAAATTAAAATATTTCACTAACATGAATCTTGCGGCCATTTGGGGATGATTTCCCTTATTAACAATGATTTCCAGGGCTCGGTCGCGACGTGAGGTCGTTATAATTTACCCAGATATATAAGTTCCTTCGTGATACTTAAGGATCATCATGCCATGAAGCTTTGCGAACACATCTGCATGACATCGCCACCTGGTGAGCGACTTCTTGCGTGTTGCTGCTATCCTGAAATTATCCCTGTGAACATAGATTCTATGTGCAATTTTCCCAAGTTTTGACCACGGTACATACGGATCTGCATCAATTTGCCATGTTTCGTATGTGTGTGTGTGTGAATCAAAGTGGTTCGTGTAAAAATGGGGTAACTCTAGAATCGAATGGATTATCATTTATCAATATCTATATATATATATATTTATCATGTTTCCAAATGAAAAGGCAATCTTGGGGCAACCACCCACCATGTCCACCATCATCTTCTCCATTTCTCATCCCTTAGAACCCTTCAAGGTGGGTCCCCAAGGCTTCTACGGCGGCGATCATAATCGCCAATCTGCTGTGGAGAGAAAACAAACGCTACCATAAAATAAACCACAAGTACATAAATAATTATTATACATATACCCTCTGGTAAATTAACATAGACCCTGCCAGATAGGGGTTGGAAGACTAGTTTCCATTAAAAATTGGTGATTTTCAGGTCTATGTTTATTTACCAGAGGGTAGTAGTTATTTCATATTCATAACCCTAGGTCTTGGAGTTATTTGTTTGCACCAACTTGGCCTCACCCACACAGCCCAGGAACTACTGGGCGTTGCATGCGCCATGTGGAGAAGTGTTGCGTGCCAATCCACCAAATGTAGGAAACCGCCCGAATACCTCAGCACGTGACAGCTGTCAGCACGCACACATTATCACACATTCCTCGGTCTGAAGCCTGGGTCTGTGAAAATTGTGCATACATATATATATATATAAAATATATAATTATATATATATATAAGTTATATATATATATACCCCCAAAATTGAGGGGAACAAAAGAACATAAAACGTCAAATTCGGGGTATGCGGGCCCCCCGATTGCATGGCTGGAGTACCCAAACATTTCTGGTACTCTGATAGATGCGACTCAATCCAAACATGAGGAATGAGTTGGCTCCAGTGGTCAAACATATCTTGGGAGCTTGCACCATACCAGCGCTTGCTGTAATCATAAGCATCTTAGGATTGGGATTGTTGATTCACCTCCACTATCGATTGGTTTGGGATAACGTGTGATCTTTCTAATGTCAACCCTGGATTAATAAACCCCAAACGTCTGTTTAATTGGGAGGCTACCATTTAGAGTATCAGATGAAATGACTATTGGAGGAGTACCCCCTAACTAAATCCAAGCATGGTTTAGTCTCATCCCAAGGTTTAGTCCATTATCAGATCCTTTATTAAAAGCAGGTGACACAACAAACCAACTCAGCTCGCTGCGTTTGGTTCCTGCTCCTTGCTGCCTCCAACTCAGGGTGTGACCCGAAGATCAAGGCCCTGGTCCTCCAAAGCTCCCATGTGGAAAACTTGAGACCCGAAGAGGCCAGGCCCCGTAGATAGCTAAGTTGACTTCAACTTGGTTAAACATAGGGCTTTTGGAGAATATCTATATGTATATATATACACACATATATATATATTATAACGATAATTACTGGGTTTCTGAACAAACTTATAACTGGGGGAACAACTTCTGATACAACGGGGTTTTCACCCATAAGCAAGCATTTTATGGGGAGAAACGATGAATATGGATGGGATATAACCAGCTATGTTCATATGGTGCCCCATAGTGAGCTAAATTTGGTTCATACCTAGGTGAACTGATGGGTTTCTGATGATTATCAATAACTATAGTTAGATGGAAAATAATCCAACTTGTAACAGGGGGCACCACCTCGTGATAGGGCAGTGAGGTAAACCCAGTGATAGGTATAGTAGTGACAATAGTAATGACACAGTGACAGTGATGATAATACTGTTGATAATAACTTACAGTAATCATGATGATGATGAAGATGATGAAGAAGAAGAAGATGATGATTCATTTTCAACCGGACATGTAAAAACATCGGATACTGGTTACTACACGGTGCTTTTTTTCCACCCCAGTGAAATCTTTGTTGGTTTCCTATGGTCTGGGGGCCTAACACCTTCTTTGTGTGGCGAAGTAAAGCCAGTAATCATATGAGTAGTAAGAATGTTCATAATGTAAGTATATAATATATAATGATGAATAAACATGATGATATTCACGATGACACTAATGATTCTAATCATGATAGCAATTCAATGTTTCATGATGATAACAATCATGACAATAAACCACCCATATGCAACAGTAATAATGATGGCAATTATAGTATATACTAACAACAATGATAATGACAAAAAACATGACAATAATTACTATAATTATATGAGGCCGGGTCAAAATTGTATGGGAATGGGTCAAACATATTCAAAAATAGAATCTATTATTACATTATTACCATATTTAGGGAATACACATCCTTTAACCAGCTATTTCAGGGTACATAGGGTTCTAGGGTTTTGCCTCATAGCCATATGTATCATCATAATGATACCCTCTTGTATATTAACATAGCTATCGAACATTGCCATTTATAGTTGATTTACCTGTAAGGTGATTTTCCATAGTTATGTTAGTTTACCAGAGGGCAAAACATCCTAGACCCAGGACCCTGCTGTCCTGATGCCACCCTCCCAAACTTCCCCTGGCGCAAAGGGGTCAGGCATCAATCAGGTGGGATTGGGCTTTCACCATCCCTACAGGAAATTCGGTGAAGCATCAAGCATCCTCGATGCGGTTGAAAGATGAGCTCGCTCCACTGCCATTTGGGGATAGGTACCGAAGTAAAAGGGTGGGTTTAGTGCACCATGGTGCCATTGAAGTAACCCCTGCAACCCCCAAAATAGGTTGTATCATGTTTTTCATCCCTACGACATCCCCAATCACCATTGAATCACCATGCTCATTTCCCGTTGGGAAGTCGTTAGCACCGGTCCCCTGAGCGGCCTCGACTTCCTCGCAATGGCCAGTTGCTGCCTCCAGAGCCCTTGTGAGAAGCTGAACCTCGAGGGTCCCGGGTCCCGAGGCTATGAATTGGACATAGCATGACATAGCCAGTGACCAAAGAAAAACCTTTTAGATGTAGGGTTTTTTCCCATGTTTTTCCTATCAACCCTCATGGCCCAAAATTTCAGTGGAGGCTACGAATAGAAGGTACATGGGCATGATTCAACGAGAGAAAATGATGGTCAACTATGAGAATGAAAGTCCATCAACTAGCCATGGACCTGGATGAATTGCAACCTACCCGACATGTTCAAACATATGGGAATTATTGCCCAAATCCCCCCCAGTCCAATTCCCATCATTTCAAACGTGACGTCGTGACGTGAAGTTGGTCTTTGGTTTCGTCTAGAAACAGCTCCGTCCCATCCGTTTTATGACAAACATTCGGTAACAAACAAAAAGTGGGTGCAAATCACGCACTTTTTAGTTTGATGTATTTTCCTCCATGAGTTTCTGACTTTCAACTCACGCCAGCTTTTTCCCAGTCGACTCAACGATCTCAACGGTTAAGCAGACGCCTCCACTGTCGCTTGCCACCACTATGACCCAGTTGTCTCCAAGAAACGATCCTGGAGATGCCAAGTATGTGGGAATCCGGTAATCCAATGATACACTAGCCCCAAGTTTGTCATAGGTCCTATAGGTGGTATGTAACTCATGAAATGTTTGAAATGTGGCCAGGGTATGCCGGGGTTTATGGATGTTTATGGATTGTTGTTCACCAGGAAGTTGAACACCGAGTGCCATGATCATGAAGCTTCTATATAAAGAAACAATAACGATTTGTGCGACTGAGATTGGGGGTATCATTGATTATTGTAATAAACATTAATCTGGGATAATCTGGGTATATAAATTGTAATAATTCACTAACTTGAATTAAGGCCATTTGCGGATCATTTCCCTTACTAAGCATGATTCCAGTGAGGTCGCAGTGAGGTCGTCATAATTTACCCAGATTCATGAACAATCTCGCTCCATAGTTTTGATGCAATTCTCTGGTCACAAGTACCTCATATGTGGTCTTTGAGGAAATCTGGATCCATGATATGGCAATTGTTCAAGCTTTGCTATCGAACATTTGCGTCTTGAAACATGTAGTTTCAATCAGTGCAGTGTCATATATATATATATATTTTCTGGTTGGTGATTTCAACCCCTCCGAAAAATATGAAAGTCAGTTGGGATGGATTACTGTTTCTGGACAGTCATTCAAAATTCCATGGTTCCAGTCACCACCAACCAGATATATACACCATTAAAATCCCATTAAATCCCATTAAAATCCATTAAATCCTATGAAAAATCCATGAAATCCCATGAAAATGAAAAATCCATGAAATCCCATGAGCAATCACCATGTTTCTTGGTGAAGTCACCATTTTCCCATGGTTTCAACACGTTTCAACACTGGACTCCGGAGGTCCAGCCGGCTCCGCCGAAAACGCTCCGCTCCTCTCATCGTTTGGGCGATCGCTTGGATGCTTCGGTCCAAGGAGGTGGCCTTTGGGGATGGTCTCCGACAAAAAACACATCGCTTGGGGCGGAAGATTTCGGGGAAACAGGCCGTAAGATTTCAGCCAAATTCCCTGGCAATATCAACCTGATCAATCACTGGTTTAATAAATCTTCAATTGGAAATTTGTTTATAGGGTTACCATTTACCATGGTTTACCAAAGTTTAGAAGCTCCTTTTACCCAAGATATGGATGTTTTTTAGGGGCTCAAATTTCACATGTTTTTCTACCACCCATGTCTGGTAAGCCATTGGGGACGGTTGCTCTGACGCAGTCGAAGTGGCTACTCTAGTGGTGGCCTTCAGGCGGGTTGGGGTAGCGTTCACTTGCTTCGGGGTGGCGGGTTGAGGTGCAAATAACAAAAGAAAATGGCGTGTCCGATGTTGCCAGGACTCAATAGACGTAGTCTGTTGAAACTCAATCTTGTCCAAAGACTTTTTGCATCAGATTCGAGGTGTTCATGACATGTATGTCTTTACTGGGTCGCTCCAATGCACATATGTGGTGTTGGAGACAAAGCCTTGTAGAAAGTCTCATCTTAGCACAGTTCCTAAAATAATCATTGGAACCGTTCCTCAATGGAACTGGGGACGCAAATGGTAACATGCTTGACCCAAATCTCAAACGGAATTAGGTGTTGACATATAGCAAATTCATTTCGTATGTCATAATAATCCAAGTACGTGAAGACAGTGGTTCCAATTCGAATCGGCGCTGAATAAACCTATCGTGGTCGCTCCCATCTCATCCCATCTCATCCACATCCACCATGGAAATTAAGCCAATTCTATTGGTAAACCTGAAATGTGCCATATATATCTACAATTTTTGTTGGATAAATCATGTGAAATCATCATGTTCCCCCCAAAAAATCATATGTATATATTTAAATTATATAACATCACCAAAACTTGGGGCTATAAATCGAATAAGTTGGTTCAAGTCCCATGTTGCAACCGGTCATGGTCACCACCGGGCTTTCACACCATTCGGCAAAAGGTTTGACCTGGGTGCAAGGTGAGGCCGCCGTTTTCGATCGCGAAGGAAACCATAGGAAAATGGTGACTTCACCAAGAAAACCATAGGAAAACTATAGGAACATCATTAAAAAAACATAGGAACATGGTGATTTAACATGCCACAAAAAATGTGCATTTCATGGGATTTTTTGTTGCTGATTGAGGATCGCTAAGTTGCTTAACTTAAGGTGAACCTTTGGGGGTTGTGGGGGAAGCCTCACCTTGTGGTGTGTTGGTCCCCTGCTGACTGGGTCGATTCTTCTACCAAGTGTTGAGGTAGAAATGCAGCAAACATATGATTTTCAATGGAAACTAGTACCACAAACATTTTGATTGAAAAACACTAGCATAATTGACTACCAGCTCATTTGGCCATGGTGGGTGATATGTATCCCACAATCTCTTCCCAACGATAAACATAACAATTATCAGAACTACTACCTTCCCTGCAAATCCAAGATGAAAACCACCGATAACAAACATATGACGGAATCTGATCTTATTGTTTTTGTTGGGGTCCCATGTTTCATTTCAAGGCTTGAGTGAGCTCAACGGCCATCGGCTTCCGCAGTGCAGTCTCAGGGACGATTAGAATTAGCTGCAGAACCGAAACCTTGCCCGGGGGGGACCAAGCAAGATTGGGACACGACAAGGGACTGATTGAACAGAACATTTATAACAGCCATCATGGCAACCCCAGTAGGGTTTCCTGCAAATTTCCCCTTGTCCATGGACATCAGGAAGGGATCTGTGCAAGCAACACAAGTGTTGGTAGTGTTACTGTTTTTCTTCCTGAGATTTGAAGGGTAACTTTGCTTGTATGCTGGTTTCCGATGATTTTCCAGGTGCAGATCAAATATGCATGGTTATACAATCTCAAAAACCCTGCTGTAAAAGTATGGCATAAAAATCAAACAATAGAACCACTTAAACCAAGGCAATCATCTCAAAACTGGTTGTTGCTTTCAACACCCCTGAAACAATAATGACGGTCAATTGGGATCATGATACCATTTGGCGCATGCAAAATCTTAAGTGCATCCCGATGGATCAATAACACATGAACAGAAGCCCATTTATGACAGGTCGACAACCAACATATGTATCAATTGCAAACACAATATATAGATATACATGTTATATGTGTATATATATATATGTATATTATATTATATTCTGCGTATCTTCTGCGCTGCTCATGTCTTGGTTGCTGGACCCAGCCCGGATTGCGGGATTGCGCCTTCTTGGAAGGTACAATTGCCAGCCGTCCAAGTTGGCGCCTGCTGAGGGCAACGACCGCAGGCTATGAGATATAGCAAGCGCAATCAAGATCTGTAAAATCGATTGTGATGTAATTATCTATAATGTAACTATATCTATCATCTGATATCATATTATATATAACAATCATATGATAGACCTATGATAGATATTAGATATAACATTGGAAAATCCCACTCAAATAGATATCACCAGAACAAAATCAAGGGATTCTGATGGATACGATTGATGGATATCGATGGATCTTAGGTGATATCAATGGATCATAATGGATTTGATCTCAATGGATCTTGAAGGATATGAATGGATCAGATCCATTATGAATACCAATGAGATATCAATGGATATCAATACTATTATCTTCAAGATCATAATTATCCATGAGGTGATCTCATTGATACTATTAATGGATTCTACTGGATAATTATGGATATCAATGGATATCAATATGGATGTTCAGAAAGAAACAACATAACAATGGATATAAGACTAAGAAATGGACATGTTTACAAATATCAATGACCAATGAGACGTCAATTCACCGATATTCATGGACCATATTCATGGACCATATTCATGGACTATATTCATGGACCATATTCATGGACCATATTCATGGACATCTGGTTGGTGGTTTCAACCATCTTGAAAAATATGAGTTCGTCAAATGGGATGATGACATTCCATTCCCAACTGTTTCTGGAAATCATAAAAAAACAATGTTCCAGTCGCCACCAACCAGACATTTTTCAGGATACTGAAGATGTTCAACAGGGATAGTGGGACATGGAGACGATCATCCCCCGGTCACCTGTAAGGGCTCTTGGAAGGTCATGGGGGCATAGTAAAGAAACCTGGACGGGACACGGCTGGCTGTGTTGCTGTGGGGTATTGAAAGGGTGGTTTAACACACAGAAACACAGGGAGTATAACAAGCATAAGAAGTGATATCTAGCGAAAACAGGAACATATCATTATGGATATCATTATGCCAATATAATGTATCACATCCAATGATATCCTGTGTATATCTAGCACTGCGAAAATGGCCGATGTATGCCAATGTCAGGAACTGATGAATGATGACTGCCTCCTGGCCAAAATGAGCAAAACACCCACAAAGGTAGAGACTCATCCAAGTTCCATCCAGTTCCTTTTTCCGGGAACCGTCATTGGGACGATCCTGTAGGGGAGATTACATGGATGGAATGATCATGAGGACATTCACATTATCATCTGGTTATTTAACAGTTCGCCATGGGAAATCACCATGCTATTAATAGGTAAACCATCTATAAATGGGCCATTTTCCATGGCTATGTTAAATAACCATAGGGTATCATACATTATCACAGAACACATTTTGCAGCTGGCAAGTTCCATAGGGCGATCCATGATGGATAGCAGCTTCCAAGTCGGTGGCATAGTGACAGGGGAAGACATCCTGTTTCGGCCATTTCACATTTTGCAATAGAGTTAACACGATGCAATATCAAGCAAATATCCAAGAAATATCCTTGGCCTACCTTCTCGCTCTCTAACCCCAGTATGAATGTACGATTAGGTATGATTAGATATGATTAGATGGTTTTGACATATCTATGTATATGTATATATATATTATACTGTAACCATTATTAACCATTACTAACCATCATTAACCATCATCAATTTTGGTCGTTCCCATTCTTGAAGGGACTTTCCAAAGCTTACCTGGCTGAAGCGGCTGAATTAGCCATGTACTGTGCATGAACTCGCTGGGGTTCGGACATGGGGACGCCTTTGTACTTTGCCTTAGTCAAGCAATTCTGAAGTGATCAACAAAGGTGTACCACCAGTACAAAGGTGAAAATGGGGGTTTTGAAAATGGACTTAGGCAGTGTATGACCCATCAACAGTGAACATGGATGTTTTTGAAAATGGGTGATCCCAAAAACCATTGGTTGCAATACTAAAATGATGTAATCTTGGATGATTTGGGGTACCATCCATTTTGGGAAAGTGTCTGCAAATGTGGCATACCCCGGAATCTATGGCAATTTCAAAGTGTTTTAGACAGTGGAACTGGTGATTTTCCGCCATGGAATTTGGCTACGCCATTTCGACAACCGTGGTGATTTGGCGTTGTACTCGTGGTTTTTCTACACGGGCCCTTGGGGATGGTCATCAAAATTGGGTTTTACCATGCTCAAATACTCAAGATCCAATTAATATCATGAAAACTTAATGTTTATTAGATATATTATTAAACTATACTTATCATTAAGTTTATTATCTTCCTTCTCAAAACAAACTGATTTATATAATATTAAAACATATTAAACCGTGATTCAGCTATGTCGAGAAAAACATGAACATCAAAGGTGCTACTACGATGCATGTGACCCATATGGACACTTAAGCGATTTGGATGTTGCCTCAACCAACAGCAAGTCCTGGACACCACGAGATGAAATGTTGTCCATATTATCAGTGGTTGAAATCGACCTAAGCTGGTGATATTCTTTTCAATATTTTTCAATGCTACGTGGGTTGCTGAAGCTACAGTGCATATAAAACACACAAACAATCACAAACACACATATATATATATATGTATACATATTGGGTGTGTAGAAGCCAATCAGGATGTTGTGTCTTGGTTATCTTGGTTATCTTGGCTTGGGAGAGTATAAAGGGTTGGATTTCCAATATGTAGGAATCTATGGCAGCAAAGCCATTGATTCCCTAGTCACCTCAAGATTGTGCCAATGTGTAAGTCTACGCAAGTCCGTTTGAACCATACAAAAAGACGCGTATGTAACATACGGATTTGACTGATTTCATGGCTACACAACAACTTCAATCATTGTATACCTTTTCCATATCTTCCCATTCAAATGGCTCATATAAATCAACATTTTGGGATGCCCTTTTTGCCCATCCTTTTTGGGCATCACGAGACCATTTCCCATGGCTTTTTACCATGACCCACACGCGCCTGATGATCTTCAATGAACCTCAGTTCTTTCGGGTTGCCCGTCCGCTGGGAAATCCGTGGAAATCCCTGTACTAAATGACCATTTCTGGTTGGTGGTTGACCTACCCCTCTGAAAAATATGACTTCGTCAGTTGGGATTATTATTCCCAATATATGGAACCATAGAAAATGTTCCAAACCACCAAGCAGATTTTCCATGGGAATCTCATATATGCCATGCTTAAACAGTTCGATTTTTTGCTTGGTATTCTACATCCAAAAAAAAACGGCAACAAACACAAACAGTATCCGAGATAATGCTACAAAGCCTGCCAGAAAGTCTGGTCCGGTCATCCAGACTCTGGTTGTCTTTCCGGTCTCCAGCGGCTTGGTGAAATCCTCATGTTCGCTGGTTACAATCCTGTGATAGCTTCTAAAATGTTTCAATAAAGCCAGGGGCCGGGTTTTAACCAATGCTAATCACAGGTTTATAGATGTTCATAGCATCCATTTTGGGTGAACTCAGAGGTATTTGACCTATCTTTTCCCGGGGTATCATATGGGTATGGGTCAAGTTCCCTATGGAAACCCATCTGACAACGGGGGAATCTTCCTAGATCCAGCAACCATCCGGGTACCATGCGGGATCCTCGGGTTTTCGCCAAAGGAACTGCTTCGCCTTGGCTTGGAAGAGGCTGTTGACGTGCTTTCCAACCTCAGGAGCTGAGGTCTTGGGGGAACTCTGTAGATATTTAGCATGTAAAGTGGAAAGGGCATGCGTGTACTGTTATATATATATAGTTATATATATATTATGTATGGATGCATATATATATATATATATATTATATACATAGTATTATTGCAAGGCAAGCATTCTCATGCATTCTCTGACTCTGATGTACAAAGAAACTCGACAGAACACGCCAGAATCTCGAGCGCTGGACCACATCTTTTCCAGATGGGAAGTAGTGATAAGGCCTCCGAGCTAAAACACTGGGAAAGAGCCAAATGGGATTATCATAATATATATATATATATGTATCATGATATATTAATCATATATGGGATTTGATGATCTTTTTTACAAATGCCTGTGATGTCCACTCATTGTGTTGCCGCGATACAATTTTTGCCGGAAACTGTTTGGACCATGTTGGACCCACGACCGAAAATGTGCCGCTTCCACAATCCTTTCCCCGAAAAAAACAAAAACTGGAAACCCTTGTGAAGTATTGGATTTCTGCATGAATCGGGGGCTCAAATAGAGAGTATTCAATAGTACCACTTCCCAAATAAGTTTCCCATCATCAACAACCTTCTTTTTTGGGGGGATCTCCCCTTGCCATGTTTGATTTTCGAAGAGTATCAATCCATCTTCAGTATTTCCCAAGCTTGGCTGGTCAGAATATCTCCAGCTGGTCAGAGAGTTCCTCATCTTGTTCAGATCCTCTGTACGGATTTCTGATACAAAAAATCGATGTGTCTGAAATACTGGACCCCATATCCAGTTTTATCATCATTTTCCCAATCAACATTGCAGTTTTTTGGTATTGTAATTCTTTGGGCTGTGCCCCGTCATTGGACAGACCCATGTAATATAAGTGCAACCACTGGACATTCCAATTTTTGAACTAATCAGGCATGGTCAAACTGTGGTTCAGAGTTACAGCGTATCATCATCCATCCCATACTTGGAATCCTCATGTGTAAATGACTAATAATGGTCGTATCACCCTCCTCTAATTAAGTGGTATACCATCAAACTCTTGATTTGTAGTTGGGTCTACATATATGTATATTCACACATATATAATGCATATTTTATGTATATGTATATAATTACCCATGACATTGACATATATCATATATACCCAGTATCAACATATTCTTAATGGATCTTCATGGTTAGTTCCAATTTTTGACCAACCATTTCTATTGGGTGCCACCTGTGAAAACGCCAGGAGCTGTTGGCTTCAAACTGCTCGGTCTCCTGTCAGAAGGCAGCCGTTTTTCTGCGGGTATCTGGGTGGAGAGTCACCCATTGCCAGGTCTGTTTTGGAGAGTCACAAGATTTCATACAAGTGGGAGTATATCCTCTGGTTATTTAACATAGCCATGGAAGCCATGGCCCATAGAAATAGATGGTTTACCTGGCTTTACAGGGCCGTTCCCACAACTTCGAAACAACAGCCACTATGTAGGAACAGCAGTTTGACCGTGGGGTTGGCTATTGGTTGTTTTTCTCCAGTTGCGAAGCAAATTCGCATCGACCAATAATATGACAGCAAAAGGCATGGCAAAAAAAAACATTACCGAACCTTTTTTTGAGGCCATCAGAATTCAGCCCGATCATCCGTGGATAAATACAAGCCCCTACATCATCGCCACCAGTGGCGATGGGTCCATCCAGGTTGAAGCAGAATGAACCACCACAGTAGCACCCACAGCTTAAGTTTAAAGAGTTGCAAACACAATGACACCTGGTAACAGCTATAATCATCGATTATCAATGCTTTCATTAAATTACTGTTTTGGATTGTGGGACTTACTCGTTAATTATCAGACCATCTACCAGTACTAGAAGATTAAATGGGAGCAGGCGCTTCCCCTGTTCCAGGTAAAGTTTGCTTGGCAACAATGCTTCGCTATAGTCATCCCGCCCGTCACGGGCAAGCACCGTCCCTGAGAAGATGACCGGGCAATTGAGGGAACACATTGTCACATTGCAATCAAGTAAGGCCGTTTTCACTGATGCTGAGCGGCTCAAGAACACACTGCAAGCCGATAGCGATAGGGAACCGAAAGGCTCAGGATTCATGCTTCACCTGCACACATTCTGTCGTCGCACCAGCAAACTTCAATTGATGGCTTGTGAAATATGAAGTGCTGGAGAACATTGTTGCAGAACCTGTGGCGGTGTGCGCGCCGCAGGCCCTGATTTCGCCATCAGCGTTTTGAATTCCTATCTGAGCCCCCCTAAGAACACCTGAAGCCGTTGCCAGAGTTGCCGTCTTTCGCATGGGAATATTTTTCCAAATGTCTGCAGCCCAATGACTTCTGGGGCCCCTGCCTATCTCACTCAAGTCCAGCACATGGGAGCAGGTGCATCTTGAGTGAAAGGTTAAGATCTCCAGCGTCAAGGCGCAGCCGGTGAATTTCGGAATTTCGCATTGCGTCTTAAGGTGATAGCCGTGCGGTGTCTGGATTTGCCACTGCTGAGCTGACTTCAAGAGAAAGTTTGGAAACTTTCATCGCGCTCACACATCATGAGTCTAGCAGAGGTAGTTGTAGATCATTTGGCCATTGTGGAATTGGATTTCGGCTTCACCAACAAAGGCATTGGGGAACTGCAAGCGTAAGCTGCCGGGATGCAATGGAAGGGAAGAAGGCGGAGAATGCCGATGAGGTTGGACTGGAGACGGCACAAAAGATGAAGACCCAGCCAAGAACAGCACCCCCCCCAAAGCCGACTGGAAAGGGCATGGCGGAGGACTTACATACAACATTATATGCTGCAACGCGACGGAACGCGAATATAGCAGTTGGCCACTGTGGCACGCAGCCATTCTTCCCGGCTGTAGCCGTCAGCAGCACATGGCTTGAATTTTGATCTGCGACGTGGGTGCGAAAACAATAGCATTAATTGCTCGCACCAAGAGCTGATTTCCTTTGGGCTCAAGAAACACATGCATGCTCCATCACAGAGGACGCAAATCTTTTTCGGTGCTGCCGGCAAAATTGTGTCCAACTATGTGGCACTCTAAAATCTAAAGCCTTGGTTCGCTCAAAATTGTACTGCCTATCGTTTCTATATCTTCTGCTCTACGCGTTCTTTTGACAAGCCAAAAGGTAGAAACACTTTCTCTTCAAGCGGCTATGCCACCAAGTCCCGTATCGTCTCAACTGTATTGGTCCTTTTGATGAATTTGAATCATCCCAAGCACAGTGTCACAGCGACACCCTGCTTGGTGGGATTCGGAATCCACAATCAGAAGAAACATTGTTGCCTCAGCTGCTTCTCTTGTATATGTGGCCAGTCCAAGCCATCTAAGCTTTCCAAGTGGGATTCGGCATTTTGAATCATCCCAAGCACGGTGTCACAGCGACACCCTCCTTGGTGGGATTCCCAATCCAGAATGCCCGGAACAGCTCTGGAAGGTGCCCGGATTAAGGTCTCTGATTGCCTAGGTCTAGAGGCGCTGGCGATGCAGCTGTTCTGTGTTGCCATGTGTTTGCATCCAGGGTGGCCTTTGAAGCGTCCATTCAAGTTCCGGCATGCATGCTTGTTCTTTCAAGCTCTGCGTAGCAAGCACGAAAAACAACAACACGCAAGTCCACAATTTCAATAGTCTCCACAAAGCCGTTTCAACAAGATGGAAGCCATATTGAGGAACCCTTCGGATATTAAAGAATCTGCCAAAAAATATGCTTTCAGTTCTTTTCTCAATGAGCAGCCAACCCAAATGCATTAGATTGCAACAGTGAGAACATAAGCTCACACCATTCCATCTCCTGGGCCTTCAGCTTGTATAACTCCTTCCGTCACATGCGGTCTAGGGCGCGCGGCTTTTGCGCGCCTGGCGCCCCTTCGGGCGCCCAGCTTCTTTATGGGTTCAGTATACCGCCGGAAAATCATCCCAGTCTGTGTGTTCCTCCTGTTTGGGGTTGTATCCCAGCTTCTGTCAAACTGTTGCCTCCGTTGCTTAAAACCACCTATACCAAACGGTAGTAGGGCCTACATAAAGGCGCGCGCTTTTCGCGCGCCTATTGTAGGCGCGCGCTTTCTGCGCGCCTGAGGCGCGCGCTCTTTGCGCGCCTATTGTAGGCGCGCGCTCTTTGCGCGCCTGGGGCGCGCGCTCTTTGCGCGCCTGGGGCGCGCGCTTCTTGCGCGCCTGGGGCGGGCGCTTTTTGCGCGCTTGGTGCGGCGAGTGCTTTTTCCAAGCCAGGCCTAGCCGTTGGGTATTTTTGTTGTGTTTTGCACTACCCTGCTCCCGTTTGGTTCATGGCCAAAACCGCTCTGCACTGCAATATCGTTGTCCACGCCAATGTCCTCGGGTGTGCTTCATTCCAGCACCCTAAGAGCCATCTGCTCCCTCCCCCATTCATCCTTCTTTCTGTACCCATCTCTTCCATCGAAATCTTATGAAAACGGCCCTCGTCCATCAAATTATTCAGACATATATATATTTTTACTATCTGTATGTGTAAGATGCGGCCAAGCAAAATCAAATATCTAGGACCACCTCTTCCACTCCGTTCCGCTCCCTCACATCCACATCCCTTCCAGACGATGGGCGGAAAAACGGACGTGCTGAAATGTAGTTAAGCGATTATGCCTTAGATATGTAGAATGCCCATTGACGCTGCACGTCGGGAATTGATAGATCCATCATAAACTTGCGGTCTGCGGCCGGATGCTGTTGGTCCCGTGGGGCCAAGAGCGGCAACAATAGAGCTCCAGAATGCTAGACCGAGGAAAGAGTAATGAGAACATCTGCCAACCATAATGGGATCGAAATCCGTGCGTAAATGGCTTTAATAATGGGAATACCATATTAATAAGATAGTCTTGCTGGCATCTACCAGGAATAACGGGATGACAAGCAGCCCGCTATGGTTGGCATATATGCCTAAGGCCTATCACGAAATTGTAGCCAACTTGCTGATATATCATATGAATAGTTCCTCGCATTGACGCGTTCCACTCATCATTCCAGGCAATCATTCATTCGAGGACCTCGAAATCCATGATGTCCGTTCTTGTTAGTAGGCGTTTCGCGTATATACCCAGTTGATATATACCCATACTTGATATCCCCGTTCATTAGCTCTACAATCCGTAATGGTGAAACAAAAACAAGGTTGATTTCCTACACAATGACAGCCCCAGTTTGGCTTTTGGGCACGCCCCTGCTTTACCTATTAAAAATGGTGGATCTTTCCATGGCTATGTCAAATAAACCAGATGGTACTTCTCAGACCAGGTTCTTGTAGAAATCGGCCCCGACGGCCCGACATCCATGGACCCAAAAGTGACGTGGTTTTCCAAGACATGAACCCATTCAGCTGCCAGAAAAAAGGACAAGGCTGGAAAATTCAGGCCAGCAACATAGATTCATGTAGATTCCATGAAAAATCTAGATGAATCATTCATGAACATCGATTCATGATTCATAGATTCATAGATTCATGCAGATTCCATGATCTAGATTCAGGACAATGATTCATGTTCCGGCCATCCATGGGAAAATCGGTTCTCATTTTTCTAGGGGAATGAACACAAAATCCATGGATCCCAGGGCCCAAGAGATCACTTCAAATAGCTGGGATTTATGGCTGTTCATCCCAGCAAAACTGGAAGAATATCAGGGATGTATGGAACATTTAGGATGATATTTATGGGATATGGAAACATAATAGCTTTTGACTCTTCCCCATATCATCCTAGATCCTATAATTGCCATCTGTTGAACAACAGACTACTGCTCTTATGATTCTCATGGCAGTCAAATCTCCCGGCCTCATAATGCAAGTCGTAGTGTCCCTGCATATCACCTCAGGCGAGGCCCCCCCCGCCCCAAGGAAGAGGAGCCTTTTGGGACCCTCTTCCGTCATGGCAGTCTAGGCCACTCAGAACTGAAAAATAAAATGAGAATGAAACCATTATTATTATATGGTGATCACCAGGGATATTATTATATATCTTTATAAATAATCATATTATGGGATATTAGATCACCATGGGGGGTATACCATTGCTCTGGGCAAATGATAACAAGTCACTAATCTGAAATAAGACCCTTTTGGGAAAATTACCCCAAAAACATCCCCAAGAACAAACCATCTTTCCAAAATGTTCCGGTGAACTCTTGTCCATGTGCCTGGATGCTCAGTTGAATCACTGCTGGAATTTTACATCACTGAATTCAGACCTGTTTCACAAGCTTGAACACTTCAGTATCCAAGGGGTTTTTGCAATGAATTTGAGCCTGTATACAGTACCTGTCAAGGGTACTGGCCATTTGACTCAAGGGGCCCAACACTGGGAAAATAAGCCAAATCACCGACTAAACAAACCCAGGATAATTGGTTAATCAATATTGATTCCCCTATAAGCATTGAAGTTCACGAATTTTTTGGCTGTATCATGGAATATTCCCATATATTCATAGCGAAACAATCAATGAACGCCTTGCCCAGCCACAATGCTTCACATAGTCCGCGGCGTCGTCGTAGCTGCCGTAGAACCTCTACGAAAATGTTCCGACGCTCGTTTTTTATGCCCAAGAAATGGTGGAATATGTAGGTCCACCATTAAAGAAAATGGAGGGTTGCCGTAAAATGGAGGCTTATAATAGAAATGGAGGGTTACACTGTGATTTTTGGGTTTTGAATCATGGATTTGAAGTGGAGGGTAGTGGAGGTCAACCATGATAGTGGTTTGAAGGAATATTCATAGAGATATACTGGTATGTAACTCACCAACCCTCAAATCAAGGGCTGCTATAGGGGTGTGATATGTTGGTGCTATAAAGCTGTGGTTTTTGGGTGCTACAAGGTTATGAGAATCCTCTCTTTTCGTAGGATCTTGTTTTTTTTTAGCTTTTGAAAAGGATTCCTACAATCTGGGTGATGCTAAAGGTATACCACAGTTTCCAACCACAGAGTTTCTAACTTCTGGAATGATCCAAGAAAACCTGGGTGGGAATTCAACCACCGAAAAAAAAACAACAACCATTGAATACTGTAAATCAATCAATTTAGTCATTTATCTGAGGATAGTGAACATAAATGTTGGACCAATCTCGAAAAAAAACACATATCTGTTGATCCTGATGGTGGATTACCCAACCAACCACCAGCTGTGCTCCCGGTTCATCAAGGGTCAGACAGGACTGTCTTGCTGGGAAACATTTTTGGAGGACGTCAATTGACCATCCCTGGATCCTGAAGGTTCCTCCAATATCTGTGGAGCCACAACGATTTCTCTGATCCATAATGTAGGTCAGTATACAAATCATTATCTGGTTGGTGGTTGACCTAGCCCTCTGAAAAATATGACTTAGTCAGTTGGGATGATGATTCTCGATAGATGGAAACATAAAATTCATGTTCCAAACCACCAAGCAGTTATAGATCATTACAATTCATTACATAGATAACGTAACAAAACATCTGTGCACTATGTAATTGTGGCATGTTTCTATATTATACAGTCCTGATTTTTCGTGATATACAGAGTACGGCATAAAGACAACACATCTAGAAACTATAGATATACCTGGGTAAATTATAAGAATTCACTAACCTGAAATAAGATATAAGGCTATCTTGGGGATGTTTCCCCTTACTAACCATGATATATTAAGCACACTTCTAGCGTTCCGAACGATCGAGCCGGCACCGCCGGCACCTGCAAAAGCCTCTGCCACCAGGGGTCATCTTCCAGGACCTCGGTGGCGAAGTTTGTGCAGAATCTGTCGCTTTTTTCAAGGGAAACCAGAAGACATGTTGTGGATTTATTTTATTTATTCCTCAAAAATGGTACACTAAGATGGATTCTTCATGATTTTTCTTAGAATGTCTTAGTGCCCCCAACTTAGGAAACCTCCGGGTGGATTTATTCACGAAAAAAGGAGACTGAACCACTAGCCATGTGGAATCTGATTCAACCAGAACGTGGATTCTACCAACAAAACATCCGGTAAAAACAGAGACTGTGGATGTGTCAAGCCACTTGACCCATTCCGAGTGAACATTGAAATTTGACCTCCCAATATGTGTATTAATCAAGCAAAGATTGACATTTATTTGACCTCTGAATATGTGGAAGTAGCCAACACAATGTGGATTGAACCATCAAACATGTGGAAGAATCCAGCACACGTGGAGACTTAAACACAAAAATAGTATTTTTGTACCATGGCTTACCAACCAAGAATCCATATGGGCCAAAGTTCAATACTTTGGGACACGCATGTTCCAGTTTTGAACAACGATCCCACTCTTGGCTACGCTAAATTCGGAGCCAAGTGTATCATCCTTGGCAAAAACCGCAGCTACCAGGAACTCTCAGCAAGCTACAGAAAGAGGGCAAAGATGGTTGGAATCCCTGAAATAAGACTTTTATGCTGGTTGGCGGTATACCTACCCCTGTGAAAAATATGAAAGTCAATTGGGGTTACTATTCCCAATATATGGAAAAATAAAAACTGTTCTAAACCACCAACCAGTTTATGCTCGTTGCACAAAATCATAGTCGTGATATAACTAAGATGAGTGGTGCTGATGCGAGGCTACCGATCTACGATAGTTATTGATACCTCATGGGATCGATTCAAACCCTGGTGCCCGCGTGAAAACCCGCTGGCATGAGAAGGATAGACCATGTTGGATTGTTCAAGAGCCCAGTCACTGGCATGGCATAGACAGTTTTGACATGTTTTGAGCCTATCCAAATATGCTCAAATTGCCATTGGGTCAAGAGTACCACATTTTGGGATACCCTCTGGTTGTTACATAGCTATTGAAAATGACCATAGAAATAGTGGATTTACCCATTGAAAATGGTGATTTTCCATAGTTATGTCAACGTTTACCAGGCCGGGTAGGCTTGCCGGTTTTCTGCTTTAAAAAACACAACCGTTCACCGGTCCCAAATCAGGTCTACTCATTGGCGAGGTCCCACTTGTTGCTCATACGCCAACGTTGTAGTGGCTTTATAGTGTGAAATCATGTGAAATCCCTAGGGGATACACTACATCAAACGATACAATAAACTAGACTAGACTTTGTTCCGCTAGAAAGAGTGAAAACGACCCCTAAAGGTGATTCTCTGAACTATCAAAAACAATCACTTTCAGTATGTCTGCATATGTCTGCTACATGTTGATCCATGTTCAACCCTACACTTAGGATTTTCATATTCAGTTTCTACTTATTTCAAATATACATATGCCCCAAATATGTCTGAGACATTCCCAATTCTGGGTCAAGACATCCCATTAAAAGCCCTACGTAATTTTACTTGACCCACCAGACTTGAGGTCCACACACACCACCTGCTTGCCACTTCCTCGGAAAAATCATGGTTGAAAAATCATTCCGAAGATGAAACTCAAAAAAAAACAAACAGGAACTGAATCAGCATATTTGACACTTGGGTCTGGATCAATACCTATTAATACCATTTTTAGGGGAATGAACATCCATAAATCCCAGCTATTTTGGGGTTCACTAGGTACCAGGGTTTTGACCCATCCCCACTTTAGATAAAACTGCCAGGAATTATTATGTTTTCTTTTTGTTGATGGTTGATCTCTGGAATTTCACAATTCCTTGAGCAACATGAAATGATTTCAGTGTAGCTTGAAGGGAACTATGGCACTCCAAAAAGATACAACAGTTGGATGGGAATTATGGGAACAAATAATCTGTGCCATGCTGGAAATATGTTTCTATGCTTTTGGCTGTTACTAAATATAATTGAGATATGTAACAATGGTTTACTAGATATACATAAACACAGATATGAAACAATTTGTCAATGTTACTATACACTTACTCTGTTGTTTATAAACATTAAACTGATTAAGATATGGCAGATCCAACATTGACATATCATTTACTTGTGGTTTACCACAATTGTTGTCCATATCACACCTATGTCAATTGACCCTGGGGGAATAGCAACTCCAAGCAACACTCTGTTCGGCCATTTTTGGATAGCCACCCATGGTGCCATGGTCAAAATATGGGATTGTTGCGATCATGGCACAAATGCATACAATCAATATAGCGATATCTATCGATCTGTCTGTCTGTCTGTCTATCTATCTATCTATCTATCTATATATATATATCTATCTATCTATGTCTATATATGCATTCTATGGATTTATTTTTGACATATCGATGTATACATTGAAGGCTAAGGCCAGCACCCCACAGCGTAGCTCCTTGCTGCCACGCTAACCCCGTGGCACCCCCCGTGATTGTTTCGTGCAACCAAATGGGGAACTGACTCACAACGGGACCCCTAAAAATATGGTGATTTGAACATCGGAAACCTGTTTTCTTTGTAAACTTACCTATCAGTTCGTGAATGCTTGGTTCACACCAGTTGTAGATGGACAGACAGCCCCGTTTCTTACCCTGAACTAACCGCTTACTCACCTACTACGTGGGGCGAACCAGGAAGTACATCAATAAAACTAGACAACATCAGTAACATATCCATCTCGGGGGTTACTAGAGTGAGATTTCTCGGGTTTAGTTTCTGATTTCTATGGAATGATCTTATTATTGGATGTATGGCAGTTTTCAGGGAACAGGGAACCCGGAAACCCCTGGGCCTTTAGGTCCCGGATACCCAACTGTGTACCCAACTGTGAGGGAAGATTTGTGAAAAAAACATGTCTTCCCCAAGACTATCTGGATTCCGGATAAAAATGACATTTATGTGCAAATCCCAAACCTTCTAGAAGCTAATCGCAGGCCATCAAATTTCAAATTCATGATTTTCTATGATTTTCCCACTATTACCATCACATAACCATACACGGCAATGGAATTGAATTGTCCCTTTTTAGTTCGATAATATTCCCATGAAACCCTCCATTTCGTTTGGGAGTATTCCGGCCAGCCATGTTGATTGTTGTATAAAGAGTTCATCCACATTTCAGTGAATGTGTCATCTATCCCCGGGGTGATCCACCACTTCTCAGGCCATGTGACTTGTATCCCACGGCATTCAACTTTTCCGCAATGGTCCGCTCACCCACCTCGTGTGCGAATTCTGGGAGTGGGATAGGTTTCTGGAATGTAATTTGATATAACCAACGAGAACGAAGATTACAAAACTTTGTGCAAAGGCCTACAAAACAAACCAATTTTTGGCATAGTGTGCATACAATAGTATAATGGGGTTTTAATGGGATTGTAATGGGGACAATCACTATCAGAACCTGACCAACATGAAAGGGGGGGGTGCTCACTTCCATCACCAACCAACAGATCCCTTCTCCACTGGAAAGATTTCAACAAAAACATTAGCGCTATGCAATGTACATCTACGCAGTTCTTTAGGCACACATTTCAAATCAGTTCAACGCAATTGCATGTCTGTACAGAATGAACATAAAACGTAATCAAACATGCAGAACAGGGTGCCATACCCACTATGTCTATGTGAGGTATGCATCCATCAATAAACATGCGGTGCCTAATCACAACAAGACCTTTTTCGGCCAATGGTCGACATTCACGTGGTAGTGAACTTGAATCGTGACGTGAATCAATGGATGGCTCACAGCAGTGCCCAGTTGGTTGGCAGCTGAGCAAATCTCGTTTTGTGGGTGGCGTCACCAAAAAGAAAGTCATCCAAGCGAAGCCGGCGCCCATTCTTAGTGATAATGATAAGGCAGCGTATCCGGGAAACGTCTCTAGGGGGTTACTGAAATATCTTTTCATTGGGTGAAACCACTGATGCTTTGGTGATCAACTCGGACCAAAGGTGAAAAAATCTTCGTGCCCTGCATGCCTTGGGGAAACCACTCTGTGGACGCCTGTGACCTCACAATGTCTGCCTGCTCCTGAAAATGTGTCTGCCATATGAAGAGACCTTCCAAAAATTGCAGTCAGTAAGAAACGTTTCTGACAAAGAAGTAGCAAATTCCAACCAAAATGAAGGAGTGGATTGCCAGTCTTGCCGATTGCCATGACCCTTCCTATCATCGTGGGTGGGTGGGAAACAATCCAAGACGTGTACCCAGTTTCGATGGCGAAGTAAATCAGACCTTGTTTCAATTAGAAAACAACCAACCAATCAACAATTTCTAAATGGTTCATTTAACCAACCAACAATTACCAACCAACCAACCAATTTAACCACCTTGTTCCAATTATCCATGGTGAATTTTGGATGCCTGCCAAAAAAACACAAAACAACTATAGTCTTTAGCTGGTTAATACATTTTACCACTCACGGCAAAAGATTAGTGCTAAAGTATCTAACCAAGGTTGACCCAGCAACATATATGTTTATTGGTTAGATCTCAGTTTTGATGATTAAATCATGGAAAATCCTCATGTTTGATGGTTTATTCCACATTTTTGTTGGCAAAATCCCTATCTTTGATGCTGAATTCCCATCTCAAACCCAATCCCAAGCATGCCTGCGCAAAGGCCCCCGTGGTCGAACCCAGTTGCCGATGCCGCGAGACATTCATGGGACGCCAGCCCTGTGGCATGGACGTAGAAAACTTGTAGCCAGACGAATCAGCATTTCGGATACAATGGGATACAGTGGGATATGAATATATATATATACTGTATATATATATACTATATCTATATACAATATATATATATAAATATACATTATGTGGCGATTTAATGGGATATGTCCAGGATATGGTTTATATTTCCTAGAGGGGATCATCATCCTCCCCATGAACAGGGTTTGATATTGACCTATCACCTTTGGGGAGCGAAAACCACAGGGTTTTTATTGGGGGCTAAGTCCGTTGTTGTATCCTCGGTGGTGGACTTTTTAAGCGAATCACCAACCCCCACGAAATCACAATTAGATCACCATCAAATCACCATCAACTAACCACTAAACATCAGGTCATGATAAAATCACAATTAAACCAATTAAACCACCAGGAAAATCACCATGAAATCACCATTAAATCACTGGTAAACCGTTGGCGTTAGCCTCGCGCCTCGGCTCCGGTCGCCACATCGCTGGCGAGGCTGGGGCTGGCAGCCCAGTCCAGGTGCCGGGGCCAACGGCCTGGGTGTTAGTTTACCAGAGGGTCAATGAGACAACCTGGGAAATAGTGGATTTACCTATGAAAAATGGTGATTTAGTGGGATTTAATGGGATTTATTAGGATATATGATGGTATACCCTCTGGTTATGTCAAAATAGCTATTGAAAATGACCATTAAGTTCGTGGATTTTCCCATTAATAGCATGGTGATTTTCCAGTTCGCTATGTTAAATTACCAGAGGCTACTAGTAATAGTAATCAGCTATATTCCTATAATATGGAACTATATTCCTGTTATAACAGTAATATAGTTATAGTTTATATGGATATACTTCTAGTAATAGTTATATGGGTATATATGGAATATAATGGACAATGGATATCAATAGGAATACCTGGGTGTTTTCCAGATAATAGTTGTATGGTGGAATATCTGGAATATATGGATATACCCTCTGGTAATTTACCAGTTTGCTATTGAAAATGGCACATGTGGGTTGGTTTACCTGTCAAAGATGGTGATTTTCCGTAGCAAACTGCTAGTTTACCAGAGGGTAGACGAAAAAATGGAAGAAAATCGGAGTCGAAGCCGCAAAAAACTGAACCAAGAACAAATTGGAGCTTAGCAACTGGGATTTAGACTGCCAAAATGGAAGGCAAAAACGGCATGAATAAGAACAACTTTCGATTATATAAACCGTATTAAATCTTAACCGTGACAAACCAAAAAGGGATCTCATTGAGAAAATTATCTTCTAACAAACGAAACATCCTCAATGGGATGGTTCCAAAAAACCTTCCTTTTGTCCCATGAAATCTGGTTGTTTCCTGCAAGTGCTTCCTTTCACCATAAAACTTGGATCTTTCCTGAAAAATGCGCATGGGTACCCCCAAATCAGTTTAACCTTGAAGCCCAGGGGTCTTGGGCGCTTATGGTTTGGACAAATATAGAAAATACCAATGTTGAACCTTTTTATGGGCCAACAGCCCTGACAAGTTGTAAATGACGCGCTCCAAATGAACTGTGTTGAGCCACGTGCTGGTGCTGAACGGTGGGCGGTGGGCGACTCTGTCGGCTTACTACAAGGCGCGTGTTGACAGCGGCAACGGGGAACGGGATTCCCATGGCGCTGGCGCAATCAACAATCGCTAGCAAAATCAAAATGAGAAGTGTCTCGGTGCCCACTGGCTGGTTGGCAGCTATTGGGCTACATGCTTACCGATTCCGCACGGAGGTTATCATGGGTGTTCCCTTGCAAAACAGACTGTGGTCACATGGATCTTGACGAGGGCTTTTGAAACCATGGGGCGTAAGCGTAGCCAAAACATGTGGTAGGTGGCAAAAGCGCGCGCTATGAAAAAACTTGGCCAAAGTTCCAAGAGGCTTAAAGTCCTGATTCTCGCAAAATTGTTTCCCGTGAAACAGTCCATCTTTGGCGTTTGCTTCATCATCACACTGCGACAACTGCGCTGGGGTTGCCGGCATCAGGAGGGTCTTCCACAGCATTGCCACGAAAGAACGGAGCTGCGTATGGCAGGCGGAAGCGGGTTTGGATCTTGAGCAAGCATGAGGACAAGGCAGTGCGCTTCTCTCCAGTACAAGCTTCAACGCGCAGCACCAAATGCAAAGCATCTTCTGCGACAGCTTCCAAGTTTGGCAAGACTTCGGCCGCGCCTTCTACAGAGGTAGGGCTATCAGAGAAGATGTACTTGACCGTGTCCCGAGCAGCTTGAGGCAGGAATCCAGCTTTGATGGTCGTTGGCTGCCCAACTGCCCCCATATCAGAAATGTCACCATCTTTGCTGAGATGGTTCCTTGTCCCCCAAGATCACATGACATGCATGTTAGTGGCATCCCCAGAATGACCAACCACTTTGCATGCGTCCTTATCTCAGGAAGTATGCCTGACATGTTACACTCATATACATTATGCACCCACCGAGAGTCTCCAAACCGCAAAGTACATGCTCCGTGGAAGTTGTCTATATGCGGCGTGTTTCCACGAGTTGTGTATTTTGATCTGTGTTTCGATCAATATCAAGGTGTCGTCGGTAGTGGTGGCTTAAATCCGCTGGCTTGCCAATGTGTTTTGTGGATTACTTGCAGTTGCTATGCCCGGGCTTTAGATCTCCTCCTGCGCGGATTTCCATTGCTTGCGTAGCTCTGACTTGGTACCTGTTCTATACAAAGCTTAAGCGTGTTCTATAAGTGTTCTATAGAGCTTTAGCTTGTCCTACCAGTTCCATATCTTGAACGTGTCCCACAGGTCTCCTAGCTTAGCTTGTGTTGTAGCTTTAGCTCCTTCCAGCTTAGCTTTCTTAGCTTTCGATCTTGTTCAGTGGTCTAGTTGTAGATAATAGCCATAGCTTGATCTTTGCTAGTGATCTCTGGTCCTATGATCTGGCAAAGTATGTAAAGCTACGAGATGTCGTCTTGGTCTTCAATATTCAAGGTTGCTCCAAGCCATTTGATGATTTTTAAATATATTTTAGTTAGATGATAACTACAAAGGTGGAAAACCAGGGTGATTTTGCCATTAAAAAAACTACTGATTCTGTATACTTTGCCCATGTTTTTCTGGGGGGGAGCTGATCTGAGTCGAAGCTTCATCCAAATAAGTGGGCTTGGAAGCCACTTGCTGCGGCCACTGAGTAATTTGGATAATTTCAAGATTGATCCAACTAAACAGCCCTAACAAAAACACACCTAAACTAGCTTTGAAACCAACGTTACCTATCGTCTGGGGGCCCTACAAAAAATGATGAACCCGAATTCGCGCGTGGGATCAAACGACTGTTTGTTTTTGGGAAACAAAGCACCATTTCTGGTGGGTAAAACACTTAGTTCCAGAAAGCAGCCTTACAGTGTCCAATGATTTAGCCAGATTTAGCCAACACCTCTAGTGGTTAAACCCGGATGTCTCATGGTCAAACACAAGGTTGTTTTGAATATTTGTCAGTGGTTCGAGCCTAATGTCCAGTGGCTAAACCAACTCTCCAATCGAACGAGTGGTTGAATCACTAGTTCTAGCGGCCAGCGATTGAATGAAATTCGAGTGACTTTCGAATGGTAGTGCATGATTAAACTCAAGTTTCAAATACAAGTTAAACACTTCTTTATATTGGTGATAGTGGTTCTAATTTCCACTTGAAATAGTTGTCAACCACCTATCTTGATTGGAACAAAAACACCATTTCTAGTGGTCAATCCCTGATTTTTTTGGAAAAACAATTCATTTCTTTCTAGTCCTTAAATCACTGTTTCAAGTATAGCTGAACACCCATTTCTACTGGTAGAAGCTCCGTGTCTAGCGGTCAAACCATCATTTCTTGTGGAAATCCTCCCTATTTCTAGAAGTTGAGTTGCAACTTATTTTGATTACACCCAAGTTCAAACTGTTTAAACCAAATTTCAAGGAGTTAAACGTCACCATGTCATCCCTGGTTTTCCCGAAAACCGCCGCTCGACAATCCGTTTCCCACCTGTCAAGAAGGCAGCACGTGAGGGGGCACTCCCAACTTCCACCTGTCAGTGGAGAGCGCCACATGATCTACGCATCTCTCATCATCTCTCTCCCTTTCTGTGTGTACTAACCCCCCAAAAAGATAGAAACGTCATTTATCACTCTGTGTGTGGAGTTTTACTCTTCTATGGGTGGTATGTGTGTAGTATGTATATACATAATGATACATATATATATATTATTTATAGATATATATATATATATATCACATACATACACATATATATATATATATATACATAGTCTATATTGTAAGAATTGCTAGGTTGGCATTCTGCATTCGCCATGAGTAGTTCCATCTGGACTGAGATCATCCCCTCACTGTGGAAATCCGGTAACCCTCCGTTCATCAAGCACTGGAAAATACACCATTTATATCATTTATCCATGGTGATTCAATGGGATTTAATGGGATTCAATGGGATTCAATGGTGATTCAATGGGATTTATTAGGATATATGATGGATAAAGGTCTCGGCTTAAGGTTCCCGTTGCGACCTGGGATCCTTCCGTGTGACTTTAGCGGGCACTGAGCCATTGCCCGCGGGCAGCGCTGTGCGTTTGCCTTGACCTTGCAGCTTCAGGTCCTACCGCTGCTGCTGGCTCTATTTGCTCTGCACTTGCACTATCTCTTCTTTGTGGTGTATGTGCAGGGCGATCGAATCCTTCCTCGCCTTCTTTTTGATTCTTTTCCTGGTGAATTACGACATCTTTGGCGCAGAGGCGATTGCACAGGCGTTTGAGAGCGAAAGCCAGACTTCGCTGGTATCTTCACCAAAGGGCTTCATTCGGCTTTCTTTTGGTCAACTCTCTGCCATTCATCAGACTCTTTCTGTTCATCACAGCAAGGATTGGGGATTTCTTGCTTTGGTTCAGAAGGCCATGGCGACGCAAAAATCGCAACCATGGAGGTGTCGTACATGTATGAAGACGCTCAAAGGGATGATGCCGAGGTGTGCTTGGTGCGGTCTTCCCTGGCAACAATGCTGGGATCCAACTTTCTCACAAGAGGATTCCACGCGCTCCAAAAGTGCTTCACGACCTTATCACGATCCGCAGGGTACAACACCTTGGAGCAACAACCAATCGCAGCAAGAATACCACGATTGGGACCAAGCTCATGGAAAGGGTCAAGGTTATGGGCGCAGTCTGACTCCCAGGAAAAGATCCAAGAAGCACAGAGGGAAAGGGCAAGGGCACCATTCCACATATGCTGCCAATGCTCAACAAGCTCCGCTACCAGCTCCCCCTCCGATTTCCGTGAAAGGCGAGGGCAAAGGTCATGGCAACATGAAGGGTCAATTCAACAGCAATGTGATGGCCCCGCCTCCACCTCCGCCCTTGGCTGCAGTGGCTCAACAACCCTATGTTGCTGCCCACACGTTTCCACAAGTGACGCCACAGGAATCTGTTTGGGTCCAACCAACTGGTGGAGCGGATGCGACGGTCTTTGCACCTATGGCCACTTCTCCTTCAGACGCCGAAGTGCGTTTGAAGTCTCTGTTGAAGGAGCTCAAGAAAGCCCCAGAGGAGTCTCTTACGCCTGCTCTTCAAGAAGAGGTGAAGAAGAACGCTATCAGAGAAGAAGAACTTGCGGCCAAGGGTTTGCACAAGGCAGTAGACAAGGTGAAGAAAGCACGCAAAGCAGTTGCGAATGCCAATGCTGCTCGCGTCAAACTCATGACCGATTGGCGCGTGTTTTTGCAGCAGAGTGTTGTCACATGGCAAGAGTATACTACGATGTTTCAGACCCAGGAGCGTGCCTTGCAGGAAGCACTGGATACTGCCATCGAGTCTCTCACGAATGCCAAAAAGAACTTCTACGAGCAGTCGGAATCGTTGAAAGAGACAGATCCACAAGAGATTTCCGACGAGGAGAAGGAGCCCAACGAGACAGACATCAACATGCAACCAGAAACTTCCAAAAGGATTCACGAGGGCCTTGCATCAGTTGTTACAAGTTTGCAAGACCTCTCAGAAAAAGCAGAGTTGGAGGAGCAAAAAGCCAAACGGCAGCGCAAAACTGCCGAACCTCCCGAGGACGATGGTGGAGACCACTCCGGGCAGGCGCTTCCATCTATGCAGCCTTTTGGGGTGCCCGGCAGAATGTGACCGATGCGTACGTCTGCCAAGGGCGACCTTTGTCGCTTGCCTCCGTGATTCAGATGAACTGGATGCATTCGATTGTTGATGAACCTTCTTTTCAAGCTCCGTGGACTGCTTTGAACAGTGCTATTCAGTTGGCCCATGAGGTTGGGACCTCACCGGCCCTGAAAATTGAGACCTTTACGATTGACACACCGCACAGAAGTCATCGTCAGGTCTCCTTCGCAGATGAGGTTCAACTGCGGTTGGATCATGATGAATCGCAGAGCAGTTTTGCCTTTAGGCTTTCTGGTCATGCTCTTCGCACATGGGATCAAAAGCCCTGGGCTTTAACTCCCACACAGTATGCATCATTCTCCACTTGATTTTCATGCTGATCCTCAGTCTTCGGCTTTGTTGATCTCGGAAACTTGTGGTATTGATTATGACTCCATTTCTTTTATGCAGTTGAATGCTCCACAGATGGCTTGTCGAAATGATTTTCCGAGTCCAGCTTGGATGACATTCTCAGAGCGCAACGTTGAAGCTAGAAATGTTCCAGCTCCGTTGAGGCAAATTCCAATTGAACATGTTGATGGTGATCCTCATGGTGAAGAAGTTGACATTGATCCTTCATCCTCGAGTTCTTCCTCACATGCTTCTCAACATGTTTGTTTATTTCATCTTCATGATCCTCCCGTTTTTGGCCACATCGACTGGACGGATTATCGGGACATGATGCATGAAGCTGCCGTGCTTCTCAATGTGGATGATCATGCACTTCTTGGGCTCATCGATGTCGCTATGCCACTTTCTGATCTTCCACATGGTGTGATCCCGTTGATTGCCCATATTGAAGGTGACCTTGATCCTGGTGAACCACGTCACCTTGGCTTAGCTGATTTAGAGATCCATGCGAATATCCATGAGGGGCATTATTTTACGGCGCCTGTTGTTGACAGGGCGGTCTATGCTTTCCCCATCGTTGCCGATCGGCGTGCCATTTTCCAAACTGTTGACGTTGAGACATTTTGTCGGATGGAACAGTCTCGATGTTTGGTGTTCCACAACAGGCAAGCCATTGTGACGCTAGGGAATCCTCGTGTTCACATACAACCTGGGGATCACTTTCGAATTGTTATTCCCCCACCCATCACGTGTGAATGGTCTACCCAACGTTTGCTGCAGTTTTATCGCCAGCTGGATGATGACGACTTTCTTGCATCTTCTGGTTCGTCACCAAGATCTGGGTATTCCCCTAGCCTTGTATCTTCTGAAGAACTTCGCCAGCAACTTGGGATTGAGCGACATGAGGGCACTATGCTATTGCAGGTTGCGTCTACATGGCAGTCCAACGAATTGAGCCATGGCACACCACAATCTGCTTGCCGACCATTTGCTCCCTTCCAGAGCTTGCAGTCTGGGGAGCTTGAGACCTCCAACACTTCTGTTGAAAGTGTTGATTCTGACCGTGATCTTTCCACTGAACGATGGAGTTTCACTGATGAATTTCTCCGTGCTGTGAGGCTCATGCAAGATACGGTTGATGCTATTCATGAGCACGCTGTTGATGAGGTGGATCTACAAGGTTATGCACCTTGGGTTCAAGACCTACATGAAATTTGGACAAGGATGGCAACCTTGGGGCCAGGCGGGGTGGAGATGCTGGGCAGATTGGAAACCTGGTTCACTGACCATTGGGCGTATCAAAGGTGCTACAATTCCAGGGTGGCAGTGCTGGGACCAGATTTTGAAAACTGGGAATTCCAACTCAAGCGCTTGTGGCGTGAACGAGTTCTTCCTGAAGCAGTCATTGAGTTTCATCTTATTTACCCCCCACCGGATGACCGTGCCGAACAAACTATCGGGCAGCTTATGATCGTTCAGCGGCCTGCTGCCTTCCAGAGATCGGTCCTGGTTTCGATTTACGATTCAGCGTACGATCAAGGGCGTGCGCGCTCCATGGCTCTGGTGTTGGGTGACCGCATAGACATGTTGTCTGTGCAAACCATGTTGCAGGCTGGTGAAGATTGTCCGCCGGAGGTACCGCAGAATGTGTGTGCCCTTTTCTTCGGCAATCGACAATTTCAACCACATGAACGTGCATTTGCTCGACATGGGCATGCGTTTAGGTTTCTTATTCACAGACGCCTGCCGGCCGAGATGCGCAACCTTTTGGACCTTGGAGATCATGACCTGCGTCAGCAGCTTCAAATTATGATTGGGAATGTGCCCACGGATCCCCGTGTGGATCTTTTCCTTTCTGCACCAGAATGGTTCCATGCATTGCAACGTCAGTTCGCAGAACGGGCATGTACTGAACGTGAAGATGAAGGACCAGTTGCCTACGTGACAACATGGCAGGTGAATGGACATCGTTTTCCAAGATGCCAGATTTCACGGGTGGTCCGACTTCGCTCAGACGTTACTGCTTGGCAACGATCCCTCTCTGATGCATGGCGGGATCGTCTTGACTCCAGGCTCCGTCTTGAACTTTTCTGGATTGATCCACCTCCTATGAATTCACCGACACAGAATGTGATTGGTCATATTCTTCTAGTTCAAGAACCCAGGTCTGGTCATGCCTCGGTCCTCCTTTCTGGTATTGCTCATGTTGCTCATCAAGATGACTTTTTTCATACAGCTCTGCATTTGCCTGAACGTCAGACTGCCGAAAATGTCATTGATTTGCTACCTGTTCCGTCGCACCTGCGGGACTTTCCTTCACAGATCCGTGTGGGGACTGAGATCCTTGCTCCTGCTTCAACACGTCGATTGGAATCTGGTGACAATGTGGTTGTTGAGATTGAGGTCGAGGTTCCATTCAGGGATGAACCCCAATTTAGTTCAGCTACGAGTAGTCACAGCCTGTTACAGTTGCATGCTTTGAAACTTTCCAAGGTTGTGCCACCGCCTGCTGACCTCTCTGTTCCACGTATTGATGATGCCAAACAACCCAAGGAACTTACCTTAGCTGACAAACTTGATGCTCCGGTTTGGACGTTTGTGGACTGTTCCTCTCTTGCGCGTCTTCATTTACAACTTGTGGAACCGTTGCTTGGACTTGCTCCCTTTGACTTGTCACATGTCAAATGCACACCATGTACCCTGGATGCCTTGGCCCACATGCCTTGTTGGGTGTCGGAACAGCCCCTTGGTTTTCAATTTTACACTGATGGAGCTTTTCGCCGGTCCCTCAGCAAGGCTGCAGCAGGAGTTGTCCTGATCGTTGACACGAATGGTGGACCAAGATTTGGTGGCTTTCATGCGGCCGTTTGCTTGTCCACACCGTCAGCGCCTCGAGCGGAAGCTTCGGCAATGTTGCTAGCCATCTATTGGGCTTGTCAGCTTGTGAGTTCCCAGGGCTTCCATCACGCTGCATTTGGATTTTACTTTGACAATTTGTATGCCGGTGCTGCGGCACAGGGGCGCTGTGCCTCCAAGCTCAATTCAGATCTTACGACTCCGCTAAGGTCGTTATCTTTGTGGCTTGAACAGATGGTTTCTACAAAGTTGAATTGGGCGCACATCAAAGGACATTCAGATCATCCATGGAACGATCTTGCTGATGCGGTAGGTTACAGTGTTCTTGATTCTGGCCACACTACTGCGGATGTGGCATCGATTGTTTCCAGATGTACTGCCAATGATTCCGATCATGACTCCTTGCAGTGGCTTTGGCTTTACGAACGGTCGCTTCGAGGAGATTCACAAGCACCAGTTTTACATGGTAATCAGTGGCGCTTCAATATTGCCGCGCCGGCTACTACGGCTCCTGAAGTCCATCTTCAACCCTTTGAGTTGCGTAGGGCTAGGCAAATTGATGGTGGCATTGATGATGACTTTGTCTGCCTGCGAGTTGCCACAGCAAATGTCCTCACTCTCTTCCCACAGACCGATCATGCTGCCTCATTTCTGGGAGCTAGAGCTGAACACCTTGCTGGACAATTTCAATCTGAAAACCTGCAGTGCATTGGCTTACAGGAGACGAGATGTAGTCTTTCAGGCCACTCTATGATGGGGAACTATCACATTTTGTCCGCCAGCGCTACGACCAAAGGACATGGCGGTCTTCAATTTTGGATTTCCAAAGCCATCACTGTTCGGAACATGACCTTGTGTATTTCTCATGAGCATCTTCGCATTCTCTACGGGGATGACCGTCGGCTTATTGTGCGGTTTCACCATCCACAACTTTCTCTTCTGTTCATTGTCCTTCATGCTCCTTGCAGTGATGATGAATCTGAGATGGCACGATGGTGGGCTCGTACCAGTGATGCTATTTCCCCTAGTTATAACTCTTGGACATGGGTCATGCTTTGTGATGCTAATGGACGTGTTGGCTCTATTCCTTCGAGGGCCATCGGGAGTTTTGGTGCTGATGAAGAAAACATGAGAGGGGCCCTTTTTCATGATTGGATGGCACAACATTGCCTTTATGCTCCACAAACGTTTTCTACCACTCACATTGGACCACACTCCACATGGACGCATGCGGAAGGGAAGCAAGCCCGCCTTGATTTCATTGGGCTCTCCGACAACATCAAAGAGGAATGTGTCACTTCATGGGTCAGCCAGGAGATTGACCTTTCAATTCTTCGTCCTGATCATTCATGCGTTTGTGCGGCGGTATGGTTTTCTCTTTCCAAACGTCAGAAATCGGCACATCACCCTGATGTCCATGATGAAAACGGTGATGACCCTACCTGGCAATGTGATGTTCATACGCATGCTGCGAAGCTTCAACGGCGTTTGAAATTGGACCTCCACCCATCAGCGCCTATGCGGCGAAGGAAACAACACCTCTCCTCGGAGACCTTTGATTTGATTCGGATGAAGAAACGTGCCTTCAAGGCTGTCAGGGTAGCCGCCATCGATGCTCGTCGTCATCGTCTTCGTATTTGCTTTCAAGCTTGGCAAACCTCCTCACGTGAAAGCCAATTGGAGCTGCCTAGCACATTTACGTGCGACATGAGATTGGCCATTTTGCGTGAAGATTACCGGTTTGCCTCACTCCGGGTTTCTTCTGCTGTTCGGACAGATGACCGCCACTTTTTTGAAGCACTTGCTGAGCAGACGGGGCAGGTTGCTGAGCGTGGTTTTCATAGGATTTGGGATGCCATCAAACCTTTGCTTCCACGCGCCAAGAACAAGAGGAAGAGCAACCTGCGATGTTGTGGGCCCACTGCACAACAACAGGCTGAACATTTTTGTCGCCTTGAAGCAGGTCAGATCTCTGACTTTAGTTCCCTTGTTGCGGACTGTCACACCTCTCAAGCTGCCCGACTGCATGAGCAACCTTTGTACATGCATCTTTCACAGTTGCCTTCGCGCATCAACGTGGAAGACAAGCTGCAACAGCTCTCCGTCAACAAGGCTCCAGGAGTTGACGGGCTTTTGCCCGAATGGATTCGGCAAAGTGGCCCACAGATTGCTGAACCTCTACTTCATCTTTTTATGAAGATGTGGCTGACCGGCTTTGAGCCGATTCAGTTTAAAGGAGGGTTGCTCCATTGCATAGCAAAGAAAATTGGCGGCCGGGATGTGGAAAACATGCGTGGTATCATGGTCATTGACATTATCGGCAAAGTTGCTCACTCCATGTTACGGCAGGGGTTTCTACCGGCCTTGCAACGGTGGCGGCTTCCCCTTCAGATTGGCGGTTTCCCGCGTTGCACCACTCTCTTTGCAACTCACTATTTGAAATCATTTAATGCCAAGGCCAAGGAGATGAAGCTTTCGTCGGCAGTGTTGTTCATTGATGTGAAAAGTGCTTTCCATTGCATGATCCGGCAGATTGTTTTCGGCATGGATGCGGAACTGCCCACACATCTTCGGCTTTTACTGCAAGAACAAGGATGTGATGTCGACCAGCTTCTGTGTGATTTGGAGCACACTTCAATACCCTTCCAGGAGGATGTTCCCATTGTCATTCGGAGGCTATTGCAGGATGCCCATACCTTTACTTGGTTTGGCCTTGTTGGTTCCAATGATGCATTTTGCACTGCGCGTGGTAGTCGCCCAGGTTCTCCACTTGCTGATGTAGCATTTAATGCACTCATGACCAAGGTCCTGGTGATGCTTACTGATTCACTTGCTGCAATCCCGTTGTTGCAAGCTGGCATGCAGTTGATGGGCATGGAAGCCCCTCCAGTGGCTTGGGTGGACGATGTTGCCATACCGATTGTGGCACCACATGGGGAACAATTGGAAGCTGCCATTGATCAGGTAGTTCAGGCGACTCATGGCTCCTTTCTCCGTTTTGGCCTTGAATTGAATTTCAAAGCGAAGAAGACAGAAGTTGTGGTTTCGTTCCGCAATCAGAAGGCTCCCCAGTTGCGTCAATCCTTGCTGGTTGAGAGATTAGGACAACTTTTCATTTCTTCCTTAGACCTGCGTCTGCGATGTGTTGCCTCCTATGAGCATTTAGGCACTGTGTTCGCAGCTGATGGCACTTTGCAGCAAGAAGTTTCGCATCGCAAAACTAAAGCCATCCAAGCATTCCGTGTAGTGGGCAAGTCTGTTCTGAAGAATCGACATGTTTCCGTGGTTGCCAGGTTGAAACTGTTTGAAAGCCTTATTATTCCAGTTTTGCTGCATGGTGCTGGGAACTGGGATCTCCTACCTGCGCGTGCCTTTCAAAGCCTACATGCACAAATTATTGGTTGGCAAAGGAGAATCATCAATGATGGCTGTTGGACTGAGAATCAACATTCCGATTTCGAGCTCCAATGCCTGTGGAAGCTTCCTCCTCTTGCGCTCCGTCTGGCCAAGGCTAGACTATTGTACGCATTTCACTGTTTCAATGAAGGGCCGCAGATCCTGATTGACTTTGTGACATCAGTTTCCCATCTTTCTCATGGTTGGTTTGAAGGGCTTAGGCGGGCCCTTGCCTGGCTTGCGGATATGGATGGGGAATTTTGCGCACCTGGATTGTCTCAAGCCTCTGTTGAGCAGATTGTGGAATGGTGTACTTCGAAACGTGATTCAGGGCCTTTGACCGTCAAACGGCTTTTCCGACGATGTGTCATGCAGTTTCATGTGGTTGGTGATGTGGTCTCTTTGCACAAACAACTTAGGACTACCTTTTCTGCTGGCGGTGTTATTTTCGGTGATGTGCTTGCACCTCCGGCACATCCACATGACTGCCTTCTTTGCTGTGATTGGTGTCCATTGCAATTTGACAGTCAACAGAAGTTGCATGCCCACCTTTGGACTGCTCATCAACGGATGAACGAAAATTTGTTTTCACTGACACGTGTCAAGCATGTCACAAGTGTTTTTGGACGGCAGCCAGATTGCAGCAACACCTCAGGCTGTCGAGAAGGCAGCCTAATGGATGCTATGAGCAATTGACATGGAGGATTGCACCACTGGTTGATAGTTGTGCTGTCCAATTACCCCCTGATTTGCGAGGTTTTGCTCGACTTCCTGCTCAGGTTGTTCACATGCCGCAAGTTTCTCATATGGAACATCTTATTACTTCACGTGCTGATGCTGAAAATATGCTCTTACGTGCTTGGGACGCAGAAGGGTTTCCCAGTGTGCTCTCTGAGCGTGTGAAAAATGACATTTTCTGCAAAGCCGATGCTGTTTTGGCTGCATGGCAGCCTCTGACATGTTGTAATGTTGATGAACTGATTTTCCAGCTGACATCAATTGCGTGTGATGCGGAAGGTGAATGGGCTCTCTTTCTGTGGTGCCGTGGAGAGATGAGATTCAGACGTTTCACTCACCTTGCCCCCACCATGTTTCAGAAAGCCAAGTCTGAAGTACAAGAGGTGGTTTTTGACTCACCCATCGGGCGACTTCTTGCTTGGCATTTTCGTATGTCTCTGGCTTTTCAACCCGCTCAGGAAGATGATCAAGATGGTAATGCTTTGACCGTGCGCGAGATTGAACCACTTGTTCGTCCTGTCAGGTTTCAACATTCATGTCTTCAGCATGTTCTCCGCCCAATTATGCATGTTCCTGATTGCAGCAAAGTTCCTATCTCATGGATTAATGGTAGGCCCACTATATGGATCCTTCACTTGTTTAGTGGCAGAAGGAGGCGCGGAGACTGTCACTTCTGGAGTGAATGCTGTAGTGGTGTTTTACCAGGTTATGATATCCGAATTCTTTCAGTTGACACTGCAATTCATCAGGTCTGGGGCAACTTGGATCGTGGTTTGGTTTTTTCAAGGATGTTACGCATTATCCGGAAAGGATTTTTTGCTGCCGGCCTTACGGGGCCTCCTTGTGAGACCTTCAGTGCTGCGAGACATTTGGTCCTCGACGATGGCCACCATCATCCTCGTCCCCTTCGCTCATGTGCTATGCCATGGTTGCTTGAAGACCGAAGCTTGCGGGAGCTGTTTCAAACTATGGTAGGTTCTCGCCTTTTGCTTCATTCCTTCATTGCTGAAGCCTCACTGGCGCTTGCAGGAGCTGGGTCACTCATGGAACATCCAACTGAACATCCAGATGCTGAGAAGGCCTCCACCTGGCGGTTGGCAAGTCACGAGGCATGGATGATGCAGCTGCCCGATGCTGTCAAGCATCGGATTGAACAATGGAAATATGGCAGTGTTGGGGTGAAGCCTACGACCCTACGTGCGATCAATTTGGGTCCTTCGCATGTGGTTCGCAAAACCCTGGATGATAACATTGACCCTCTTGCACTACGACCAATGCAGGTTCTGAGTGGCCGAGCTTGTGATGGATCGTTTAGGACAGCGGCTGCCAAAGAGTACCCGCCACGTCTGTGCAGGACCTTAATTATTGCTGTGTTGACTGGCATTCGGCACAGGCTTGATCAACATGGCAGTTATTCTGCTGTTGCCTTGGACCAGGACGAACAGGACTGGGTCCAGAATTTATTCGAATGTGCATGTCAGGCCAACCTTTCTGGGACATATCTCCCTGATTTTCAAGGTTAGGCAATTCAGTGCAGATGCCGCACGAGCTAGACTCAGAGGCGTGGGAATGGAAAATATGATGGATATACCCTCTGGTGAACTAACATAGCAATGGACAATGGCCATAGAAATAGTGGATTTTCCCATTAATAGCATGGTGATTTTCCATTGCAAAATGTTAGTTCACCAGAGGGTAATTTACAAGCATTTACAGATGATTCTTAATTATCTAATTGATTCTAGCTATGTTTACCCTCCAATCATTTTTCGTTCGATGTTCCGGCCACGTGAAGTTTTGGACACATCCCGGGCCAAGCAACATATGAGCTGTTGATGCGAATGGCCTGTGGCCTTGGTCAGACATGGTGACTTTCTCACAGGTGATCCATGGGTTTTTGCCGGGAACATACTTGTTTCTGGTTGGTGGTTGAGCCTACCCCTCTGAAAAATGATGGAGTTCGTCAGTATATATCCCATATATTATTCCAGATATATCCAATAATATATATATATGCCATTATTCCATATATACCCATATAAAAATAAAACATGTTCCAAACCACCAACCAGGTTTTTCAGAATTTTCTTTACACATCTGGATTCCCTCCCTTCCGAACAGATATAAATTTTGTCATCCCCAATATCGGATAGACTGCTGTGATTTATGACGAGTTTTGTGTTTTTTTTACATCTTTATATATCTTTTTGAGGATATGACTATGTATATAGCAGCCAGAGTCTGAAGATATGTATATGGATGTGGTTCGTTTTACCCTGGCAGGTCTAACAAGATTCCCAAGAAGAGAACTATGCCCACAAAGGTTGTGATTGGGTGTACAGAATTTTGATGCATTTTGACTGACACAGCATGCTGCGCCCTTGGCGTCCGACAAAACGCTCTTTAGGAAGGGCCACCTGGTGGATGTGGGGAATGACCATAATCTGGTGGAAGATGATAGGCTGATAACGAAGCAGAGATTGGTCCGAAATGATACTCTTTTGTGATTCAAAACCAATCTCATGATGTTTTAAAGTAATCTTTACCACTTTTGTTGCTGATATCAGACTAATTACTGAGGAATGTTGCAGACTGCTAAAATGCGCTAATCTTTGAGTCATCAAATTCCAATCCTGTCGTCCTTTTGAGGCACTTGGCTGGTGAAAAAAACTGGGCACAAACGGATGCCTTAAAATTTGGGAAAAAAAAACGCTAAAATGACTCATGACCGAGCGGATTTATAGTCAGCTTAGAAATGTGTTTCTGAACAACTGGGATTGGCGGAACTAAGCTCATCAGAAAGACATTCACATGCAGTTGGGGTCAGACCGGGTACTCCTCAAACCATCCAACAAAGTCCCAAATTTGCCAAGGTCACTAGGTGTATCCCGGCCATAGGAGACCAGTGGATACATAGTTTCATCAACATGAGGGATTCAAAATGTACAATTTATGTATATATATATACATATAGGTTTTCAATCTATATATAGGTCTTCAATATATATATATATATCTCTATATATATATAGATTTACTAAGAACATTAGATTAGATACATACAATATATTATCTGGTTGGTGGTGACTTAACCATCTTGAACAATATTAGTCAATGGGCAGGATGACATCCCACATATTATGGAAAATAAAAATGTTTGAAACCACCAATCAGTGATTATTAACCATTACTAACCATTATTAACCATTATTAACCATGATTAATTAACCATCATTAACCATCATTAGTGATCTAATTGCCACGGCAAAGAAATCGGCGCCGGGGTCGCCCTGCGCCGGGGTCTCCCAAAAGCCAGAGTATCCCCTGGTTCAAACACACACCATTTTTGTCGCCAGATACAGATGTATATCTAGATGTATATGTATAAATAAATGGAATATATATATACATATGTGTAAATATATTATATTATATATATATTTGATTATATTTCTATGTATAAACAGGAATCAACATATAATATAAGTTGATACAACCCACAGGGGTTTTGGACATTGCTCATTAGGGACCTGTGTTCGGAACATCAATAAGACATGCCAGGGGAATTGCTCGCCTAAAACAGCTGCCTGACTTTCCAATCATTCAGTCCATGAATTTCTCCAGACACGATTGAACATTTTTACACATTCTACGGATTATCACTGTCCTCATTGCAGCTTTTGATAAACTACCCATTACCCTCTTGTAATTTAACATAGCTATTGAACATTGCCATTTAGTTCGTTGATTTACCCATGAAACATGGTGATTTTCCAGTTCGTTATGTAAACGTTTACCAGAGGGTAAAGCCTATCAACCACCATCCAAACTCCATTAAATCACCATTAAAATCCCATTAAAACCCATTAAATCACCATTAAATCACCATTAAATCCCATTAAATCACCATTAAAACCCATTAAATCCCATTAAATCACCATTTTTCTTGGTTAAGTCACCACTTTCCATATGGACTCCACGCAGTAAACAACGTCTCTCCGGTCACGTCTCTGCTGGGCCGTCAAACCCCGCGGAGACATCGGACTCCACGAAGTCGTTGAAGCCCAGGCTATTCACCAAAAGCCTAGGGCGGCCGGGAACACGAATTCTTAGAACATGTTCATGGGATTTTAATGGTGATTTAATGGTGATTTAATGGTGATTTAATGGGTTTTAATGGTGATTTCATGGGATTTTAATGGTGATTTAATGGTGATTTAATGGTGATTTAATGGGTTTTAATGGTGATTTAATGGTGATTTAATGGTGATTTAATGGGTTTTAATGAGATTTCATGGTGATTTAATGGTCAATTCATGGTGATTTAATGGGTTTAAATGGTGATTTAATGGGTTTTAATGAGATTTAATGGTGATTTCATGGTGATTTCATGGTGATTTAATGGGTTTTAATGAGATTTCATGGTGATTTAATGGTCAATTCATGGTGATTTAATGGGTTTTAATGGTGATTTAATGGGTTTTAATGAGATTTAATGGTGATTTCATGGTGATTTAATGGTGATTTAATGGGTTTTAATGAGATTTCATGGTGATTTAATGGTGATTTAATGGTGATTTAATGGGTTTTAATGGTGATTTAATGGTGATTTAATGGTGATTTAATGGTGATTTAATGGTGATTTAATGGGTTTTAATGGTGATTTAATGGTGATTTAATGGTGATTTAATGGTGATTTAATGGTGATTTAATGGGTTTTAATGGTGATTTAATGGTGATTTAATGGTGATTTAATGGTGATTTAATGGTGATTTAATGGTGATTTAATGGGTTTTAATGGTGATTTAATGGTGATTTAATGGGGTTTTAATGGTGATTTAATGGGTTTTAATGGTGATTTAATGGTGATTTAATGGGTTTTAATGGTGATTTAATGGTGATTTAATGGTGATTTAATGGTGATTTAATGGTGATTTAATGGTGATTTAATGGTGATTTAATGGTGATTTAATCGTGATTTAATGATGATTTAATGGTGATTTAATGGTGATTTAATGGTGATTTAATGGTGATTTAATGGTGATTTAATGGTGATTTAATGGTGATTTAATGGTGATTTAATGGTGATTTAATGGTGATTTAATGGTGATTTAATGGTGATTTAATGGTGATTTAATGGGATTTATTAGGATATATGATGGTACATTTTACCCCATCGGATCCATGGTGCTGCTATATATGGTGCTCCATGGATCCCATCCATATACCCCAGTCATGTTAGCATATATACCAGCACCATGGATCCCATGGGTATTGGATATCTATGGTTGGTGGTGGTTTTAACCATCTGGGAAAAATATATGAAATATTGAATATCTGGTTGGTGGTGACTTAACCATCTTGAAAAATATGAGTTCGTCAATGTGCAGGATGACATCCCATATATTATGGAAAATATAAAATGTTCCAAACCACCAACCAGTTGAATATGTATTGTGAATGTATTGCGAATATTGATATATATATATATTGATATATATATATATATATAGATATAGATATAGATATAGATATGGAACAGAAGACTCAGATGGGAATGTCACCTGCAAATGAATGCAAGTGACATCGCCTGCATCATCGTCACATCATGAGGAAATAGACTGGGGTGGAACCACGCATCATGGAAACACATGGCTTTTCCGTGTCTGGCACACCATTTGGCTGCAGCAAATCGAGCTGCTCGGTGTTTTCAAAGAAGTGCTGCTCAAGTCCTCCAGTAGCCTGACCCTAGCAAGAACCACCATTCAAAAGGCATTCAAATTGATGTACCCTCCGGTAATTTAACATAGCTATTGAAAATTGCCATTTATAGTGGATTTACCCATTAAACATGGCGATTTTCTATAGCTACGTTAGTTTACCAGAGGGTACACGTGGTTTCTTTTTCCATTTCTCCAGTGCCAGAAGGTACGATGTTCAACTTTCATGACACTTGAGCCAAACATCCTCAAAAAAGTCCATGGCAAATCGTTTGTTTCTGTCGACATTATGACATTCTTGAAAACCTATTGCAAATCTACTGGCTAAATGTGAATCCAAACTGGAACAACGTTTCAAACTCCCATAAAAAACAGTAAAAAATCAGCCGTCAAACTGGAACCTCATGCGCAGGCCAGGTCATTGGTTGCCCCTTTTTTTGTTGTAAAAACTCCAACTTGGAATGGTTGGCTAAAACATAAACATGGATACACATGGATAAAACATGATAAACATGGATAAAACATGGATAAACATGGGAAAGTCATTTGGGATGGTTTACAAATTTCAGTCTTCCAGTCTTGGTTTTCTTTTGTTTCACACCACATTCTTCGTGAAATTCCAGTCGGTCTGCTCCTATTTCTTCCGCAGATCCCAAGAGAGTTCCGGTGATTTTTGCGAAGTTCATCGTACGTCGTGGGCCCCGAACGATATCAGTTAAGAGATGGTACATGGAGTTATGGCCCTTACCAGTTATAAGTACTTATAACCCCATTTATAGAATGTATAATCCCACTTATAACCAGTTATAATTGATAAATGGCCATAGCTGTGGAGGTTTCCGCGGGTTTTTCAACCCGTGAATCAACGCATCACGATTTTCCGTATCGTCCACGTTTTTGGGATGAGATTCCCCCATCACGTTGTGGATCAGCAATTTGTCGAAAAAAACCAAGGTTTGTGGGCTGCACAGCTGGAGGTATTCTTACCACAGGCAGCATGCTCAGATTGTAACATGGAACATGGATAAATATGGCAAATTTAGTCCGATGATTTAGCTATTATGAAAATAGACATGGTGTTTTTCTATAGCGATGTTGAATTACCAGAGGGTACATCCATACATTCCATTCAATTCACAAAGGTTGGCCAACTCAACTGCGAAACGCACTGCCAAGAAGCATCACGATGTGTGGCCGATATTTCTTGCAGTGGCAGCTACACTCTCCGGTCCTGATGAAGGGGTTGAGGGATGGCGATGACGATGACAACGATACGAAAAATGATGATAATTATGATTATGATAATCATGATGTGGTAACGATATGGTGATGATATGGTGATGATGTGGTGATGATGTGGTGATATAACTTCAAACCCAATAGATGACCAACACTTTGATATATGGGTATACATGGGATATATCCTCCCCAATCTCCCCACAACTAACATGACGACCCTGCCATGACTTGGGTTTTTTCGTTTTTTCATGGTTTTTTCTTTTTCAGCAAATCGGCAGGCAAGCTAGGATGGAGGTTTTATCAGCAGGCAATCGTGACTAGGCGTCTATATGTCGCATCACATACGGAACCCCTGTCTGGCATTAATGTATAGGATTAACATCAGGGGTAACATTAGGCATACATTAGGCATAAATGGTTGTCTGGTTCTCTAGGCATAGCCATTTAACTGGATCCATGCGAAAAAAAATACCCGGAAAAATTCACGGATGAAAATTCCATGAGCTCCGAACTTCATGTGATTTTTTATTCCCCAAAGATTCGAATGAAAAACCAATCCTGGTTTCAGTTAAGCCATAATGTCAACCCTGGATTAGAAAAACCCTGGATTAAGAAACTCCTAGGCTGTTTGAGGGATACCATTTAAGTATCACATGATATAATTATAATTAATTATACACATATCACATTATTATTTGGGGAATGCCGGGAATGCCCCCTAATTAATAAACCATGGTTTACTTATCCAAACTTGACATTATCCAAAAGCATCGAAAACGAGTTCCGCGCCAGGTGGCTGCTTCCAGTCACCATCGCAAAGATCTGCTGTCACCTCCCCCGCGGCCGAGGAAACACATGGAAACTTTCAGCCAACAGTCTTTATTTTGTGGGGTAAATGGGGGTACCCAAAATGGATGGTTTATAACGGAAAATCCTACTAAAATAGATAGATATAGCATGTTTCACCACTATTTAATCAACAAAAATGGGGATTCGAAACAAACTCCCACAAAATGAGATCGGGCAAACTATTTTTTTTTTTACCCCCACCCTTTTGGGGGGTCAAAAAAAACCTAGAGCCCAACGAGAATGCACCTTTATAAGATGAGTATTTCTCCGGAGAAGGTAATTTTTTCAAGATAGGGAATAACCCAAAATCTCAATTTGTGGAAACATGATGATCAACCGGCTGAGATCCATGGGATGACAGAAACAGGCTGAAACCAACAGCAAACATGTCAATGTGTTATAAAAATATGGTACTTCCGACAAAAACATGCGGAGATACCATGAATTTTGCAGAAGAACATGATAGAAATGGGGATTTGGGCAACAACAAGTCGATGGATCTCACCAAAAGGGAAGATCTTAAAAGGACACCATAGTCAGCTTGACCACTACAGGGGTCCCAAATCCACTGGTTGACCATCATGTTCCCCCAATAAAAAAATGCATTAAATAAAAAGTCGTATACCCCTCCGACACACCCAACTACTATATATGTTGTTTCTATACTCATTTTTCATTACCCATTGATATTCCATTGATATATCAACATCACAGATGTAAATCATATCATTCAAATACCCACATCCCTTCAACCCCCCAACAACATTTTTCGGGGCTTCAACCCCTCGCCGCACCTCGCAAGTCTCTCCACACTTCTCGCCGAACAGTGGAACTTCGCCCTGCCGTGCATAATTTTGAGCCCCAAAAAGGGGAAGAAACACCAACACTATGGGGAGATAACTAGGGTAGAAAACACAGCTTAATATACCTTAAAATGATGATATATGACGATATATGACGATATATGATGATATATGATGTATGGATTTATCTGAACATCTAGTAGCCTGGATTTCCAGTAGAAGATGAGGAAAACCACATTTTCAGCATTAAAATACGGTGATTTTGGATGATTTTGGACTATGCTCCATTGCCAGACAAGCCCATATCTATGGCATATAAGGACACAGAATGGTGCAGTGGGAACATCATAAAATGGTCAACCAGATATATATATATATATATGGGGTCTCGTGTTCCGTGTTCCTACCCCCCCCACCCCCGCCAATGGCATGGGTCCCCAGGTTGCACCCCCTCCCCTTCTATTTGCAAGCTATTGGCAGCATTTCTGAGGTCCACCCTCGTATTTGCTAGGTCTTTGCTGCATTTCTGACTACCAGCCTCGCATTTACTAGGTACATGCCACCTTTTAGACGACCTACATAGCACACATACTCCCTCAAAGTACCTATGTGCTACCTGTAGTCATACATACATGTGCTATGTATCTACTTCCTATATATATATATTTAGACATACATATATATATTTAAACATATATATATATATTTAAACATATATATATATATATTTAAACATAAATAAATAAATATATATATATGCGCAGTACCACACCCCCACCACACCACAGGGGGGGAGGGGCACACTACTATGGCTGACCCATGACCATGGCCGGGAGGGGGGGAGGGGGGGAGGGGGGTTGGAACGCTGGACCATATATAGATACGCTGCATTTTTTTTAAACTGTTTAGTAGGCGCATGTAGGCGCTATATATATACCGCCGTGCATTGCAAAAGGTTGAAGTGCAAAAACTAAATCCAAGACTTGCCCAAAAATAGCGACAGACACATCCCCAAACTAAGTCGTGCATCAGCCTTTCAATCTGCCTAGAAAATGGCGCTTTTTCGTCTCCACATAAAGAGCACCGGAGAATTCAGCAGCTCGACTTTTCCCAAACCATCCCAAGCTGAGGCCATGGCTTCCCTAACAATATGGGGGTCAAAACCTCAGAAACCCAATTGATCCACCGTTTATGGCTGCGCAGCCACCAGGTCCCCCCAGATCTCCCCAGGTAAGCCGACAGCCTCTGCCGTAGTGGTACTCCTGGCACCACAGTTCCATCCTTTCTGTGGTTGGAGTTCCGCTTGGATTTGTCCATAAAGCCATATGGAGGTTTCCTAAGTCATGAGGGTACCCCAAAAATGGATTAATAGTGGATGCTTTACAAGGGGAAAATCCCAAAATGACATGGATGATTTGGGGGTAGCCCCACTTTAGGAAACCTCCATATCACTCCATACAAAACCAAATCGTAGTAAATAGTACAAGCGCATCACCGGTCTATTCAGCAATACAGAAGACCTCTGCTGGTTGATGGCTTTTGGGGGTTCTAGTTTACAGCCTAACCAGCATCAACCAACAGCGGTCAAACCTGGCCCTACTGAATCATCCCAGTTTCCTCCAGCAACCAAAGCTAGATGTCCAGTGCCAGGTTTCATTCCTGGAGGGAAACCGTTGAAACCGTGAAATCCCTAATTTTCTCAGTGAACATCTCCAAGTTTCTATGTAAGTGCCATTCGTTTGCATCCATTTCCCAACGTTTACCCCTATCCAGTCCCATGAAATATTGGTTGGTTAACAAGTATCCCAATAATTACGAGTTATAAAACTATCCTCAATAAACCGGGTAGGTTCGTAAGCCCAGTTATGAAGCATCATTAACCGATCAACTATCATGTATATATAACATACATATATGAATATATGAATATATATATATATATATATATGTATGGATATATGAATATCTCTATATATATATATATGTATATATATTATATGTATACACATACAATTGTCATTTGAAATTATACTCCTATACTGCGTCTGAACACCTATCTTTGCTACTTCAATCCCACTGACGACTCCCCCTGCCTGGCTGCTGTCGTGGTGGTGGTGGTGTCCGTTGTGGTGGCACTGGATGCAACGACATCAGCGCTGGTGCCCTTGGTGCCATTGGCGCTAGCTCCACAGAACCTGGACTGAAAAGATGGAAACGGTGGGAATTGTTTCTGGTGATTTCTATGCTTTTTTCTTTTTGAGGATTGGTTCCAATGATTTTCAATGACTTTCAATGATTTCCAATGCTTTATTTTGATTTGAAACTCATCCTTTTTTCCATCTTCTAGAGAAATCAGTGACTGTTAAATCATACTACGGCGTGTTACGGTGATTGGTGATGTCTATGGATACCGATCAAAAGGGATTGAACCCACCAAGGGGGTTTTAACAACGCACTATGGGAATGGTAGTTGGGATATAGATACATGTACATATACATATACATATACATATATGTATACAATCAATTTAGTATGATATATGAGTTTGTCTGAACATAGGGTACCTTAACAAAATCCAATTAATAATAATTGCTTCCTTGTACATACCTTGGCTATCATGCCTGAATATGTTTCCCCCAATCCCAAGGAATGATCATGATTTTTCCTCCATCAACACAATGTATATATTTTCGTTGTTTTTTGAAGCGTTTGTTGGGACAATTTGGAGAGGATTGACCGACCCAAAATGGCTGGATTTCAATCAAATGGAGGAGATATTTATTACTAACACTTATGGGGAGATGTATGGAGATTTCATACCAGTATTCAACACATTTCAACATCATACATGAACATCTCAAGATGTCGTTTTCGTTCATTGGAGGTCTCATCCTGGGACCTGCGGTTCAAATCCCTTGGTTAGGACATATTTGAATGTACTTAGTGGCTCAACCCTCGCTTTTGCTTGATGCCATCCTAATATTGCGAAATAAATAAATAAAAAAACATAAACAAATAATATATATATATATACAGTCTACAAGTACATGTAATGACATGTATATATATATACATATATATATATTATATATATATATACACAGCCTACAATCTCCGGAACCTTCTCCGGAGCCCTGTTGAACCTGACCTGGCTCTGCACCAAAGCCTCCCAGACCTTCACCCGTTCTCCTGAACCTGACCCGGCTCTGCACCCAAGCCTCCCAGACCTTCTCCGGAACCTTCTCCGGAACCGTGTTGAACCTGACCTGGCTCTGCACCAAAGCCTCCCAGACCTTCTCCGGAACCTTCTCGGGAACCTTCTCCGGAACCCTGTTGAACCTGACCTGGCTCTGCACCAAAGCCTCCCAGACCTTCTCCGGAACTTTCGGAACCTTCTCCGGAACCTCGTTGAACCTAACCCGGCGCCTGCACCAGTGCACACCGGAGCTATTCTGGGCTGAAGACCCCATTAGCTTACGCTGTTGGGGAAAGATACATATGATTACATTTATAATGACCTATATACTTATATTCAGAACATAGTGATCATATAATCATTTAGCAAATAAAACAACTCTATATGAATTACAAATGAATAACATTGAATAACTATGATATATATATAATATACATAATTCATTCTAATTCTCTATAATAATCATTTTGCAATATAACATTTACCCTCTGGTTATTTAACATAGCCATGGAAAATGGCCCATTTACAGATGTTTTTCGATGATTTACCTATTAAAAATGGTGATTTTCCATAGCCAGATGTTAAATTACCAGAGGGTACATATAATTACATATAATTACATATGATGATTTATGATGATTTATGATGATTTACCAGATGATTTATGATGATTTACCCATTAAATTTCCATATAATCATCATAAAATGATGAATTCCGCAGGTCTGCCAGGAGACCGCGAGAGTTGACAGTGAACGGAGTTCACAGCAGCAGCCACGCTGGCACTGCAACGACCTCTGCCGCGCCCAGTCGCTGTCCGGCCCGGTTCACCGAGAAATATGGTGATATAATGGGGATAGCATGGGATACCCTCTGGTAAACTAACATAGCTATTGAAAATGGACATTTATAGTGGATTTTACCCATTAAAAATGGTGATTTTCCTGGTGGATATACGACATCTATAACTGATATAGCTGATAGAACTTGATAAACATGATATAACTTGAGAGAACTTGATATAACCAAGAATTTCTGCGAATATGATGGGAATATGATATAACAGAATATGTATAACTAATCATGATGCAATTCCGAGATTTCCCCAATAAACATGCTGATTCAATGGGAATATCATGGGGTTCTCATGGGATTCTAATGGAAAATGGCTCATGTATAGTAGCTGCCTTAGGAAGACTGTGGAAATAATGGGAATATGATCCGGATCAATTGGGATTTACATGGATTTATAATGATAATATCACCAACAATCAGAAGGGAAATACTGATGACAATTTTGGGATGGCATCCAACGCATTGTATGCGGAAAAAGGGGAAGGGTTTCCTGAAGATGAGATGAATTTTCTCAGACTCTGAAGTTTTAACATGACCTCGTCCCAAGTTTTGCTCGCCCCAAAAGATACAGTTTTTCTTGGGGAATTGCTAGATAAAGGGTGAACATGACACATTTCCGCCTAAAAGTGGAGATGATAATCTACCTCTAATGAGTCGGAGCAACCCTGCGTAAGATTTTGCAAGTTGTTTTACCAGCATTTCAACACCTATGCATAGGTTAGACCCTATGTACAAGTGGGTTGTTTCAAATATAATATACTGTATAATATATATATATATATATTGAATAAACTGGGTAAATTCATAATATAATATGCTTCATATGGTAAATTCATATGCAATATACTGTATAAACTTACCATTGAATTTACCCACTTATCCAATTTTGGGGGAAGGGATTCGACATCTCCGGCTACAGATATGCCATATTTTTTGTGAGCCGTGGCCAGAAAAAGGTCCAGATGTTTGAGATGTTCACCATCGTGTTTGGGGTTCTGAAAATGCAGAATCCTCCTAGTCACCATGGTTGTTTCAATACTACCATCTGGTTATTTGCTACATAGCCATGGAAAGATCCACCCATTTTTAATAGGTAAACCATCTATAAATGGGCCATTTCCCATGGCTATGTGAAATAACCAAAGGGTAAGTCGTGTGGTCATTCATGACTGGATGATTTGAGGGTACCCGCCACTTTAGGAAACCTCCAGATCAAGGATTCTGAAGCATTATTGATGTTGTGCACAACGATATATATATATATATTTTGCATAGCTGAATATATCATAAGATATCCCAACCCATGTGAAGAATCATCACATGCTCTCTGCGACAAATGTCGAGGCTCCGTCTCCAGCGGTCTGACAGAGCATGAATCCGTCTCGAGGATCTTCCACGTAGTACCTTGGTGAGAAAACGTGCCATCCGGGGATTGTACAATAAAAATGAAGGTTTAATATGGTTTAATATGCTTTAATATGGTTTAGTGGTGACATTATAAGGATTTCATGGTGAATGAGATTTTGTGGCTATGCTAAAAATGGGTAAAAATGGCACCAAGTTTGGGGGTGCCTCTCAGCAAGCATCTTCCGTTTTGGGCCTGAAATCGAAAACTAGTGATTGACAAATCATAACAAATCTATTTTTTCATAGTTCTCAGTCACCCACAGCATCATCTGGATTCATTTCCGTTGTGTTGCTGGATGTTGCTGGTGACATCCCCACTTTGTTGCTTTTTTATCAGGAACCTTCTACGGCTCAATAATTTGAAGACGAATGTCTTCGTCGGCAACTCCAAATGTTGGTTTCGTCAATCCATTTCATCTTATCAATGTTTGCTTTTGAAATCCATTATTTCTCCCTAAATTCTTTTAATTCTCCTCCTAACATCCCTAATTTCCGGAGCCTCTTTCCACATGATATTCAAGAAATCCCTCTCATTCCTACTAAATCAGCAACCGAAACATAGGATCTTCATAGGATTTCCATCATAATCTCATATGATTCTGGGATCTTCATAGGATTTCCATAGGATTTCCATATTTTCCCGAGCATCTTCGGATACCTGTCCCTCTTCTCCAAGCGTCTCCTCCGCGTCGCAGGCCTCGACGCTCAGCAAGCTGCAGTGCTTCACCTGGAAATATGGGAACTGGTTGGTGGTGACTTAACCATCATATACATCATATACCATCTGGTTACTTAACATAGCCATGGAAAATCCCTCATAAATGGAGGTTTTAATGGGAAATCATCTATAAATAGGCCATTTTCCATGGCTATGTTAAATAACCAGATGGTACACCATATACTAATGAAACAAAAAAATCCCATGATCCATGTTCATATAATATACCCTCTGGTAAACGTTTACATCACTATGGAAAATCACCACTTTTGTAAATCAGCTATAAATGGACCATTTTCAACAGCTATGTTAAATTACCAGAGGGCGGTGGTTTGAACCTCTCCGAAAAATATGAAAGTCAATGGGAAGGATGACATCCCATATATGAAATGGAACATGAAATTCATGTTTGAAACCACCAACCAGGGATTTCTATGGGGTGATGACATCCCGCAGAAAAACCCATGGAAATCCAATAGAAAAACCAGTTGTTGTTTTTGACTTGCGACCTACATATTTGATCATCTTTATGTTGATTTCTGATGATTTATACCTAAAGAACCTACAAATACTACAAATATGTAGGTCGCAAGTAAACAAAACCTGGTTTTCCTGCAAAAACATGACTAGAACCATGTTTTTTCGTTTTCTTTAAGACTATGTTTATCCCCTAGATTATATCATAGAGCCTCCTTTATGTTATATATATAACTGAATTTCAGGTTAATTGTTCATGTCATTTTATTTGGTTTTGCCTGTTATCATGATAAGATATGCCAAACCATGACATTATGTTGTTTTTACCCAATAACCATCATTTTTATAGGTTTTGGGTTCTCTAGGCAGTAGCATATCTATGGAATCATATAACATAGCTGAAATCCATATAAATAATCTTTCGCTTTTACAAGGGGGTTCTATGTAAGAGTATGTAAAAGATTGCAAAAGTAAGATTTTGGATTAATTCTTATCTAGTAAGAAACAAAGATCTATATCTGGTTGGTGGTTTCAACCCCTCTGAAAAATATGAAAGTCAGTTGGGATGATTATTCCCAATATATGGAAACATAAAATTCATGTTCCAAACCACCAACCAGATACAGTTTCTTCAACCAGTAAACATTGGAATTCAACCAGTGCAACCTGGGATTTCACAAAAAAAAATGAGTTTAACAAGCAGGAAGAGTAGATCTTAGTGAGATATTACCCTCTGAAACTAGGGAGACGACCCGCAACACCCTAACCGCAACGGACCCACGGAGTGGAAACAACCCATGTGTTGTGGTGAGTTTCCGATGTACCATCTGGTTATTTGCTACATAGCCATGGAAAATCCCCATTTTTAATAGGTAAACCATCTATATCCATCTATTTCTATGGGCCATGGCTTCCATGGGTATGTGAAATAACCAGAGGGTAGAAATAGTGGAACATCTTCTATAAAATGGCTGTTTCATGGGAAACACATCTACAATTGGTGAATTTGTTGGAGCCAATGAGACAACTAGCTGCCCGAAAAGGCTGCCCTGCCCTCCTAACCCGTCGCCTGTTTCTTGGAACACAAGGATCGACAGAACGTCTGGTGGCCCATTGGATCAGGCGCACTGGACAAGTTGCCTTCCTGATTAGCCAAAGGGCTAAAACTTCCACCGCAAAATCATGTCATGACATCGTAAAAAAATCATGGTAAAATACGGTATAGAACAAAACACCAGCATAAGTCACCATTATACTACATATATAATATAACATATCATATTATCATTAACTACTATTGTCATATTATATAAGTCACCATACCCCAATGATATCATCAATGATATCATCTGAAAAATCCGCTTTTCTCATGGGATCATCCCTATCTCCATGAAACGTCTGCTGGTTGTCTCCATCATCCGGAAAATTGCCATGAAAAATTCGGAAAACAACAACTCACCATGGTGGTGAGTCCATGGTGGTGCACCATTAAAATTCATGTGAAATGAAATTTAAATAATTTTAATAAGTATTCACAGTTTTAATGTATTCACCAGCCTTTTAAAGTTTCAGCCACTTCCACAAATGCATCTGACAACTCTCAGCGTCTATGCAGGTGCTATTGCAGAAGAAGGAAGTTGCAGCGCTGGTGCAAGTCTCCTGTTGGCATTGCAACACCAGGTGGCATAAATCAATAAGGCTTTAAAGGAATTGCTCATGATAAACCCATGGACAAATTGGTCAATTTCCGAAAAATCCAAAAATAACAAGTATGTAGACACTTACATGTATATTTATATATACATAGACCATGTAGCAACTAGCAACCTTGATCACATTGATAACATTTTTCTACTCAACCCCCATGTTCGTTTATCGATTGATTCGTTTCTGAAAACCTACCCCACCACCTTATTTTTTGATGCTGGGAAAAACGGGATCGGTTTGATATACTATTTGCTATCATCTACCGATTGGTTGTTGAATGGAAGAACCCTCTATTAATATCTATGAATCAACCATTATCAAACAATTCGTTGGAAAAGGACATCTGTGTATATATATACACATTATCTAAAATGATAGGTTTATAATTTAGTCATGAATGTATTATATATACAATATTCATCTATATATCATCTATTATGGATAGGTTATATATATACAGTATATTGTATAACTACATATTAATACATATATAAATATTTATATGTAATAAATATACTACATATAACTACATACACATATATATATATATAACACTACATACACATAGATATACCCTCCATCTAACCAATGAAATCATGTTATCTCGCCTCGTCTTCGCGACACGGCAGGAGGCCCGCGTTCGCCGGGAGGCGTTGGTAGAAGCTGCCGCTGCGGCAGAACCTGGGAAACCACCGGGAACCACGGGGAACGGAGGGAACGGAGGGAACGGAGGGAACGGAGGGAACGGAGGGAAGCTGGGAAAAGCCATGAGAAATGGGTGATTTTCCCATGATCTGAGGGAAGGCCCAAAAGGAAAGCGACGATCAGGGCCTTCTTCAGCCTCGGACATTTTGGTGTTTTTTTTTCATAACAAATACATGGCTGTAATGGAGTGATTCATGATGATTTAATGGTGTTTTATGGTAATGGTGACTTATGGTGATTTAATGATACCTTCTGGTGATTCATAGGATTTTTTCCTGGCAAATACACGGCTTGAACGGGAATAATAATCTGGTTGGTGGTTGAGCCTACCCCTCTGAAAAATATGATATAGTCAGCTGGGATCATGACATTCCCAACTGAATGGAAAAATACCCTCTGGTAAATAAACATAGACCCTGAAAATAACAATTTTTAATGGAAACTAATCTTCCAAGTCCTATTTGCCAGGGTCTATGTTAATTTACCAGAGGATAAAATTCATGTTCCAAACCACCAACCAGGTATTTTTCCAGCATGAACAGTGGGGATTTAACTATGATTTAACTATGAAAAATCATGATAAATCACCATGAGAAGTGAGGATTTCACCAGAATTCATGGTGACATCATGTTGAACCAACAAACGCTTGATGCAACTACTGAAGAAATAGAAACAACATGAAACAACCTATATGGTGCCCCGTACTTAGCTAAGTTGGATTATAACTCAAAAAGAAACATTTGTGCTAGATATTATATTATAGTTACGTATATATCATGGCGGTTCTAAACCAACTTCTAACTACCCACCATCTCTTGTAGCCAACTAATAACTAGGGGTGCATCACCTTTTGCGAACCCAAATCCTCGGATAATCACGTTTTTCTGAATCGGAGCCGAAGCTGGTGAGTTGCCTGGTGATTCATATGATTCGGAGTGAGAACTGCTTATCCTTCAATAGTAAAAAACATGGCGGCTAATCATGGCTGCGAAATCCCTTTCAATTGGAAGTTTGAATGGTAAAATCATCTGTCGTCCATTTCCATTTCCTATGTGAGAACTTCAAGGACCCACTGAAGTGATCTAAACACTGAAGTCATGGTAAACGTCAGAGATTGAGCCGAGCATCTCCAGGGAGAGCAGGCTACAGTTGGCCACCTCGTATTTGGAACAAAGTGAGCGACAAAACTCAGCTCCACCACCTCCGGCACAGCGAAAAATCGAGGAAAACCATGGGATTTTTCACCAAGCATAGCTTCCGACATGGTTTCGATTTTGCCAGCAATTCTGGGATTGTTAGGTTTAGATCCAAACCATCAGGGGATGTGTATAGTTCCAATTTAGAACATGATGCAAGATGACATGGCCGAAGATATTCACTTGCATCTCTGTGTGTGTGCTAAGAATGCTCATTTAATCCAACGGTCCCTTTTGTAGAATATATTGTAGACTATTTTGCAGAGCACCCAAGAACTGGATACTCCATCCATTGCAGTTCTATCCATTTCTTATTTCATAAATGGCTGACTGTCTGAAAATAGGGTATCCCAAAAGCCAATGGATTAGAACCCTCATTCTCCCTATGATTTAGTGAATTTAGTGGCCATAACTTCGAGAGAAATGGGACCCCCATTCCAGTGAGGTCACAGTGAGGTCACTATATTTACCCAGAGAATATGGTAATTGTCATGGGAATATCATGTCATGGGATAGTGAGTAAACACCACAATTTTGGTGTTTACTCGTGTTGATGATTCTTACCTCGCTATCAACCATTCAGCCCATCACCCATGCAGCTTCCCCCCGCCTTCATCATCAGCCAACCGGACGCCCGCACGGCGCAAGGCGTCGGAAAGCTGATCTGAGGGAAGGCCCAAAAGGAAAGCGACGATCAGGGCCTTCTTCAGCCTCGGACATTTTGGTGTTTTTTTTCATAACAAATACATGGCTGTAATGGAGTGATTCATGATGATTTAATGGTGTTTTATGGTAATGGTGACTTATGGTGATTTAATGATACCTTCTGGTGATTCATAGGATTTTTCCTGGCAAATAGACGCCTTGAACGGGAATAATCATGGCAAATGTATATAATATTAATGGAATCTTTGCTAATAAATGGAACATCACCTGCAAATGGAAGTTTAAATGGAAAATCATCTATAACAATGCAATTTTCAGGGCATGGATTCATTGGCTTTAACAACCTGGGAATATAATGGAACATTCATGGAATAGCTGTTTCTATTAGTGAGATATTTTTGGAATATTGATGGAATATGGTTAATACCCTCTGGTGACATTAAACTTGGCTGGCTGGACAATCCCCGAGCGAAATGGAGGTTTAGTTAATTCGCTGGGAAATCATCGAATTCAATGGGAGAATTTTAATATTGCCATGTTTGATTGCCGGAGGGTTCCCCTGGCAAATACATGGTCAAAAAAAATTCTGTGTCTGAAAACGTTGGATAAATCGCCCCCAGATTGCATTTGAGTAGGGGAACATGTTCAGTATTTTTACCTAGCGGCATACCAGGTACGGTTTAATCATGTTTAATCCGTGGATTTCCAGGAAATTCAATGGCAAATCCATTTTAATGCTGAGCGGATCCAAATCGTGTATCTAATTGCCCTAAATTGTCCTAGTGAATTTCGACATTCTAAAGATTTTTTATTCGGAAATTGGATGAAAGCAGTGATCTATCTCAGTGAGCTCAGTAGCAAATGACCCAGGGGATTTCACAGTGAATTTACGGAAAAATTGGGCGGTTTTTCATGGGATATTCATGGGATTTCACCACACTTACGTGAGTTTAATCTTATTAAATCAACACATATCAACACATATCAACACATATGGGGGATTCTAACCAACGTGAAAAATTGATTTCGATGGACTTGGGACTTTGAGTATCTCATAATTCAACTCACCGAAGCATGGCGATGAAATTTTTGAGCCTCGAAACATGGCGAATTGGGACCAGTTGAAGCAGCAAGCCGATGAGTATACGGATTGAACATGTATATATGGGGATGGGTCAAAACCCTGGTACCTTTTGTTCACCCCAAAATAGCTGGGATTTATGGATGTTCATCCCACTAAAAATGTATCTATAGGTATTGACCCATACCTATATAAATTATATATATGCACCAGGCCCTGCCACCCCCCCTCCCCCCCCCCGCATGGGATGGGTCCCATAGGTGTGGTGGGGGTGTGGTATGGTATGTTGGGTATGTATGGTGTGTATGGTCTGTCTGGTTTGGCATGTTTGGAAAGTATGGTATGTTTGGTATGTATGGTAGGTATGGTATGTATGGCATGTATGTTTGCTATTGTATGTATGGTAGGTGTGGCAATTATGTTGCATATGTACGGTATATGTGGTATGTATGATAGGTATGATAGGTATAGTATGCATGGCATCATTGGAATGTATGGTAGGTACGGTATATGTTAAACACATGTAATGTTGTCAGAGTACACAGGTAGTAAATAGGAAGTAGATACATAACACATGTGTATATATATATATATATATATTGACACCAAAGTTCCCTCCACAACGGCCCAACCGCAGCGCACAACAGCTGGATTTACACTGCTGAAAGGAACTGTCTCCGTAGAAACACGATGTGCCGTCAGGCAACTGTGCACAACAATTGGCGAGCCATCTGGTCATCACCATTTCAAGGCATTGCGGTCTGGAGCTTTGAAAATGGGTACGCACAATTCAAGGCATTGCGGTCTGGAGCTTTGAAAATGGGTACGCACAAACATTTCATTGCCTCAGGCCCCACTAGGGTGGCCCGAGGGTGGGCTGGAAAAAGGATCTTGAGAAGAAAGTGAAGACATGAATGGGGCCTGACAATCGATCACAGTGCAAAAGTCGCTAGCTACCTATTGACACCAAAGTTCCCTCCACAACGGCCCAACCGCAGCGCACAACAGCTGGATTTACACTGCTGAAAGGAACTGTCTCCGTAGAAACACGATGTGCCGTCAGGCAACTGTGCACAACAATTGGCGAGCCATCTGGTCATCACCATTTCAAGGCATTGCGGTCTGGAGCTTTGAAAATGGGTACGCACAATTCAAGGCATTGCGGTCTGGAGCTTTGAAAATGGGTACGCACAAACATTTCATTGCCTCAGGCCCCACTATCCCAAAGCCAAAAATGTTGCAACTGGGCTATGCCCCATAATGCTTTTTCAGCTTGCTTAGAGTTCTATCAAGGGACCCTTCGGCTAGCTTCCAGATATCAGGGGAAATTTTGGCCATGCGTGCAAGCATCTGTCCTGGCTTTCGGTAGCGCTGTATGGACTTCAAACTTTTCCATCTGCCGCGAGACATGATCTCTTCCGGTGATCTTGACTTGCGCAGAAAATCAATCGAAGGCCCACTGTGCCGCACACAATGCGGAGTCAGGTGAAACTGGCCTAAACCAGCTGCATGTCTAGCGGCATTAAGTGCGGATTCATAGCTGCGAAGGCTGAGAGAAGGAAAAAGTCGATCGTTGACAGCAGAATGGAAAACCCATGACAACACCCGAGGTGCATAGTCTCTGTCTAGCGAGTTCAGCAAAACAGTGTCGTCTTGAAGTCCGGCTTTTGTTTTATCATCGGTCGCTGAATTTCCAAAAATGACGCCCCAAAATTTGCAGACCCGAGAAACAGGCATGATGACATCCACGCATTTCAGGTTTACAATTTCAGAGGGTCTGGCGTATCAATCCAGTTGCAAAAGAAGGGCAGCGGCTGCTTCGGGCTCCTTGCTGGCCATCATTTCGGCAAGTAGGAACCAGATACTGGGATCAGCGCCGGTTCTGGAACACTGAGGAAACTTTGCAGACCATCCTTTAAGAGCCTGGCGAGCAATGGGGAAAAGGTGTTTTTCTGGGACAGACTCATCAGAAACCAGCATGATATATCCAAAAAGGGTATATGAAGCTTTGTTGTAAGGCGCTCCCTGTTCACACAAGTCAGCGAAAAAGCTGCCCAAGTACCTGTCCACGTTGTGCATCTTCTTGGACCTCATCGAGTGCTTCTGGCAGTATACACGAAAAGTGTCCACTGCTTGCTGGTACCTTACCAGGGTGACATCTTTCACCCTGAGTGCACGAAGCTGCTTGTGTCTAGGCAGCTTTGCCCGGATGCCATGCGCGACACCCTTGCTGGAACTTTTCAGCAAAGATCGTTTCAGGCTTTGGGATTTTTGTCTTGGCCTGCTTTTTGCGTCTGCGCCCAACTTCTTGGCTGGAGTGCTGGCCGAAGAGAAAGATCTCTTGCGGCAACCCGACACGCTGATGGAACTTGTTTGTGAGAAAGTCCCAAGTGTCAGCGGCTTGTGCCTGTCTTCTAACAACCTTCGGCGTTTTAGCTGCAGCTTTGAGCTCATTGTCCCATTGCTGCACAGCACTATGAAATGTCACATCGTGACAGTCAAGGAGCGGTCTAATGATTCGGGCCCACTGGCCACACAACTCAAAAGGATAGGCCCCAGCTCTCTTGGTCTTGGGTTGGGAAACAGACTTACCCGCAACTTTAATATTTTCCGAGCCCCGTAATACTTGTTCGTGCTTCTGATGATTACACTGGCGCTGTAAGGAATCAAGTTCATGACAGTTGGTAAAGATGGCAGTTGGCTTTTTAAACTTTTCACCATACCTACAAAAATCAACACGCAAATGACGAACCCCAGGTCTACCTAAAAGTTCACTAAGGACAGGCACTTCAAAGAGTCTAGATGTCCAGGGATTTTCCAAACTCCACAATATGTTGAACCTGTTGCATGTGAAGATCAATTCAGCAGTGAAGATGGCAAGTTCAATACCCGTTCTTTCCTTTTCTTGAGCACGAACCAAATTCCTAATATTATGCCTGGCTCTACTAAAAACTGTGCAAGGAGTTGCGATGTGAACAAAACGAATCCAACCGCTTTTCAACCAGGCCAAAATGGCAAGCTGTGTGGCACGTCGTTTAAGGTCATGGTGGGACCCAAACGATATATCAACAGGGGTAAAAACAGCAGCCCCCGATCTCTCCACAGCTTCGGAAAGTCTGGCCGTGCCTGCAAACACTTCGAGGAAAGCCCCATGGAAAGCATGTCGGCTTTTACATGGTGTCTTGGATGAAGCCGAATTGCCTGTTGGCTGGCCACTGTATGTCGTGGCCACATCTGGCTGAACACCTGTATAATTCCTGCTGACTAGAGGCTTACGAAATGATCTAGCTTTGGCTGAATCAAACCTGGAATCATGATCGGATGGATTTCGTGCAGTTTCCACATGTCGCAGTCTCCAGCGCAATGATGCGGCAAACTGCAAGGCGCTAGCTTGCCTACACACCCTATTCAGTGCTACACTTGAAGAACGACCCCGTTCAAAACTGCAAAGGGCTGCAATGTTGTCCGTCAAAGTGATCTTGATTTTGCCATGTAAAGACCCTACCCTAGCAGTCCTGCGAAGCGACGATAGAGCCACTCGAGCTTCTTTCACATTTATGTGAGCTGAGGCGTCCCTCCACCTTTTTCTCCACAGTAGGGTGTACCTAGGTCGCTGGCACATGCTGTCGGGAATGGGGGGAACCATGGCAGACACATCAACTTCTAAGCGACGACTCTGCTTGGACCGCATTTGGGATTTTATGGGGCTAGTCCTAAGCCAGGATGTGGGATCAGACTGGGCAGTCAACAACCACTCGGCATACTGAGTGAGCAAGCCCGCACCAAAAGGACGCACTGCTCGAATCTCATCAGGAACCAAACCATTTTCCTGTTTTCGAGTAGTAAGTTCGTTCAACACGGCAATTAGGTTTTCACGTGAACCGGATTCAATGGCATGCCTCACAACTTCAGGCATAGGAGAAAATCTCCAGACTTCGCGCCACTTGCACAAATGGGCAATCTCGGCAAAAGTACACCATGTGGTCATAAGAGCATATGCACTGGTGGAAGAATCACCTACATCAACCTGCATGACTGGATCAAATGCTAAGTTGGAACGGGCCATCCACAGCAACCCCAGACTGGTGCGAATCTCATGCCTAACATTGGACCAAATGGTGTGCCTGTGGTGTCTATGCTGCTCAATATACCTATAGATGTGAAAAAATGCACTCAAAGCATGGGGGGTGAGCATGAACAGGGATGTCATGTGACCAAGCCAAATCTCCAAAAGCTTAGTCGGCACCCTCTTGCGACGGAGGATCCCTCGACCCGCCGCGAACGCCCTCCATAGTCTGTTGGGCTTATTGCGAATGACCCCTGCTTTGAAATCCAAAATGACACCTACCGTGGTGAACACAGAAACAGGCTCTGTGGTGGTCCAAGTAAGTGGGATGTCAGCTTGCTCGAAAAAGTTTGCAACACGACCAGCAGCTTCTGCAGCCTCTGGTTTGGTACGAGCAATAATGCTAATGTTGTCAACGTACACCCCGGTGATGGGACCCTGAAGAACACAAGGAGCTGGATTACGGTCACGAATCTCTTGCAACGGTCGCTCAATGCGACCGGAAACAATGTGGCACACTGCTTCATTAGCAAAATGAAGGGACCATGACCAGCCCATGCATAAACCCCTAAAGACAGGAAAAACAACAAGATCATCGTTAGGCTTAAAGAACAACCCAGTGCTATCATCATAGATGTCGGTTGGTTTCCATCCAGCTTTCACCCACTGGCCAACGGTCAACGGGAAACGAATGCCAAACCAAGAAGCTAGCTCTTCACTGAAAAAGTTGTAAAAGCAATCGTTCACATCTGCCTCAATGCCGTACGCAAGTGGCTCGTCAGGCTGACTAGCGGGGAATTGGATATCTAAGAAAGCTCTGGGAGTGGCCAACCGTGTGCAAGGGGGTCTGGTATGCCTAAGGTTAACCCTTCTAGCGTCAATGACCATCCTAATCCATTCAGGGGTTTTCTTCTTTACGAAGAATAAAGCGATTTCCTCTTTGATATGTGAGCGAAAAGTGACAAGACCCTGGTTAGCGAGTCCTACAAGTAAACGCTTCATCTCAGAGGGAGACCTTTTTAACTTGGGATCCCAATAGGGTGTGACCTGGGACAACGCAACATCATCGCAATCATCTCTGGGTTTCTCGATAAGGGTTGCAAACCTTTTCAACACCGACTTGGCAAAGGGTGGCAAAACCTCTTCAAGTTTTCTAGGCCTAAGCTTACTATGTAACACTTTAACCTTAGAGTGCTCGTACTGCGCAATGTTTCGCGGCTCCTCTTCATAGAGGCTTTTGCTCCCGGCCATTGCCGATAGGGCAGACTGCCCACTCAAGTCACCTGGAGGCTCACCCGCTTCAATTAAGCAATCTCGAACCTTCTGGGCCAAATGAACTTGGGATCGGACTGGCGGAGAGCTGCGCAGTGACTTAGCAAAAGATGAATTCGATCCATGCAAAGCAAGAGTGTTCAGAGCACAAGCTGACCACGAAGCTCGCTGTGGAAAAAAGACCCCCGAATCCTCGGCCACGGATTGTACAAAGGTCTGGCACAAAGGAAAGGGGTCACCATGCGATCTGAACTTGGATCGCAACATGCCACCTGCAAAATCACAAACTGGATGCCCCACGGGCGGCTATGAGACAACCAGCGCAAAACTAAAAACTAAGCCTCGCCGGCCACTCCGCCACTTGCGGATGGGCCGGACTTTGCTTTGGCTTTTGGCCTGTTCTTCCTCCTCCATGCTGACGGTTGATCATCACCACCGCCCCCACCTCCGGTCTTGTCTTTGTATTTCATGGCTTGCTCCTCCCGATAGAGGCGTGTCTGTTTTTGAATGTCGGCCTGCTCTTTCAACCGTGCTGTCAACCAAGTGTCAACAGCACGAACACTGGCGGCCCCTCCCACACTGATAGGTGCTTCCATGAGCAAATCCAACCCTCCAAACTCAGGTGATGATGGGTTACAGCTGACAGCAAGTTCAAGCTGAATGATGCGCCGAGTGAGCAGCTCCATGGACATGAGATTGGTCACATCAAGCTGATCTCGGCAAATGGCCAAACGCAAACATTCAATCAAGCACTTGTGTTCATGGCTGATGGAAGACTTCTGATTCACACCCGAATGCTGAATCCACTGCAAATGATATGATGTGAGGTCTGCAGTGCCTTGCAAAACTGAAGACAACATCTCCTGGGTAGCCCGAGGGCCTTCAAAAGTCCAATCTGGCAGCTCGCTCTGCCGCATCAAAGGAAAGGCGTCACTCAAGGCAATGAATCGTTTGCCCTGAGAATCAATGTGTGTGCCTATGGTCCTAAGCTCACCTTGAGTGCCCTTCATCTTGTCGGCAAAACCAGAAACATCTGTTGATGGGATCTCCTCAATGCCCTCAATGGCCCCATCGACCTCAACCAAACCACGATTGCCCATGAAAACAGCGTTAGCTAGAGCATCAGGCCTGACCTCTGTCCCCAATCTGGATGATTGTGGATCCGAGAAAACCCATGACTGCGACTGGATCTCCTGCATGTCCTCATCACCTAACACCACTGCCATGGTGGCAGCACGTCGGCGGTAGCTTTCCAAGTCACCGCGAGGGATGACATCAAAGGCATAGATCTCCGGAAGCAGATGGGCTGGGAATGGGCTTCGTCGCCCCAACACTATATGCTGTCGAGCATTCAGATCGATAGTCTCCAAATCATAGTCCGGCGAGAGTGAAATCCAGCGACCTGGGGATAAACGTTTCAAAAGAAGCCGATGATGATGGAAAAAACCGTTGGCATCTCCTGGAAAGTTCAACAAAATTTGGGGTTCAGGAACATCAAGGGAAATGTCCTCAGCAGCCGCCATCACCGACGACCTCTGCCTCTACCCAGTGTTGAAGGTCTGGCTGGCCTCAAAACAAGACTGTCCTTCCTTCTTTCCAAGGGATGTTGGTCTAACGAGCTGGAGTCAGAATCGTTAGAACCTCCGGCAACCCCAATCACGTCTTTTGTGGGCACTTGAACCCTCGAACGCGGTCTGAACACCCACGAATACCCAAGCAACAAACCAAGAATGGCAATGATGCAGGTAAAGAGAGTCGTGATCCAACCGTGAATAGTCCCAGTTCTTTCAGCCACTTCCACCGTATCAGCGTACTTGTCCAACAATCGGTGTGCACGATGCAACTCAAGCTGCAAAGTCTGGACTTCAGAAGCTAGGGATCCAATCAATTGCTTAGTCTGGTCAGTATCAACCACAGATCTCAGAATATGGGTGCAGAACCAACCCAGATGCAGCCACTCAACACGCATGAACGAACCTACCTGCAAGCTGGAAAAAGGATCTTGAGAAGAAAGTGAAGACATGAATGGGGCCTGACAATCGATCACAGTGCAAAAGTCGCTAGCTACCTATATATCACTATAGGTAGTACGTAGGCGTCACGTGGGTACTTTGAGGGAGTATGTGTGCTGCGTAGGTCGCCGAAAAGGTAGCATGTACCTAGTAAATGCGAGGCTGGTAGTCAGAAATGCTGCAAAGACCTAGCAAATACGAAGCTGGACATCAGAAATGCTGCCAATAGCTTGCAAATAGAAGGAAAGGGGGGGGTGGTACCTGGGGACACAACCCATGGGGGGGGGGGGGAGAGACGGAGGACGGGACCATATATACTGTATCATTGTTATGTCATATATTCTCATATGATATTAGATATATTTAGATATTATATTGTGGATTTCGGACAGGACTACCAAAATTGATGCTAAACAGGACTCAGGACTGGCCAACAACTTCTACATGCTGATATTTCACCAGTATAGGTTTGATCTGATACAGTCAATTCTTTTTCCCCGAAGGATGCAAGCAGGGCAAGTTACTTAGCCATTTCACAGGCCTGAAGCAAAGGATGTAACTTACGATGTCATGAATTCCCTGTCCTAGCCAACAAGGGGGATACTTCATATGAAGAAGTCTGGGTATAAAATGGTATAGAGCAAATTAAAGCAACAGATTTCTGTGGGGATTTCAACATATTTCAACGATCAATGTGGGGATGATCACCACCCAAAAAACAATGTTTGTACCATTACCGGCACGTGACACAACAGTACCGAGATGGCGATCAACTCCGGCGCAGTTGATGCCGCGTTAGAATTTTCGATGTGAGAAATTTCTGTTTGAAATAAATCTTAGAATCCCATATCCCATAGGATCCATGGTGCTGCTATATATGGTAACATGGATCCCATCAATATACCCCCAATGTTAGTATATATACCATACATGGATCCTATGGGATATGGTGGCAAAATGGGCCTAAACCCTAAACCCAAACTCAGTAGCAAACTAAACTTATTTAAGTAAAGTTGTTTTAACAAATCGCAACATTGGGTTTTCGCTTAGAGCAGTGTATTTTCGGCCGAACCCTATATTGTGGATTAATCCGAAAAAGAGGGCGCCCCCTCGGTTTATCAACAGTTTCTCCAGTCAAATGGGTCTAAATTGCCTCAATTCCGGCATTTTTCGCCAAAGCCATCCTAATCATCCTATAACCAGTTAAGTCCCCTATCTTGTATGCGCAAATCAGCTTGTTGATGTGTTGATGAGTTTTAAGATGTTCCAAAATTCGTCAAATCCATATGGAGCTTTCCGAACGGTCGGCCGGGGCGGCCAATTTCCCCGCATCATTCAGGTCATGAATGATCATGACTTAGGATTGAAACAACTGAAACAACCATGGTGACGACTGGGGGTTCCTCATTTTAAGAAACCTCCATGTCAAGAACGGTTAATTTAGTTAATTAGTTTTGTTCAACAACTTTCATCAACTATGATTCGTATGATTCACTTAAAAAAAGGTGAATTCTGGGGGGTGATATACCCTCTGGTAAACATTCACAGTTTGCTATTGAAGCCATGGCCCAGTTGAAATAGTTGATTTACCCATTGATAGCATGGTGTTTTTCCAGTTCGTTATGTCGCAAATTACCAGAGGGTACAATGTGGGGCCCCCAAGATACAGTAGCTAAGTTGGTGCAAATAACTCCAATAACTATAGTTATTTGCGTACCATAAACATCCATAAACCATAGTTATTGGAGTTATTTGCACCAACTGAGCTATCTAACGGGGGCCCCACATTGTATACATCCCTTCCCCCCACACTCTGCCGAGCAGCGCCCGATCGGCGGGACGAGGACGATCCGCCATTGGAACGGGCTCGGAACCGGAGGAACTGGAGGCAAGCTGGAAGATCCGCCAGATCTCCTGGTGGAGGGAGGCTATCTGCTTGGTGGTTTTAACCATCATGGGATTTACCCATTAAAAATGGTGATTTTCTATAGCAAAATGATATAGTTATATAAGTTATATATGATTGTATATCTATGGTTGGTGGTGACTTAACATGTTTTAACCATGGATCCTATGGGTATTGGATATCTATGGTTGGTGGTGGTTTTAACCATCTGGAAGAAATATGTATGAAATATTGAATATCTGGTTGGTGGTTTTACCCTCTGGCAATTTGTTACATCTGGCTATGGAAAAAAATCACCATGCTATTAATGGGAAAACTCACTATTTCTATGGCAATTTTCAATAATTAGCTATGTTAGTTTACCAGAGGGTAACATGTTTTAACCATCTTGAAACATATGAAAGTCAATGGGAAGGATCATCCCATATATGAAATGGAAAAATAAAACATGTTCCAAACCACCAACCAGCAATGAGATTGGATTCTGAAGCGTTTCGAGAACGTGGATTCGACATGCAAAAGCTGAAACTGGAAACAACACATTCTGCAAAAAGCCAACACGTCTTGGAAAAACAACAGGAACAAGTAGACCAACGGCCGACACTTAAATGGTGCTTCACACAGCGTCGCGAAACATGGCCGCGTTTTTTTTTGCATGGCATCAGGATCATCAGGCTTGCAGAAGATATACCCTCTGGTAAACTAACATGGCTATTGAACATTGCCATAGAAATAGTGGATTTACCCATTAAAATAGTGATTTTCCATAGTTTTCTGTATGTTTCTAAAGGCAACATTCCCATATTCAGAAAATCTTCGCATACCATGTTTTCATCGTACTCCAGACCTGGGTTTTGGTATGTTACTTTGATAGGCATTTCAGCTCAATCTGGAAGGAACAGTTGGCCCACGGCGAATCCATTGAATGCCCCTCCACAGCTTTCTATCCCCTATGTCGTTCCAAAGGAGCTGTGGACGTTGAATGAATTGAAGGCTGCTTTGAAAGGAAGTTTCCTCATTTGTCTACAGAAGAAGGACAGGGTTGTCAAAGGTAACGTTTTTAAAGGTTGGCTAAGTAAAAATTAGCAAGTTTCTTCCCCGGGACCTCACCCAAGGTGAACTTGGAAAAATAGAACCCACTGGTGTGCCCCTGGAAGTTTGGGCCGGCTTTGGGATTGGAATTTTGGTTCTGGCCGCGAAATTTCCCTATGTGGTCTCTATACCAGCCACGCATACTCGGAATTCTTCGCATTCCACAAATTCTTCGCACTCCACATGGGACATCGCACTCCACAGCTAGGGACGCGCACATACTATAAAATCCACGCACTCTGCAAGATCTTCGCACTCCATAAAATCTTCGTACTCGGTAATTTTTCGTTTTTTTTCGTTTTTTTTTCTTTTTTTTTTTTTTTTCGTTTTTTTTTTTGGCTAAAATCGCCTGGAATCACGTTTTCTGGAATATGGGAAAGGTAGCGGTTTTTCGTGAGACGTCTGTAGTTGCACATACTATCGCATTCCAGGCAATTTTGGCCAAAAAAAAAAAAGAAAAAAGAAAAAAAAAAGCTCAGCAGGGTGAAATGTGATAATTTTCTGGTATATGATGGAAAAAACTGGTGTTGGATTCATGGGGAAGGTCGAAGGGGGCCACGCATACTGTTTTATTTTCGCATTCCAGAAAATTAGCGCACTCCAGGGGTGGCATCGTACTCTATCGGTGGAATTATTTTGCACGGAAGAAAACAGGATCGTCGATGATTTGTGTTCCCAGATCCTGTTGTGCAGAGCTCTTCGCGGGGCCACAAAGATGTCAAGAAAGATGGGGATGGCGCTGCTGATGAAAGGCCAGCCAAGCGTGCCAGAACATAAGCTTAAAGCTTATGAATTGGGTTTTGGGATCGTGAAAAGTGTAGATGACAAATTTCCATAAGAACATTATTAATCCATTTTTGGAAAGCTCAACATGTTTAATTATGACATTTCCAGAAATTGTTGAAAGTAAGGATCTTCTTTGGGGAAGAACATGTGCAGTCGACAACGTACGTGCCAGAAGAAAAGGAATACTTGGCAAACTGTATGAAATACAAATTTCACCTGAAAGGGGTCTTCGCAATTCCCTGAAATTTCCCAGCTATTTTGGCATGGAATATGTTCGGCCCTGGAATATGGGCAAGAAATTGCTAGAATGTTTATCAGAGGGTAATCCAGTGAAACTGGGTGAAATCTTCACCATCAAATTCACTTGGTGAAATCTTCATGACACTCTGCACGCTTTCCCAGGCTCCCCCATTTTTTTCCGGCCTTGTCTGTGCTGCCCGATGCCAAACACTCTCGAGCCTAGGAACCCACATCATGGAGGCCATCCCTGTCATTCTTCTCGCTGACATGGGTCATTCTCAAAAATTGGATTCAAACCATCCAAACACAATTAATCTTCCTTACAAAAACGGTCCGAATTTTGGATCATTTTAAGGGCTCCCGCACTGGCCAGGAAAATCTATCGTTTAACGGTATGTTTTCGGGTGACCTCCTCATAGTTAGGGTAGCCCGCGCCAGGTCGACCCCCGTTTTGCAAATTTGCAACCCGTTTTTTGCCAGTGGAACCAGTCAACTAGTTCGTTATATCTACCATAAACCATAGTTACCAGTGCTTATTAACTATCATTAACCATCATTAATCATCATTATCCCATACTAAACAAAATGGTCTTTGACACTGATTAGATGGGTCTCTGATATGTATACTGCATACGCATGCATACGCACTCTGTTAGTTAGCTCTTCAAGTTCTTTTTTTTGCCAGAAAATAATTAAAGTTTTAAACCATTAGATTTTTCATCAATAAAGACAAACATCATGACAAAAAATATGACTGCAGTACAGTTACACTTAAAAAAACTTTACAAACACATAATTTACCATATGAACCATCAAATCTTAGAGATTAAAGTACTATGTAGGACGTATCCAAGGTGTCACCACAAACTTTTTTTGTTATTGGAGGATACCCAGTCGTCACCATAGTTGTTTCAATACTAAGTCACGGTCATGACGACTGGATGATTTGCGGGTATCCCCATGACTTAGGAAACCTCACAATGAAAACTGGTTGGTGGTATACCTACCCCTCTGAAAAATATGAGTTCGTCAGTTGGGATCATCATTCCCAATATATGGAAAGTCATAAAAGTCATGTTCCAAACCACCAACCAGTGTTTGTTGGTTTATAAACCATGAAAAATCCCCATTAACTAGTTCGTTATATCTACCATAAACCATAGTTACCAGTGATTATTAACCATTATCATTATTAACCATTATTGACCATTATTAACCATCATTATCCCATACCCATAGGATCCATGTATGGAATATTTACCAACATTTACCCCATAAATGAGCCAAATGTAGGTAAATATACTATACATGGATCCTATGGGTACTAAACCAATGTTCCAGTCACCACCCCAACCAGTTACCATACCGAGTCACTGCAGCTTCCACAGATTCGATCACCGCCTCCACCGTGTCGTCGCCATCTGAAGCCGTCGTGGCGGAAGCCGCCGAGAACGTGGTGGTGTCCGGGTCGGACACCGTGGGGAGGACCTTGGGAAGCAACGAAATTTATGGAAAGAAACGGTGATCTATAGGAAAAACATGGAAAAACAACAATGAAACAAGATTGGTTTCAAGTTTTAAGCACCATCCGGCTAGATTTCTCCAAGAGAATATCATTTGATTGTACAATTGTACTGTGTATCTAAAAACCATGGGGATTTATATAAGCATCAAACAATGCAGAGTCTTGACAGCCAGCTGGAGCCACATATATTGTACCCAAAGCACCAGCCCAAACTTGGCTGGTTCAAGGAACCAACAAGGGCTAATTGAAGAAAATATGTTCAAATGGATGTGGGTCAAAATGGAAGACCTAGGGGACCACAGATGTTAGTCTAGTTTAGTATTAACCATCCATAATTTTGGGGTACCTAATTTTGACCCAGACCCAAATATGTTCACAATCCAACCAATGAGGAATCCACTTCAGCTATGTTCAGCTGCAACATGGGTGCCATTTCACACGGAAACATCTCGGCTTGGGCTACCGAGACCTTCCGCCCTCATCAAGGCATTGCATTCCAAGATGCTGGAGGGGAAGTAGAAGTGTTCAGCAAAGGAACCTCAAAACATCCCCACCCGGGTCAGCGACAAGAATCGGGATCGCAATGTGGGTAGGAACTAAGTTCCTGTGATCCTGAAAAACCATTAAAAACCGCTAAGCAACGCGGCAGATCGGCAAGGTGGCGTTGCAAACAAAGGAGTCGTCCACCTGACATTCATCCTCGTAGCCTGAGAAGCGTAGGCGCAGGGTGAAGATCAACGTCAACCATGGGGGGTTTGTGGTGAAAATCTGCGAAAACGCTGAGGTTTGAGCGGAGGAGTTAACAATATAGATGGTGATTGAATGGTGATTTCATGGTGATTTCATGGTGATTATATCTGGGAATTTCAAGGGGATTTCGATGTGGGATTTGCTATGGGATATATAACCACCACAATCATGAGCAACTGGGTTACAATGGGGCCCCATCCAACAAAATCAATAACTAGACACTTCCTCTTTATGTTGGCCCTGATTTCCAGTGGACCGATCTTCACACCAATTTCGGCCCTTCGGGAGTGTTGCCTTCCCACACAAAAACATAATTTTGGGATACCCTCTGGCAAACATACAGAAAACTATGGAAAATCACCATTTTCAATGGGAAAATCCACTATAAATCGCCATTTTCAATAGCCATGTTTGTTTACCAGAGGATAAATAGGGGAATATCATTGGGCCTTGAAATGATCCATTCCGGGACGCCCGAAATGTTCAGACAGTTTCCCCCTTGGAACTTCAAAATTTCTTCATTCCACGGGCGAAAAATCCAACTTTTTCTATATTATACTCCCATATATTTGATATTTATATTTACTTGATTAAAAAAAAAACTGAATTCTGTTGGTTCAAAGAAGGTTTCTCCAAAAATATACCGCAAATTCTATCATTCTACTGGCTACACATCATGATCCCCATACAGGATGGTGCCCCCCCAGTTATAAGTTGGTTTATAAACCCCATTAACTAGTTCGTTATATCTACCATAAACCATAGAATTCAACCATTTATATAATTATATCTCAACTGAACCCCATCTTGTGGGCCCTATATGGCCCTATCCTGTAACAAATGTCATGTTTTTCCGACAAAAAATCAGCATTTTTGCACAGGGGCTGCAGAATCTGCGATGGCCCGCTACATCTGTCTGATAGAAGTTCCCCGAGCTGCCTTAGCCGTGGTCAACGTAGCAGGATGGACGGTCAAGTAGTTCATCTCTAATTTTTTCATGGGATAATGTGGGATTTTCTGCAAACAATTGTGGGATCTTATGGGATTTTTCTAAGGTGTGATGGATTTCAGTAGTGGCAGATAAATGTGGGCTTGTTTTTGTTGGGTTCTGGGGATTCTATGGTGATTCATGGGGATTTAACTAAGAAACAATTGGAATAATCGGAATTACCTTTGGTAATCTAACATAGCTGTGGGAAAATGGTCCGTTCGTAAATTCTTGACCTATAGAAATTCTGGTTTTCCACAGCTAAGTGTGAGTCATGGCCGTTGCGGGTTTCGGAAATCCCAGGATTCCGGCTGTTTCTTCTCGGTTTTCCCTTGGTTTTCCCATCGAAATCCCGATGTTCTGCGGGAAAACCAGGCTTGAGCCCGGGGGCACTGGCTCTCCGAGAGCTGGTCACAGGTCAAACTCATGCTCCTGCAGCACGGGGGAATGGCGTGCTATGGAACATGGATGAACATGGACCATTAGAAATAGGTGATTTACCCATGAACAATGGTGATTTTCCATAGTTTTGTTATAGCATACCAGAGTGTAATGGTGATTTAATCCTGAATTCATGGTGCAATTATTATTAAACTATATGGTGATTTAATGGTGATTGGGGTATGATGGGTATATAATCGGGATACAATGGGATTGCTTTAGCATCTTGCGCATATACGAGTCAAATTGGTTACTCCATGTTACTCCTTTTAATATAGCTTTAGTGAATGCGTGATATGATTCAGCTGAAAACTAAATTTCCAATCAACCAAACATCGGATGTATATCCACCAAAAACGAGGGATCCCAATTAGCTATATAATCGGAATATGGCGCTTCATGCCGCTTCATCAGAATTCATCTGTGGCTCCGGTCTGTGTTCAATTTCAAACCGTTTGTATTGAACAATATGGGGTCTACCATATCTAGCATCACATTTGGTAATTTGGTAATCATCCAAAAAATACAATTAACGAATTTAACATAATTTAACGATAGAACCTGAACTATATGATAACTGTGGGGTCCGAAAGATGATTTACAATAACTGTTCGGACAACGCCACTTCGGCATTTCATATTCACTTGGGCATGAACTATCTTCCCAATCCCAACAAAGGATAACAAATTATGGGATCATTAACATTCATTAACATTAACTATTATCTATGGAATCCTCATTTCATGTGGGTCAAACAATAATAAACCACCCATTTGGGAATTGTTTATATTCTTTATACATCTTTATACCACCATTTGGGGGATGGTTTATGGCATCGTTTTACCCACATAAAACGGAGTTTTTCACTTCTATCCCAGGTCCATGTGACACAGGTCAGGTCAAACCCCTCCAGTCCCACCTCACATCCGTGCGCGCGCAGAATTCGAAGCAGCCCACGGGCACTTCCTGCGAAATCCCCGAACTCAACGGAGGTTTAGTCAGTGGGAAAATCATGGGAAATGATTGGGGAATAGAGGAAAATCCCACCATAAATCAGCGGTAAATGGCAAATTTTCCATACTCGGGGATGGTTTGTGTTTTTTTCCCGGAAAACTGTACCAGGAAAGCAGGTTTTTTGAACTCAAAATATTGGGGGGTGTCCTAGAAATTAAAAGATTCTGGGGTGCTTGGTCAAAATGTCCAACAAATTGGTTGTTTACTTTCACACGGGAATGGTGAGAAATATTCTAGACAGGTTAATTACGTAGCTTCACGTGAGCATCAAAACCTCTTCATCACCTGCGTGCTTCCCGGGCAAACTGTGACATGAACATCTGGGCTCCACGAAGCTCTTCCATCTGGAGCTTGGCCAACTCTTCTGATGTGGAAGATCAGCATCAGGGCAACCAGGATTGTTGTTCTTGGAAGTCTGGTCCTCTGCCTTGCGGCGCTCGTTTTTTCAATCGTGATTGAAAGCTGATCTCTGAACTCACCTGTCTTCTCCACAGCTAGGCCCATATTGCTGAACACACGCTTCATATCGGACTGACGCGCATCAGTCAATGCTTGGGTGGCCTTCTCCTCACTTCGACCTGCATTGATGCCTGCCACTGTGAGCTTGGTCTGTACAGCTCCCTGCTGGAGACGTTTTTTCTGCCGAATCATCGCTGAGACCAATGACTCATTGGGTTTTAGTTCTGTGCCCGTTCCACGTTCGGCAAAGATGATCGATAGGGCTACCGGGGAAGAACCGGCCTCAACCATCTCCACTGCACTGAAATCACGTGCAGCTTTCACCCGAGCTGCCTGTGGCGTGTTGAGCTGCGGAAGTGGATAGCCCAACAGCCATCCATGACACGAAAAGCTCAGCGATCGGGTGCGCACCCTGCGCATGCTTTCTAAGCCTATGGTTTTGGTGGACTCTTCCAAAATATCAGCTCCCCTGCCAAAAAAAAGTCTTGTGGTTAAGCACAAATTACCAGTATCCCCCCCCAGGACAAACATCACCTTTCAGGGCACAGTGTAATGACAATAAACCAATATATTCCCATGATGTAAAAAAATCATATGTCTATATATTATACATTTTTTCCCCATGATATACCCCTATAAAATACCAATTTTCTAGATGTCCCTTTTGAACAATCTTCGCTTTTTACATTCCCTTCTGAAATAGCCATAGATATCCATCGCCCCTACCGCTACACCCGATTTCTCAGCCTCGCCATGAACGTAGTAGCCATTCCCATCATCGTTGGAGCTGCCGCTCGGACCCGCCGTTTCGGCCCCAAACACACCTCGGTGGCGTCGAAATGATCAAAGCTGGTCAAAGGCCAGGGACGGTTGACGCGACGCAGGATGCTGCCCCTATGAAATGTTTGTCAGTGAATAGTTTGGTTGGTAATATACTGTTAATAATGGTTAATATATGGTTATTATATGGTTAATGATGGTTTTTAGTTTTAGCCCATTGACATCCATGACTGGTTGGTGGTATACCTACCTACCCCTCTGAAAAATGATGGAGTGAAAGTCAGTTGGGATGATGACATTCCCAATATATATATAGAAAGGCATAAAATTCCATGGTTCCAGTCACCACCAACCAGATGAATTCTAGTTGCATAACATCCATAAACATCCCGCCGGACCGGAACCCGTGCCCATAAAACGCACGTTTTTTTAAAAATGTGATTTTACCACAGTGCCGTGCTGATTTGATGATTGGAAATCCTGGAAAAACTTGGGGCGCGTTTTTTGGCTTTTTAGCGTCATCGCAGTAAACGATCCCAGAGTAAACGATCACGTAGCAACATGTAACGTAGTAAACGATCCCAGAGATCTCAGCAGAGTAGCAATATTTCATGTACGAAGTACAAGGAACGTTAACATGCCCCCCCACCCCACCCCACCCCAACCCAACCCAGCCCACCCCATCAGCAGCGTAGCAACATGTAACGTAGTAAACGATCGCAGAGATCTCAGCAGCGTGGCAATATTTCATGTACGAAGTACAAGGAACGTTAACATGCCCCCCCCCACCCCACCCCACAATCGCGATATTCAAAAACGTGCGTTTTACGGGAACGGTTTTCGGTCCGCAGGCATAAACATCCATAGTTACCATAGTCAAGCCACTTAATTATACCCTCTGGTAAACTAACATAACTATGGAAAATCACCATTTTTAATGGGAAAACTCACTATAAATCACCATTTTCCATAGCTATTTTGACATAGCCAGAAGGTATATCTCAACTGAACACACCAACGGGGGACGGCCCCATCCCATCCGTGATTTATCCCCATCCGGGATGGATCAATGGGATGCTCGTCGGATGATACCGCTCCATTTATCGCTTGCTGTTTCCACAGTCAAAGCTCCATTTAGTTCGAGGATTTTCCAGCCATGATGGCTACCCTCTGGTAATTTAACGTAGCTATTGAAAATGACCATTTATAGTGAGTTTTTCCATTAAAAATGGTGATTTTCCATAGTTATGTTAGTTTACCAGAGGGTATCTATATTAGTACCTGAGGGTAACCATCAACAATTGGAATTTGTATAATTCTGAATGTTCTTAATATGGGAAAATATGGAACATCATGATTCATTGGCTTGGTTAAAGGGAAAATCCAGACTGGGATTCTTAGCCGGCAGAAAACATACAGCAGGAATATATAATTTAGACATACCAGTTGACAAGAATAGTAGAGGTGAACCCATAGATATACCATACCCACTTAACATCTATATGTTGATTTACTGGTGAAGTATGAATTGCTAAACGGATCTCAACGGATTAAAGCCACTTGATGGTCACAAGATTTTCCAAGATCATCCCAGCTAATAACTCGGCAACAGCTTCGGATATGTTGCCAACGTACTATGCTAAGGTAATTCAACATATGGACCATTTAGCTGTACACATGTACAGTACCTTGCAAAAATAATGATTTCCCATATATATATATATATAATGACTCTACAAATATATGTGTTCTAACCTGAGGGTATATCAAGATATGGAATGATATGGCTATATTTCATCAGCATCTATGGTCCCAAGGTGTCACCATTTTCCGACTTGCGGAGCGAGATTTAGTAAACTGACAGCTTGCTATGGAAAATGGGCCATGAAAATGGCTGATTTACCTATGAAACGTGCGGATTTTCCACAGTCATGTTAGTTCACGGGATGTAACTCATAAATATGGACGTTTGATTTGGACTTCTTCTCTTTCAGCATTGCAGTTGTTTGACTAGACCTGGTCACCAGCAATCAGTGTGACTAGACCTGCACATGAGATATCGATCATCCCATCTCAACAGCTTCCATGTTCCATGTTTCCCTCGGAATGCATTGGCCAATCCTCTAAAACTACCAAGTTGTCGAGCAAGTGAATTTTCCCAGTTTCCCGACATGAAAACATGTGAACCACTAAAAATAGTTACTGTATCCCATTAATTATCGGCAACTATCCCCAACAGACCTAGGTTGGTTCAGAAGCCCCTGTTTATCCTGCAATTCATTCCACAGGGCTTCCATGATGTTCCATGTCAGCCTCCGAGCTCATGACTTATCACAGTTGTAGTGAATGTCGTGGTTGTGGTTGACGTTGTACTAGTGGTGCTGGTGCTAGTGGTGCTGGTAGTTGTAGTACTGGTGGTTGCCTGCGACCAGCGAAAATCGAAAATCGTCAAATACTGGCCACACTCCCTGTTTCTTAGAGTCAGTGAAATAAATCTTCTTCCCTGGGTCCACAGTAAATTATAATATATCTATATATAAAAATATATATCTCACTAACCTGAAATACGGCCACTGAATGCCACTGATCTTCTCTTTGGCCGGCCCCCCAGCAAGATTTAGGACCTGAATCTTAAGGCCATTTGGGGATAGTTATCCTTGCTAACCATCTTTCCAATGAGGTCGAAGTTGTTCCAATTTTCAATGGATTGGTTTAAGGGAAAATCTACAGGAAACCATGGTTTTTACCATCAAATATAGGGGTTTCCTGTAAATTTTCCCATCATCCAATTCTATGAAATTTACCCAGACAATTTTTTCAGCATCTTGCCCGGGGCAACCTGTGAGGATGCGAATTTTTTAACGCAGGTTGGGGCAGATGTTGTATATACATTATACTCACTCAGTATTCCCATATAATTATTAATCAAGCACTATATGTATAGCACCCCCCCAAAAAGAGATGTTGAACAGTTGCAAACCTGGAAATGATGGGCATCGAACTGCTGATCCCGGAAACACTCTTCTATCAATTTCTATATATCTTTTCAGTGGTTGCTATAATCATTTTCCTTAGTCTAACATATTCTAACAGTCTTGTATCCCATTTATCATGTTTGATGATTCAATCAGTCCCATTCACTTTGCATGTGATCATCAGATAAGTTTCTTGGGGGTTGCTATCTAATAGTTATAGGAGCTATATCCCAAATAAATCCAAATAATGGAGGTTATCACCATGGTTATTCCAAGTTATTCCCATTTATAAACCTACTAAAACTCGATCTACTGCCCGGCCTTGCGACCACATGGCCAGTTGCAGTCCAAACACGCCTGCGTGGAGTCCTGGACCATGACAGGTGGGAGAGTTTTTTGTTCAGCAAAAGCGGGAGATATATGTGGAATTCCAACGTGTTTGTTTCAGCCAAATAAAGTTGGATAGAGAACTTAACTCTATATATATATATATATACATACATATATAAATAATCCGCCGACCCCGGCCTTCGCCAAGGCCGGGGCGGCGCCTGGGACCACCGGAGGTGTGGATCCTGTCTTTCTTGAACCCTTGCCACGCCCAACGCTGCAGGCAAAAGCCACCACAAGGCCACAGCAATGGCTCAAGAGCACCCCACGGCCGCAGCAATGGCTTCTTTTATAGGCGTTCAAGGCTGCCGTTTGCCAGGCCTCAAACCCTCCAAACCGTCCAACTCCTCCAAAAGTTTGCCCAACTCCGCAGGGAAAAGGTACCCCAATAAGCCCAACACGCGCCACGCCCGCAGGCAAAAGCCACCACAAGGCCACAGCAATGGCTCAAGAGCACCCCACGGCCGCAGCAATGGCTTCTTATAGGCGTTCAAAGCTGCCGTTTGCCAGGCCTCAAACCCTCCAAACCCTCCAAAAGTCCGCCCAGCTCCGCAGGGAAAAGGTACCCCAACAAGCTCAACACGCGCCACGCCCGCAGGCAAAAGCCACCACAAGGCCACAGCAATGGCTGAAGGGCACCCCCCGGCCGCAGCAATGGCTTCTTATAGGCGTTCAAGGCTGCCGTTTGCCAGGCCTCAAACCCTCCAAACCCTCCAAAAGTTTGCCCAGCTCCGCAGGGAAAAGGTACCCCAATAAGCCCAACACGCGCCACGCCCGCAGGCAAAAGCCACCACAAGGCCACAGCAATGGCTCAAGGGCACCCGACGGCCGCAGCAATGGCTTCTTATACGCATTTCAGGCTGCCGTTTGCCAGGCCTCAAACCCTCCAAACCCTCCAAATCCTCCAAAAAGTCCGCCCAACTCCGCAGGCAAAAGGTACCCCAACAAGCTAAACACGCGCCACGCCCGCAGCACCCCCCGGCCGCAGCAATGGCTTCTTATAGGCGTTCAAGGCTGCCGTTTGCCAGGCCTCAAACCCTCCAAACCCTCCAAAAGTCCGCCCAGCTCCGCAAGGAAAAGGTACCCCAACAAGCCCAACACGCGCCACTCCCGCACGCAAAAGCCACCACAAGGCCACAGCAATGGCTGAAGGGCACCCCCCGGCCGCAGCAATGGCTATAAGGGCCTCTTATAGGCGTTCAAGGCTGCCGTTTGCCAGGCCTCAAACGCTCCAAACCCTCCAAAGGTCCGCCCAGCTCCGCAGGGAAAAGGTACCCCAACAAGCCCAACACGCGCCACTCCCGCACGCAAAAGCACAAGGCCACAGCAATGGCTGAAGGGCACCCCCCGGCCGCAGCAATGGCTTCTTATAGGCGTTCAAGGCTGCCGTTTGCCAGGCCTCAAACCCTCCAAACCCTCCAAAAGTCTGCCCAGCTCCGCAGGGAAAAGGTACCCCAACAAGCCCAACACACGCCACTCCCGCACACAAAAGACACCACAAAGCCACAGCAATGGCTCCAGGGCACCCCGCGGCCGCAGCAATGGCTTCTTCTGGGTGTTCAATGCTGCCGTTTGCGAGGCTTCAAACCCTCCAAACGCCTCAAATGCTTCAAAGGCCCTTGCCACGCCCAACTCCGCACGCAAACGTTACCCCAACAGGCATCACGCCCAACGCTGCAAGCAAAAGCCACCCCAACAGGTACCCGACAAGGCCACAGCAATGGCTCAATCACGGCTTTTAATTCGCAAAGTGAAAAACAAACCCTCAAAGCAAAACAATAAACTCAGTCAATAACATATAATTGGCCCGTCTTTTGCTGATGCCTTGCCACAACACATGACAAGTACCGGAAGTACCGCCCTCGCAAGTCTGAGGAACCAGCGCGTGCTGCCCAGCAAGGTTGGCACCTTTTGATTTGTTCAGCCACTCAGCCATGCAGACCCAAAAAAGCTAAAGCCATTGATTGCCACATGACTCAAGAGCGAAGCGGAGAATCCAGTGCAGGTTGTGGTAACGGCCTTGTCCTCGAACGGCATCTCAACAAAGGCCTATCCAAGGTGCATGGCAACTTAAGCGTCGAAAAACACGCATCTCCGCCAAAACTAAGTGTGTCTGTGTGTGCACAGGGGAGCTGTGAAGAAATTCAATATCACTGCTGTATCGGTTTCATATTTTCTACGAAGGGCCGCACAAACACGTGTTTGATCAGGATGTGACATCATTGCGTGGCATCAATGCAACTCACCGCCCAAAAATGCAGTAACGCAACCTCCGTGACATGTATCCGACAACCGTACATGGCACCCTCGGCATTTGAATCAACTGGAGCCTTCTGATGCGGAGTTGGAGCCAACAGCGACCGACTATTCAGCGCCTCTGGTTCTGTGCGATCCGTTAACTCCACTCCCATGTCATCTTGGCTCTCCTGGCAATGCTGCAGTGTCCAAATCTGCAATGGGCGAAAGTAAGATGAACGCCCCTTCCGGTCAAGCTTCAGTTCACATTCCGACTTAATTAATTGCTTGATATTGCTTGTACATACTCGTACTTTGGTTTCCATGCAGAAGCCTTTGAGAATCCAACCACTGAAAAGCAATCCTGCACAATCTTCACATGAAGTCATGCCCCAATGCGTCATCAAATGCTCTCTTCAATTCACTGATTGTGTGAAATACTACTTGCCTGTTGCATGATCTCCGTGAGTTTGGGACTGCCAAGGCTTTCAAGATTCACCCAGGTTTCAATGATTCAGTACCCAAAAGTCAAATTTCACCACCCTGGGGAAGGTTCACGACCAGCACAACATCAGGTTGAAATCCGCATCTTTACCTTTGATTCCCAATAAACCATGGCAACATGTGGCAACCCCACTGGGGCTGTTGACCTCATTGCCGGGTGATGTAACGCCAAAACTCGGAATTCAGCACGCGAAGTCTCCCCTAAAGTGGCACACTGTTCATCCGCTATTCTGCACTTCGTGGTCCTGGGTGGGGAAAACCACATCCACGGTCGCTTCTTGATCTTCCACCGGATCCTCAAAGCAAGAATGAGTCAAGAGAAAGTGAAGAACGCCACTGAAGATACGCTCCCAAGGTCAGGTTGTGGTAATGGCCTTGTTCTCGAACGGCATCTCAACAAAGGCCTATCCAAGGTGCATGGCAACTTAAGCGTCGGAAAACACGCATCTCCGCCAAAACTGAGTGTGTCTGTGTGTGCACAGGAGAGCTGTGAAGAAATTCAATACCACTGCTGGATCTGTTTCATATTTTCTACGAAGGGCTGCACAAACACGTGTTTGATCAGGATGTGACATCATTGCGTGGCATCAATGCAACTCACCGCCCAAAAATGCAGTAACGCAACCTCCGTGACATGCATCCGACAACTGTACATGGCACCCTAGGCATTTGAATCAACTGGAGCCTTCTGATGCGGAGTTGGAGCCAACAGCGACCGACTATTCAGCGCCTCTGGTTCTGTGCGATCCGTTAACTCCGCTCCCATGTCATCTTGGCTCTCCTGGCAATGCTGCAGTGTCCAAATCTGCAATGGGCGAAAGTAAGATGAACGCCCCTTCCGGTCAAGCTTCAGTTCACATTCTGGCTTAATTAATTGCTTCAGATTGCTTGTGCATACTCGTACTTTGGTTTCCATGCAGAAGCCTTTGAGAATCCAACCACTGAAAAGCAATCCTGCACAATCTTCACATGAAGTCATGCCACAATGCGTCATCAAATGCTCTCTTCAATTCACTGATTTTGTGAAATACTACTTGCCTGTTGCATGATCTCCGTGAGTTTGGGACTGCCAAGGCTTTCAAGATTCACCCAGGTTTCAATGATTCAGTACCCAAAAGTCAAATTTCACCACCCTGGGGAAGGTTCAGAACCAGCACAACATCAGGTTGAAATCCGCATCTTTACCTTTGATTCCCAATAAACCATGGCAACATGTGGCAACCCCACTGGGGCTGTTGACCTCATTGCCGGGTGATGTAACGCCAAAACTCGGAATTCAGCACGCGAAGTCTCCCCTAAAGTGGCACACTGTTCATCCGCTATTCTGCACTTCGTGGTCCTGGGTGGGGAATACCACATCCACGGTCGCTTCTTGATCTTCCACTGGATCCTCAAAGCAAGAATGAGTCAAGAGCAAGTGAAGAACGCCACTGAAGATAAGCTCCCAAGGTCAGGTTGTGGTAATGGCCTTGTTCTCGAACGGCATCTCAACAAAGGCCTATCCAAGGTGCATGGCAACTTAAGCGTCGAAAAACACGCATCTCCGCCAAAACTGAGTGTGTCTGTGTGTGCACAGGAGAGCTGTGAAGAAATTCAATATCACTGCTGGATCCGTTTCATATTTTCCACGAAGCACCGCGCAAACACGTGTTTGATCAGGATGTGACATCATTGCAACTCACCGCCCAAAAATGCAGTAACACAACCTCCGTGACATGCATCCGACAACCGTACATGGCACCCTCGGCATTTGAATCAACTGGAGCTTTCCGATGCGGAGTTGGAGCCAACGGCGTGGCATCGTTGAAGAGGAACCAACGGCGTGACCGCAGATCCTCACCCACTTTGCAGTAGGCCGTATAGTGTCCGAAGGATAAGCTTCCTGGTGCGGAAGCGTGTTGCGCAAGGAGATTGGCGACATCCACCTAACTTGACCTGGAAGTGGAACAGTTACTTTGACATCCCAGATTGGGTTGATAGAATTACCGGCCCCAAGCAATCCCTTCTTACCATGTAAGAACGGCGTGGCATCGTTGAAGAGGAACCAACGGCGTGACCGCAGATCCTCACCCACTTTGCAGTAGGCCGTATAGTGTCCGAAGGATAAGCTTCCTGGTGCGGAAGCGTGTTGCGCAAGGAGATTGGCGACATCCACCTAACTTGACCTGGAAGTGGAACAGTTACTTTGACATCCCAGATTGGGTTGATAGAATTACCGGCCCCAAGCAATCCCTTCTTACCATGTAAGATTGGAGGTTTCCTTCCTGCATTTTTCGCAAACCGATTGATGGGAAATATATTGGCAATCTCTCCACCTGGTACACTGGAACATAAGCATTTCCACTACGTAAGTTATATATGGTAAAACATCCGTACATTATGCGTAGATTGGCTTGGACCAGTCATGTTAGACTATCGGCGTGTATCAATGATTGATGATTGATGTCTCAACCCCAAGGTCCAGCTTGACTACTGTGCCTGACAGTTGCTGCCAGTTAGAGGTCCAACCTTACCATTTGCACAAAGCATGGAACAAAACAAACAGGTTGATGGATTGAGACTATCTGAAAGACATTATTCAACCAACAATTATTCCAAGTATGGCTAAAAATCGAAAAACAAATGCAACCAACCAGGAAATGTTGCAACATCAAAAAATGATTCATGGTGATTCAGGAAGTTTTGTGCACTTTCATGCACAGAGTTGGAGGATCATGCATCATCACTTACTGGCGCTAAGGAGGGAATGCAGGAATCACCCATGTAGAATGACCATCAATATCCATCACAATTCCTTCATTCCCGCGGAAGAGCATGGAGGATCATGGGAGGAATCATCACTCAAGCACTTCTGTGTGAGGGAGGTTGCTGCTCACGGAAAGTATGAGACTATCAACTCAATGCAACATCATCCCAAACATACCGCGAATAGTTGAATCGAGTATTGAAACATCTTGAAATCCAAGAGAGGCTCACCTGAGAAACCACGGGTTACCCAAAAAATCTTAGGGGTCCACCACATCCACGCCTGAATGGTTCACCACGGCATAGAGGCGGTACTGCGCGGCATGACCAGGTCCCACCACGAAGGGGGCCATATCCAACTCCAAGGGAAACCGTACGAAGGTATTGATCTTTTCAGTTTCACCTGCCAAGGAGATCTGGGGTAAGGGCCCTAAGGCCCGAAGGGCTTGGGGGTCAGGGTTTTTGTGATCCAAAATGGAGGCCATGAGGACAAGACTTTGCGACTCTGAGGTGACCCCCTGGCAATCTTCGCCTGTTCTTTTTGTGTGTTTTATCTGTTCTTTTATTGAGTTTGTCGTGTTGTCAGGTTTTACGGCGTAGTTCCAGTTGTCTGGCATATCTTTCTGACATGGGCGCATTTGATCTGGCAGTTCAGGAGTTCTGTCTGGCATATTCATGCAGCATATTCAAGCATATCTATCGTTCTGCCCATATATTCTGACATTCTCACATTCTATCTGCCGGCATCGGCATGTTTTCTCCATTTGGCATGTTTTTGCGATCCATCTAGCAGTGCTACTCTGACAATGTATCTGGTGGGTTTGGCACGGCAAGGATCGAGTGCGATGGAACGCATACTGACATAAAGTCTGGGATCGACCCTCCCTCACCTGACAGGTGGGGAAACATGTTTTTCTTCAACCCATCAAATGAACGAGTAGACCTTGAGGCCAAGAGCTGAAGGTTGCTCTTTTTCTGGCAGATCCTCTTGTATTCTGCATGAATTCGTCTAGATGCCTTCAAGGAAAAAACAATCAAGGAACAAATCAAAAAACGAAAACTTGATAGGAATTGACAGGACACATAAACTGAACAAGCAACTCGCAAAAATATTCAACAAATAAGGTGAAAACATGTTAAAGTTAAAGTTATGTCATTAATTAAAAATGAAACCATTGGAACACTTTTTAATCAGACATGTCGCCTGATGTCAAATCAACTGCAAAGCGCTTCAAGTGGATAATGAGGCATTCGGGTGCGCTCCAAATGTCCAGTTTCTTAGCGGATCTCTCGCGACGGCGAGTTCGTTCGCAGTAAGCCCAGTCGTCTTGACTCAGCTCCTCATGCGTCGCAAATTGGTGCAAACAATCCAACAAGTTGATGTCCATCGGAATCGCAGAGCCGGGAGAGCCAGGAGAGCCGGGGGATGGAGAGAGCGGCAAAGACAAGTAGACCATTGGCTCGAATTTCAAGGACGGTTCTGAACCCTCGATTTCGTCAAAGGTGATCTGGGAGCGAACCTGACAGACTGGCAGAGGTAAGAGGTAGTTGGGCAGCTGGATACTAGGTCAATGACTTGGTTGCAGCCTTCACCAGGTCCCAACCATCTTCGTCCATGAACCAATTGTCCATGAACCAATCGTCAACCCAATGTCGACAGATGGTTAGAGTACTATCATGCAATCATCACTTACTCCTTAGGCGCACGGTGGCAATGGGCAAACAATTGGAAGGTTAAATTGCCAAACCGGGAAGGAAAGGAGTCCTCTCTTCTATAATGTTGTCTGTCCCGTTCTGTAACTTCTTGGGCCCCTATTGGATAATGTTGAAAACATGTATATGTATCTCAAAGACTCAAAGCCTGTCATTTGGTGATCACACCTGCAGCATCCTGTGAAAATTAACATTGGATATTAACTGACACCAAATATATCTTTGATTATGATAGATTCACTGACATCAATTAGTGTGTGATAGGTTATATATGATGTTGGATATCTATCAAATATCTATATTCTATAGCTATTGTATGTTATTCTTAGTTGGTATAAATATCTTAGCTGATCCATTCTGCGAGTCCCTCGATGTCGCTGTACATGCACGTGAAATCCGTATTTTATTTGATGCGATACCCTAAGGACCCATGGAGCTGGAATAATTATCGATCCATCGATCCCATCATCTCAAACCATCCCAAGGTGCCATACATGGAGACTCTGAGAAAGACACTACAGTCACTACAGCAATTACGCATGTCTTTTGGGTTTGAGTCTGGGACAACTCTTTACAGATCTTTACAGTATGTCGACGTGAAATCTAACCATGACCCTTGACATCCCTTGACATCATGGCCGAAATCCGTCCCCCATGCCGGACCGGTCAGCCCCCGTCCCGCCTGAAATTGGAAGATGTCCATAATCTTCGAGCGATTGTGATTGCCGCCAGTCCCGCTTTGTGGAGTAGTCAGTTCCTGCATGTTCAGACTGCTATGGGGGCGGAATGTCACGGGAATGGTAGAATCGCATGATGTGGTAATGTGGTATGGTATGGTATGGTGTGGGTCGAAACACGGTGCTAAACATCTTCAAAACCGATCAGGCACTGTTTTGATCCATCTTTGAAGATGATTTCCAGCTGTCTTGGATCATAGACATTCTGTATCGCCTGTAGCAAACGCCTGCAGGGAAATCATCACCGCACTACCATGTGGCACATGTGTTAAATCAGAGAACATTGAAACATCATAAAATCATGTCCCTTTGAAGTGGCATGTTGCTGCTTCCCAATTGTGTACTTTTGGGTTGACCTATGTAAGGTGTGCAGTGGATTTCTTGCACATTGATCAACATCCGATCTTCGTAGAAAAAAAACATATGATGAACGACAGAGTTGAGGGCATCCGATCCCAGGGACATCATTTGCAGCACTGCAGCTACCCTGGTCGACATGTCGACCAACAGGCCAAAAGGAGAAGGATCCGAAAGGTATTGGGAGAACAATTTTGCTCAAACAAATTACAAAATTCTTAAAATTGTCAAGGATAAAATTAATTAATTGTTAAAAAATTGTTAAAAGGTCCATCCTTCAAACCCCCCTCCTCCCCCTCCCCCCCACCCCATCTCCTCCTCCGCATCCGCCGAGCCAAAGCTGTACCTCCCTGAAGCCTTGGAGCTCCCGTCGGACGAGGCTCCGCGGCTGCGATTCACATCGTGCAGCTCCTCGTGCAGGCCGTCCAGGAAGAACATCAGCAGCTCCTACGACAATGTCATGAAGCATCGACCAACCAACCAACCAGCCACTCAGCCAACCATACCCAATCATGAAAACGAAGGACGTTATATTACTCATCCAAGCATAGAGGTTCTTTTCATGGATTGTCATGGTATGTCATGTGTGGTATATCATGGTGTATTGTCCCAAATTCACATCAAATCAATCATCAACCAACCATTCGATATCATTATCATCTATATGATCGGTATATGATGTTGATGACGTTTGATGACGTTTGATGAAACTTGATTAGTGTTGATGCTGTTATTTTGGGGCTGATCGGCAGATCATGGGAATTCATTGGGAATATACAGGGTACAGGTGTCCCAAATGAACATCGGGTCCATATAGGTATTTCATCTTCATGAACGGTATGTCATGTTTAAGACTTTGGTGCTGTTTCCTTTGACTTTTTTGAGGTTGGTAGATCCGCAAATCTTGGAAATTCGTTCAATATTTATAATTAGGAAACCATCATGAACCACATCTATCAGGTTCGCTGTCATCGTGTTGCTTTGGAAACCAGACTGACGGTGGCCTGAGGGCGTCATTTCCTCATGCAACTTTTCTCAGCTGTGTTCACACCGATGCGAGCCACCACCCAACCGTCCCTGGGTCTCTGTGACCTTCAGATGGCCCGGCCTGTGCATCGTGCTGATAGTAGCCAGCGAATTGTTCCCATTTTTCATTGATCAACTCCCTCAGACCTGTTGGGCTCACCACGCTATAGCTGCTGCCCCACAACGACCGAAGCAAGTCCGCGAAGCCATCGGCCAGTCGTCCACCCATGCTCTCGGGCGAGGTGCAGATGTCTGCCTGGTTGACCCGTCTCTGACCGGTGGAAACTGATCGGGGGGATGATGAAGGCTTAACATGTTGAAAAACTGTTGTCCCTACGCTTTGCTTTGGTGCTCTATTGAACTGTGTTGGTAACCAGGTGCCTAACCAGGACCAGGCCTCGCGCTATCAGACCCAAAGTCATCCCGCCCTTCCTCGCCTTGTATGTTGATTGGTGCAAGGGGAAGTGTGCCCAACCCATCCCGAACCAGGTAAGCCATGGTAATGCATGGCAAAACTTGCTCCCCTTGCAGTTACTTGCCGTTGTCGCAATCAGATCGACATCAAATTCCTTCAACAGTACGAGGCTTACAAGGACCAACGCACCTTCACGGATGCAGCGCGTACATGCGCCAGGTAATAGTCCCTGCAGCTACAGTAAGTTTCGCATGATTTCACATATTTCACATTGCAATTGGCAAAGATTCTGCACGCTGCACTTGGTCCTGGATGGGAGCTTGTCCGCAGATGCCAAGGTCTCCTTGGGTTTGGCCTCACCAAAGCTCATGGCAACTGCGTGGCTTAACAATTTTAATTTGGCAGTGGGCAAAACTCACATGTGTAGAGGTACAAGTGCCTGAGGAGCATGCGGCTTGTTGCTCTGGAGCCTTCTCTGGAAGTGTGGGTGCCGTGCCCGCAGCCACAATCTTCGCCAAAACATGACCAAAAGATGCACACATATTTATGCATGCGCCATGTGAGTCTGCCCTTCGAACAGGTTGCAGCCCGTGTTTTGACACATGACTCTGACATCACGATACAAATTCAAACATGCTCACGATCTCACGGAACAGCCCGACTTAGACCACGTTTGGTAACGCACATTCATGGTTGTTGACAGGTAGATGTGCGTGAGATTATGTAGGTACGCACGCCTGCATACATGTAAACATGCAGGAAGCCTATGAATGATATAAATTCAGCTGCGGTTTCAGGAGTTGAAGCTATGCATGTTGAGGGAGGGTGACACTCGCGAGATGGTCAAGACTTCATTGCGCCACTCACATCTTGAGCTTGCCACGGTGGTTTTTGCTGTTCAAGTCTTGGGCTCATCTTTGATACTGATTGCGCCTGTTAGGCGTGTGTGACTTTTCAAGTTTAGGTATGATATGATATCATTGTTCTGCAAATGCAACCGGGTTTGCTTGATAAATCGGACACTTTCCGGTCTTATGTGCTCAGGTGTTCCGTTCTACTTTGGGGGAACCCGCCGCACTTTATGTCTGAAACATCATGCCGATCCAATCAGCTACTGCAATGCATGTAAATATCCTGATTGGCTGTTTCATTGTTGCAGTGCAACTGGTGTCATTCCTTGCCCCCATTGAAACCCACAGAACTAGGATTCGTGAATCACTCATTGTCTTGCTGTGTGAGAATTGGGGCTCATGTTTCATGATTCATGACATGTACTTCTGTGCATGCGCATGTGCGGGCACGCACTTGTACCTGCATACTTTCACGCCAACACAGCTGTGAATGCACAGGCAGACGCACATGCACTTTTGGGGATTAACATATGCACACAGAGGGCATCCCAATGGGACGGCTGTTGACAGGCACGGCGGACAGAGGGAGACACTACATGCCCATGCACACGCGTACATATAGACTCCAACTCCAAAATGCTTGTTCTTTTCCACACGAGCCAGGACTATTTTAACAGGTGATCGAGAAATCACTGTGCAAATCAACACTGCAACCAAAGCCTGTGGTTGCTTCTCCTCGCGAATCAGCTGCAAAGGCACCGATCCCTGACACAAAATAACTTCGAAAAGCTTCCTAACTTTTGTCAACTTTCACTGATCATGTGACTCTTCTGACCGTCTGGAGATCAATGAACATTGTTGAACCTCTCACACTTGACAAATCACGCCTTCAGAAGCGCAGGCAAAACTGCCTGGGACATTCTGCTCAGAAACACATCATGGTTCAGTCACCTTATGAGCGCTCACATCAAGCATGATAAGCGCACATCAGGGATCAAACTCGCACTTACGCCTAGACTTTTGAGCTTACTTCCACATCCATGCAAATAGACCGAATAGGATGGATAAGTATTATGGATTGTTATGGTGTGAATGCGAATCGTGTCTTGTGACTCTTGTCTCCCCATGCACGTAGGGTGGAAGCTGCTTGGGCCACTGCCTCCGCATGCTTCTTCTCGTTCTTGCCCTCGGGGCAGGATGACCAATGATTCCCGTGATCCAACACTGTAGGCACAAGGAGAGGGAATGAAAGCTAGCCCTAAAGGGTAAGGAAGGTAAGATGAAGGTAAGGAAAACCCAGGATAACGATAATGATGACAATGATGACAATGATGATAATGATGGTGATGATAATGGTGATGATTGAGATGATTATGGTGGTGATGATGGTGATGATGACGATAATGGTGATGATGACGATGATGGTGATGATGACGATAATGGTGATGATGACGACGATGGGGATGAGGATGAGCATGAGGATAAAGAGAATAAGGATGAGGATGATGATGATGATGATGATAATGATAATGATGGTGATGAAGATGATAATGACGGCGATGATCATGATGGTGAGGATGATTATGATGATGAGTGATGATGGTGATGATGATGATGATGATGATGATGATGATGGCGATGATGACGATAATGGTGATGATGACGACGATGATGATGAGGATGATGATGATGATGATGATGAGGATGATGATGATGATGATGATGATGATGATGATGATGATTCCCCCATGCTGACTGGTTGTTGTTTGCCTTTGCTTTGCACCAATGAACCGAAGCTGGATGGATACTGGATACGATTGGAGAAGGTCCATTGCGAGCCTCTGCAAAGAAGGTCGCCTCTTCCAAGCGCCAGCCCATCCTGAACAAGGCCACCTTGAATCAACACATCAACATCAATTCCAAGGAATTTCTGCACAAAAGCCATCACAAGAAGTGCAGGGAAAACCGCGAGGATGAAGAGACACCGAGATGAAGAGAAACTGAAGACACTTTTGGATGAACGCTTAGTCATGGAACAGCCATAACCCAGAGTATCAAATCGGGATTGACCAATCTTGATACTGGCCAATGATGAGAACATTCACAATACTCAGCACTGACGACTACCAATAAAATCAATAAAAAACGTTTAATGACAAGCAGGGACATCAGTAAACAAACACCAATCAAGTGCTGCTACCCAGCATCTCACTGCCAATGGATGCTAGTAGGCAGTCACATTTCAGCAAAAGCACCGAAATAGACACAAACAAATCTTCACCAATAAACATCCAACAGGTGGCTTTAAACCATTGAATAAGCACTCCACAGACATGACTGCAGCTCTTCTTTCTGCCGAATGCGGCGTGCAGATGGGTCTGAAGAAAGAGTTCACATGATTTCTGCACCATGGCATGAGGGACAAACACAGCAGAATCAAGAAGACCTTGGCACCCAGAAATGCCAACAACAACCCAAAACACTTAACCATGTGTCAATGTGTAACTTCAGAAAGACCACCAGGGAACAAAACAAGCCGAGACAAACAAAGATGGAGTTGCTAAAAAGCGAGGTGCTGAGAACAACCGAGAACATGCGACGGTCTGCAACCCTGAGAACAGCAATGCTGTGGTCAATCAAGAATGCTGCTGAAACTTAGCACCTGTTAAATAAATTGTCCTTACCGCCAAGTGAGGCTCACAACATGGTGCGCCCGGCCTTGAAGCTTGGGACTGGGTCCGAATGACTCTTGAGCCCTGGCTGCGTGGCAAACTTTGCTCAATTTCCTGAGAAGGAATCACGTTGACGTCCTTGAATCCAGCATGAACACAAGACATTTGGAGAACGAAGATATATGTTTTCCGTTTTGCTCAGATTGAACTTACATACATTTGCATGAAAAAGCTGCCCGGGCACAGACTTTTGCATGATAACACGGCTTTGTTGGTACGTGATCTCTTTGACCGCAATTGCAGCCATATTGTGGATGGTGCAGGAGCCGTCATGGAAATGTGAATTGATTTCAGCATTGGAAAGCACCAGCAAAACACCCAACGAGGATGCATGGATGCAGGCATCTTTAGACTGTGCACATGTGACATAGAACGAGTAACATCATTCATGCGTTATACTTTCATGCCGCAATGGTATTGTACTGGCGCAGAAACCATGGCAACCTCTGCAACCCCAAATTCGGAGAGTTCACTTGGCTCATCTCTAGATCCATTGCGCTTTGAATTTTGCTGGACCGTGGCCACACCCTGTCTCACCCGGATCCGGTGGTACCTGACAACTTAATAAACCCCGTGGGGGGATGGGGTGCCAATTTTTCTGAACTTGATCATTTTCCATCTGGCTGGTAGCTTGGATCAGTGATCGTTGGATTCTATCAACTGTCCACGGTATCACTTTACATCCTTCAAGTGCATCCGCAAAGAAAACTCGTGCACCTACGTCACACTGACAAATCTATGTGTAGGGCGCTGGACTCAAAATTCACACGCACGATCACACATGCACATGCAAGTGCATACGCGCAATCCCAAATAGGGCGAAATGAATCCAAAAAAGTAGGCCGCTGATGGGGAAGTGATGGGGAAAGTGAGCGGTGAAGTGGCATCTGCCCCCTGGCCCTTCCCCTGGGTTTGGATCCGGCTGCAACTGTGTGGCGTGCAAGCATTGCCTCGGCGAAACCCAGGACTTACACATGCACATATATCATCATGATTCACCATGCATAGTGAATAATAAAATCAATGTGTACACATCATCATGTCAACACACCATATGTGCCTGATACGATTGTCATTTGTACATGTGTATGTTGGCATGTCACATGCTCATGTTCACTGAAGCGCTCTTTCACGCACACGTCGGATCGCATCAATGCATAGGTGATGCAGTGCACCTATGTCTTCAGGTCACTCACACGGCTTCATCGCAATGCATGATTCATATGCATTAAGGCAGGCGACGTTGATTTTGCAGTGACCTGTGACAGCCATACAACGACGAGTGCCGTGCAACCATAACAATCATCGCCTCAAAACAGTCTCGCAAATCCTTTCTTGTTGCATCTTGTTACTCATCACTCGTCACTTGTGAGTCAAGAGCTGCCATGGTCAGATTTTGTCTGGCAGCTTTTCAATTTGGACATCTGATCTGCCATCAACGTTGGCCTCAACTTTTCCACCCACAGACCCTTGAAGAAAGGACAATCAGATTGCAGTAAGTAGCACTGGCTCAAAATTCCGATTGACATTGCTGAATGAAATTGCTAAAGTGAATGAAGCATGAACGTTGGCTGAGAGCGGGGCTTGTTGGTGCGCTCATCTTCAAGCTCCACTGGAGAGAAAACAGAGAAATAGCCGGCCGGGGTTCGAAAAGAGTCATGCGTCACCTTCGCCGGGGTCATGCAAGCATACATGCAATAATTACCTGAAATACATGTAACATACATGATGTTGAGCAATGTTGTCAGTTTCAGTGATGAATGAATACCATGTCAAGGTCTCATTGGCATTATCACTGCAGCATATTGCATATCGTCCCCAATAGATTTGAGCTTTAATGCACCGAAAGCACTGCACACATCGACGCTTCCAGGACCTTCCAACACACCCAAAACCCATAAACGAAATGAAACAGATTACGTGACATTACCAAAGGAAGTTCAGCAGAGCTGCTTCCGGGTTACGGAGACTTCGATATCTAAAGAAAAGAGAGCGCAGAAAGTGCACAGAGTGGCGAACCTAGGGATCTTTCGAACAATGAAGAGTTTTGGACAGGAGTCTCGCAGAATTGCTTCGTGAGTTTTGCACATCTTTAACCTGCATTTTGGAAGAAGCCTCATGCGAAATGACATGAGGTGCTATGCATTTTTGAGCCATAGCCCCATAGCCGCTTTACGAAAACATCATCATGAATGGTGTCACCAAGACATGTCATCAAGACAGTCATGTAATATAAACCTTATGTCATCAAGAAAGTTCGTTTCCATTTAAAGCTTACGTTATCAAGACAGTTCGGTGTCATAGTGCACCTCGTGTCATCAAGACAGTTCGTTTTCATGTTAAGCCCAATGTCATCAAGACGTGTCCTTTCGTAGTACACCCAACCTCATCCAGGCACTTCGTTTTAGTATATGCACCTTGCGTTTACAAGGCATGTCGCTTTCATATCCAGACATTTTGTTTCATACTGCACTGCGCATCAGCAAGACAGTTCGTTTAGATGGTAAGCCTTATGGCGCCAAGACAGTGTGTTTTCATGTTACACCTGACGTCATCATTTCAAGACATGTCGTTTCATAGTGCACCTCACGTCATCAAGGCAGTTCGATATTCTGTTAACATAAAGCCTTATGTCATCAGGACATTTCGTTTCGTAGTAATTAAACCTCATGTCATCAAGATAATTTGTTTTCAGGTCAAACTTCATGTCATGAAAACATTTGGTTTCATGTTCACCCTTGCACTACAGTATCATGACGGTTCAATTCTCACACTACAAACTTGCCCTTGAACCATCCAAACATTTTGTGTCACAGCAACCTGTACGGCATCATGTAATGTAATGACCATGATTTGGATGTAGGGACATCTCCTTTCAGCCGCATCTCTGGCCGAAAAGTTGGAAGAAAGCCCTGCCCGACATCCATGGTCACTGCCCTGACAGTCTCACGAAGGAAGATTCGCAGATGAGAAAACCTGAAGCCCTACAGTACAATGAGTACATCAATGAGTACATCAATGAGTACATCAATGAGTACATCAATGGTACGCAAGTACCTCCCGCAACTGGTACATCACACAAAGCTACATGATGAATATCATAAGTGCATGGGAACCTTCTGGATGTTCCTTCTGTTTGGCACCATCTAATCAGTAATTGCGGTGAGGATATTATCAGTGTCTCCTCAAACATCGATAAATACACTGTATGCAGTTTTTCCCCAAATGGTGTGTGCACTGAAGGGGTTCTTAACTTACGGCAGGAGTAAAGGTCCGGTGCTAGATCAAGGTGCTCATCGGCGTGTCCGGCAAATTCCGTGACCCTTACAGGACGAAACAGCCCTCAAAGTCCAAAATTTGCTTCTCGCCTGCGCGCCGTTGGTGCCCGGAGATCTGGTTTCGGAACATCGGCGTTTTGCTTGGTATTCGTGTCGATTTCGTCCTGCTTCCATTTCAGGTGGCAGGCGCAGCATATTCTCCACTTTTGGAGCTCTAGAACCTCGTTTTGCGTGACAGGTGCAGTACATCGGACATTTTTTTATCCGCGTGGCAGGCGTGGCATTTCGTAGACCTTCACGAAACGTTGGCAGGCGTGGGTCATTTGAAGCATGCCTAAAATGATGCATTTTCGTGGCAGGCGCAGTAAATCTGCATCTTGGACGATGTTGTTGGAGCTCGAAAACTCTCGTTTCGTAAAACTGTCGACAATTTTCATTTTCAACTTGGCGGTGATTTCGCGTGGCAGGCGCAGGACGCGGATGACTTGACCTCGATTTTTCGTGGCAGGTGCAGTATTTTTTTGACGTCAACAACAAAAGTGCGCGAAACCTAGGAAAAGTTACGTTTTTGACGTTTTCATACCGTGATGTTTTTGCTCTCGTTGTGGCGCTGTGCAAATTCAGATTTCGTCCGCGTGACCCTTACAGCATTTGATGGACTTCGATCGTCCAAAACTGAGGTAAAACTATGTAAAACTACAATGTTGATTTCGTTTGTGTTCTCACATGTGTATTCTTCTATGTGTGCTTTACATGCGTGCTCTCATATGTCTGCTCTCCTATGTCTGCTCTCATGAGTGTTCTCATGTGTGCTCTCATATGTGTGCTCTTATATTTGTTGGCTCATGTACGTGTTGTCATTTTGTGTCCATTCATGTGTGTGCTCTCATATGTGTGCTCTCATATGTGTGTTCTCATGCGTGTGCTCTCACTGTGTGCTCTCATGTGTGTGTGCGTGCTCTCATTTGCGTTCTCATATGTGTCCTTTATATGTGGGCTCTCATATGTCTGTTTTCATGTGTGTGTGTGTGCTCTCATATGTGTGCTCTCATGTGCGTTCTCATATGTGTGCTCTCATATGCGAGCTCTCATGTGTGCGCTCCCTTATGTGTGCTCTCAAATGTGTACTCCCATATATGTGCTCTCACATTTGTTGGCTCATGTATGTGTTCTCATTTTGTGTCAACTCTTGTGTGTGTGTTTTCATTTGGGTGCTCTCATATGTGTGCTCTCACATGTGTGCTCTCATGTGTGTGTGTATTCTCATTTGTGTTCTCATATGTCATCCTTTATATGTGGGCTTTCATATGTCTGTTTTCATGTGTGTTCTCATGTGTGTGTGTGTGTTCTCATGCGTGTGCTCGCATATGTGTTCACCCATGTGTGTGTGTGCTCCAATGAGTGTGCTCTCATATGTGTGCTCTCACATTCATGCTTTATATGTGTGCTCTCATATGTGTACTCCCACATATGTGCTCTCATGTGTTCCTACTTTCACTGTTTGGTGTCTCTTGCCGGGATAATTTTTGATGATTGGCATGAGTTTATGCGCGCATACTGTATGTGTACAGTTGTACTTTGGCTTGACATGTGCAACCTATGACAAACAAATGTCAACATACATCAACATACCACAGCTGCAAAAAACAATCAAACACTTACACCTTGCCTGGGTAATTAATCAGAACTGTGGATGAAAGCAACAAACGACACAGCGAAATCACCGCTTAGTCATGTTACGGATTCTGGTTAATTGCAGCTGAGGTGCTCAACAGCATTGCACAGCCCTCCGAGACACCAAGACCGCTCTTCGCAATGGCATGCCGATCGCCTCCGCCGCAGCGTGACGGATCGCCATCACCACGGTAGCCATCTGTCTTTAATATTCTGTGGTACTGTAGGTATACGGTATACGGTATGTGGTGAAAATAAAGGAACCGATGATCCAGTTAATTATACAAATTGCCTGACCAAAAATACAGCAGTGGTATATCAGGAAGCCAAGTTGTCAAGCGGTGTTCTTTGGATATTGCTCTGATTGGTTGGGAAAAACGACGGTCATCCCAAGTGACTTGGCACAGAGCAGATTGCATGATGTCTACCATCTCAACGTGGCAAATATGAGTCGTATAATATTACAGTATCAGCAATTCCCAAGATGCATATGTCTGCCAATATTACAGTACTGTACATTTGCACTTGTGCATCTTGGTGTTCTATCTGCTCTTCTCTGCGGGCCTCTTTGGCGAGCTTCTTGGCGTTGTGCTCTCCGTTTGCGGGGGCCTGCGGCACGCGAACCAAAAATGTTCTGCAAAGTTTCTTCTATATCACCGTCCAACCAGCAGGTTCCTCGATCTGTGGACCAAGCCCAAAACATCAGACCTCTCTGCTGTATGGTTGGACCTGCCTGCCAATCCCAAAACACCTGCCACATTTGGTCCAGGCATCCGCCGTGAATGATTCCCTGTCCCAGCCTGTTCTCGATGTGATGCATAACCAAACCAGGACAAGCTTTCAACCGGTTGGGCTTCTGGGCAAACTCTGCATCCTTGCGACCCTCTGGCTGTTGAGCCGCACTGAGTCTCCCAGTCTCCTTCCTGCAACGGAGCGGTGCTTCAACGGTTCTGCACCTGGCCCAGGGAAACTGACAGACTTCGACATGCGATCAACCATGATCAACTATGATCTTGCTGCACAGAACAGTGAAAAGCAATCAGAATCAAACAAAAACTCCTCCAAGCCTTTGCTGATTTTGCCGCACCGCACTGTCACAGGCGGTTTATACCAACGCCCTGCCAAACTGCCAAATTCCGCTGGAGAAAATTCAATGCAAATTCAACAAAAAGTCAATGTACCGCCAATGAAAACGTAATGATAAAGTCACTGAACTGCCGAAAACAGTTGAAGCATTCAAATTATGTCAATGCAACAAGTTCAGTGGCAATCTCACGAAAAGTCGAATGTTCGCTAAAAAGTCCAGGAACATTCAGTAAGAAGTATTTAGTGAAAAGCCGATGGAACGCAAATTGACGCAAACTGTGTTGCCCTTCATCGGACACGCGTAGTGATCCTCTCAGCACTTCCTCTCAGGTGGCTCAGGTCACAAAATCTTAGAGCCAGAAGTTTCCGAAACCAGCGCTGGCATTGAGCTTTTGAAATCGTTTGTTCTGGTTCTGGTTGCAATCCGCGGCTCGTGATCAAATGAATCGAATGAACCATGCGTACAGATCTATGGTAAATTGGTGTGCAGAGTGCATGTATCAGAACTACATGTTCGACTTTGCTATGTAATTATCTATGTACCTCATCAAGGATTCATCAAGTAATGTGAAAAATCATGACTGCTTGTGTCCATATTCCACTGTTTCCAGTTTCTAAAATCGGCATCACTTCTCACCCATGGCTTACCACACGACCTGACAGGCTGCCGTTTGCCAAGTCTCAAACTCCCAAAAGCTTCAAATGTCTAAGCAACTTTTGCCACGCCCAACCGTGCAGCCAAAGGCCACCACAACCGGCCGTTCTTCTCGGCGTTCACGCGTGCCGTTTGTCGCCTTTCTCCTGCACAACGCCGTCCTTCACCCAAAACTTCTTCCCACAGACCGTTTGATGATTTACTCGCCCGGTCTTCACGTCACTGGCCACATTGCCTTTGCAAGCGGGGCAAATGTAAACATATGCTTTCTCCTTCACGACGCCTTCCTTCACAGGAAACTGGGTCCCACAGACGGTTCGATGGTCTATTTTCCCTGTCTTCACATCACTGGCCACATTCCCTTTGCAACCGGGGCAAATGTAAACATATGCTTTCTCATTCACCAGGCCGTCCTTGACAGAAAACTGGTTCACACAGACCGTGCGATGGTCTATTTTCCCTGTCTTCACATCACTGGCCACATTCCCTTTGCAAGCGGGGCAAATGCACGCGTATGCTTTCGTAACGACCTGCGCGTCCTTCACCCGGAAACGGTTGCCGCATGTGCGCTCGTGATTGACCTGGCCCGTGCGTATACTGCTCCGCACACACTTTTGGCAAGCGGGACAAACATATTCGAAACTCTGGCTTTTCCTCGTTGCATTTGCTTCATTTGCCACTAGCGTCACCTTCTCCGTCGCGCAGGCGTTCTTCTGCTGTCTGCAGCTCATTTCTGCATCTGTGTCCGGGGTTCTTTCTGTTCCGTGGTCTTCTTTCCGTTGCTTTGCGCGCGGCGGAGCTTCCTGCGCTTGGGTGCTCTCCTGTTCATTTTTCCGTTTCCGTTCCGCGGTGGCAGCCCAGCCATTCGCCGGGCGCACCACCTTCTCCTGTTTGCCACGCACATCTGCAGGCCCTTCTGTGGTCATTTCTGTTCCGTCGTCTTGTCTGTGCTGTGTCGCCCTCGGCTCTGCTTCCTTCGTTTCCCCGCAGTCCTGTTCTCTACTCCGTTTTCTTGTCGCGATGGCAGCCCAGACATCAGCGATGGCACGTGCCTTTTTCTCTTGCGCCGCCCTCACTGCTACTTTCGCCTGCGTTGCAGCTACTCGTTGCACCGCTTTGCTGATGCTTCCTCGGGGAATGGGGCATTTCCAGCAGCTGCTACAGACTTGGTCGCCATTATACGACCGATGTTGCGCCAGCCATGCCTCAAAAGCACACGCCGCTTGCTTTACGTGGCATATGCTACATCTCCACTAGCCCCATGCTTTACTCGAACAATCCAAGCACACTCTGCCACCATGGCGTGCCCGTTTCCACGTCGCGGCCGAAAATTTCTTTTCATCCTTGCGCGTTTTGCAGACACTGCACACTTGTGTCTGTTCGCACGTCGTGCAAATACGGTAAAATGTGGCTTGTGGCCTTGCATGTTTTGCCATGAAGGCATCTTCCTGTTTCCACGCCGTGCATGCCATGCATTGCCAGGGCTGCTGCGCTTCAACGGCGACGAATGCATTCTTTGCAGACTCTCCCCGCATCCGCACGTTTCCGTCGACCTGCTGTGAATGCAGACATCGGCTTTGCTTCGCTGCATTCTTTGCATTCTCTTTCGTCCCGGTACTTCGCGCGCAGCGCGCTCCAGTCCAATCTTTCGCCACCCCAGAACCGCAACAGCAATTCCCGCCCTACTTTTGCCCCTCTTTGAAACGGTGCTGCAGGGAAGGGTCTGTACACGAACAACCCATGCCTGTCCTGAACACGCGTTAATGCAATGTACGCCGTCAATGGATCGCCTGCTTCGCCAATGTGCATGTCCATGATGACGCCTTCTTTGCAAGTTTGCCCCTGGGCTGCGTGGGCGGTCGTGGCAAACCCCGGCGCCAACGGACCATATCTTATTGTATGTGGATATATCATTACCATTGATGACCCCTCATCATAAAATGATTAATCATCAACAAGCTGTCAGGTAGCCAACACAGCCACTGCCTCACCCTTGCGCACCTGGCGGAGTTCAAGCTGATCCGTGTCCATTTGGCCGCAGGGTGCAACTTCTCGCTGCTTGAGAAGCAAACGGCCATATGTCTGTCTTGCTGTCCGTCTCCCTCTGTCTCTCTACAGTACCCCCCCTCCAATTAGGGGGGTCGGCGGCACCTGGGCGCTAGCCCATTTTATAATATATTTATACATACTAATGTTTCATGATATTTCGTTGTATGCTAGCAAAAGTGGATGTCTATTGTCTATGTCAATGGCGGATTATTCTGGAGCTAAGCTCTTGCTGGTCCCTTGCCGAAGATAGGAACCGGTATTCCAAGTAAATCCTAGTTGCTACCATCTTTAAAAAAACACAGAAGACAGTGTCATACAGGAATATCATGGAATATATATAATCAAAGGAAGTTGGGAAGCAATACTTCCGAGTTACGAATGACTTTTACTTGATGCAATTGACTATGATGAAGGGTGGTAGATCACAGAACAATACATTATCTAACAATACACAACAAAAGAATAAGAAGCTATGACACAGGGTGGTGACGAAGGGAAGTGGTGAGGAAGGGAAGTGGTGAGGAAGGGAAGTGGTGAAGAAGGGAAGTGATGATGAAGGGGAGTGGTGAGGAAGGGAAGTGGTGAGGAAGGGAAGTGGTGAGGAAGGGAAGTGGTGACGAAGGGAAGTGGTGACGAAGGGAAGTGGTGAGGAAGGGAAGTGGTGGAGAAGAGGGAAGTGGTGGAGAAGGGAAGTGGTGACGCAGGGAAGTGGTGACGAAGGGAAGTCGTGACGAAGGGAAGTGGTGAGGAAGGGAAGTGGTGACCAAGGGAAGTGGTGAAGAAGGGAAGTGGTGAAGAAGGGAAGTGATGATGAAGGGGAGAGGTGACGAAGGGAAGTGGTGAGGAAGGGAAGTGGTGGAGAAGGGAAGTGGTGACGAAGGGAAGTGGTGAAGAAGGGAAGTGGTGAAGAAGGGGAGTGGTGACGAAGGGAAGTGGTGAGTGGTGACGAAGGGAAGTGGTGAAGAAGGGAAGTGGTGAAACAGGGAAGTGGTGATGAAGGGGAGTGGTGACGAAGGGAAGTGGTGAGTGGTGGGAAGTGATGATGAAGGGGAGAGGTGACGAAGGGAAGTGGTGAGGAAGGGAAGTGGTGGAGAAGGGAAGTGGTGAGAAGAAGTGGTGAAGAAGGGAAGTGGTGAGGAAGGGAAGTGGTGAAGAAGGGAAGTGATGATGAAGGGGAGTGGTGAGGAAGGGAAGTGGTGAGTTGGGAAGTGATGATGAAGGGGAGAGGTGACGAAGGGAAGTGGTGAGGAAGGGAAGTGGTGGAGAAGGGAAGTGGTGACGAAGGGAAGTGGTGAAGAAGGGAAGTGGTGAAGAACGGGGAGTGGTGACGAAGGGAAGTGGTGAAACAGGGAAGTGATGATGAAGGGGAGTGGTGACGAAGGAAGTGGTGAGTTGGGGAGGAAGCCGGAGCACGAAACCTTGTGTTTTTCCGTGTAAAGTGGCTGCAGCCGGCGATGAAAGGTACCTCGTGTGTGCGGCGGGTGCGGCTGGGGTCGTTTGGTTCCTTCTATGTGTTTTGCAACAATGGTTGTTCCTGTGTGCGTAGTTCTATGCGTTTCTTGAAGCTGTGGTTGCAGATCGCATTGGAATGGCTGCATGCATGCCGTGTGTTGTGGGGAGGAAGCCGGAGCACGAAACCTTGTGTTTTTCCGTGTAAAGTGGCTGCAGCCGGCGATGAAAGGTACCTCGTGTGTGCGGCGGGTGCGGCTGGGGTCGTTTGGTTCCTTCTATGTGTTTGCAACAATGGTTGTTCCTGTGTGCGTAGTTCTATGCGTTTCTTGAAGCTGTGGTTGCAGATCGCATTGGAATAGCTGCATGAATGTTGCATGCCGTGTGTTGTGGGGAGGAAGCCGGAGCACGAAACCTTGTGTTTTTCCGTGTAAAGTGGCTGCAGCCGGCGATGAAAGGTACCTCGTGTGTGCGGCGGGTGCGGCTGGGGTCGTTTGGTTCCTTCTATGTGTTTTGCAACAATGGTTGTTCCTGTGTGCGTAGTTCTATGCGTTTCTTGAAGCTGTGGTTGCAGATCGCATTGGAATGGCTGCATGAATGTTGCATGGGTGTTGTGGGGAGGAAGCCGGAGCACGAAACCTTGTGTTTTTCCGTGTAAAGTGGCTGCAGGCGGCGATGAAAGGTACCTCGTCTGTGCGGCGGGTGCGGCTGCGGTCGTTCGTTGGTTCCTTCTATGTGTTTTGCAACAATGGTTGTTCCTGTGTGCGTAGTTCTATGCGTTTCTTGAAGCTGTGGTTGCAGATCGCATTGGAATGGCTGCATGAATGTTGCATGCCGTGTGTTGTGGGGAGGAAGCCGGAGCACGAAACCTTGTGTTTTTCCGTGTAAAGTGGCTGCAGCCGGCTATGAAAGGTACCTCGTGTGTGCGGCGGGTGCGGCTGGGGTCGTTTGGTTCCTTCTATGTGTTTTGCAACAATGGTTGTTCCTGTATGCGTAGTTCTATGCGTTTCTTGAAGCTGTGGTTGCAGATCGCATTGGAATAGCTGCATGAATGTTGCATGCCGTGTGTTGTGGGGAGGAAGCCGGAGCACAAAACCTTGCGTTTTTCCGTGTAAAGTGGCTGCAGCCGGCGATGAAAGGTACCTCGTGTGTGCGGCGGGTGCGGCTGGGGTCGTTTGGTTCCTTCTATGTGTTTTGCAACAATGGTTGTTCCTGTGTGCGTAGTTCTATGCATTTCTTGAAGCTGTGGTTGCAGATCGCATTGGAATGGCTGCATGAATGTTGCATGCCGTGTGTTGTGGGGAGGAAGCCGGAGCACGAAACCTTGTGTTTTTCCGTGTGAAGTGGCTGCAGCCGGCGATGAAAGGTACCTTGTGTGTGTAATACTATTGTCTTTTGCAGCTGAACATCGTAAATCGTATTGGAGTGGCTGCATCCAGGCTGCGGCTGCGATAGCGATTTGTCAGCAGATTTTCGCAATTTTGGTGCTAGTAATTTTCCTTTTAAAATTCTTTTTAAAAAGTGCTTCAAAATCGTCTTTTTGTCGCTTTGGCGTCGAGGTTTTGGAGCTGCAGTTTCCGAGGCCGTTGCGCGTAGTTCTATTGTGTTTTGCAACTCAGTGTCTGCAGATCGCATTGTAGTGGCTGCGTCAAGGTTGCTCGGTGCCGCGGCTGCATGCGTAATACTATTGTGTTTTGCAGCTGAACATCGTAAATCGTATTGGAGTGGCTGCATCCAGGCTGCGATAGTGATTTGTCAGCAGATGTTCGCAATTTTGGTGCTAGCAATTTTCCTTTTAAAAATCATTTTTAAAAAGTGCTTCAAAATCGTCTTTTTTTTGCTTTGGCGTCGACATCCATCCGGTTTTGGAGCTGCAATTTCCGACACCGTTGCGCGTAGTTCTATTGTGTTTTGCAACTCAGTCTCTGCAGATCGCAATGTAGTGGCTGCGTTAAGGTTGCTTGGTCACAGTAGTACTGGGAAGTAGTTTGTGCAAGCTTTGTAGTACACAGTAGTACTGGGAAGTGCTCTGTGCAAGCTTTGCAGTACAAAGTAGTGCTGGGCGTGTTCTGTGCGAGCTTTGTAGTACAAAGTAGTACTGGAACGTGCTTTGTGCAAGCTGTGCAGTACAAAGTAGTACTGGGAAGTAGTTCGCGCAAGCTTTGTAGTACAAAGTAGTACTGAAACGTGCTTTGTGCAAGCTTTGTAGTACACAGTAGTACTGGAACGTGTTTTGTGCAAGCTTTGTAGTACAAAGTAATACTGGGAAGTAGTTTGTGCAAGCTTTGTAGTACAAAGTAGTACTGGGAAGTAGTTTGTGCAAGCTTTGTGGTACAAAGTAGTACTGGAACGTGTTTTGTGCAAGCTTTGTAGTACAAAGTAGTACTGGGAAGTAGTTTGTGCAAGCTTTGTAGTACAAAGTAGTACTGGGAAGTAGTTTGCGCAAGCTTAGTAGTACAAAGTAGTACTGGGAAGTGCTTTGCGCAAGCTTTGTAGTACAAAGTGGTACTGGGAAGTAGTTTGTGCAAGCCTTGTAGTACACAGTAGTACTGGAACGTGTTTTGTGCAAGCTTTGTAGTACAAAGTAATACTGGGAAGTAGTTTGTGCAAGCTTTGTAGTACACAGTAGTACTGGGAAATGCTTTGTGCAAGCTTTGTAATACAAAGTAGTACTGGGAAGTGCTTTGTGCAAGCTTTGTAGTACAAAGTAGTACTGGAACGTGTTTTGTGCAAGCTTTGTAGTACAAAGTGGTACTGGGAAGTAGTTTTTGCAAGCTTTTGTAGTAGACATTAGTACTGGGAAGTACTTGACATGAAAATAGCCAAGAAGAACTTAGCTGACATATGGGAAGACATGGAATGAGATGAGAAGAGCTCAGATGAGATGAGTTGAGATGAAGTGCAAGTGTGGAGTGTGGAGTGTGGGGTGTGAAGAGTGCAATGTGAAGTGTGAGGAAAGTGTTTGCATTGTACCGGGGTCGCGCGCAGGTCATGTTCTTGGACAGCAACACTGCAACAGCTTCGCACAAAGCACGCACGCACGGGCCTGGCTGGCGCACGGCGCATGCAAGTTCCTTAGTAGTAGTACTGGGAAGTGATTCATGAAAGCTTAGATGACATATGAGAAGAGATGAGCTGGGATAAGGTGAGAAGAGCCCAGGTGAGATGAAGTGTGGAGTGTGAAGGGTGCAGTGTGAAGTGGGGCGTGAAGAGTGCAGTGTGAAGTGTGGAGTGTGAAGTGTGAAGTGTGGAGTGTGAAGTGTGAAGTGTGGAGTGTGAAGTGTGAAGTGTGGAGTGTGAAGTGTGAAGTGTGGACTGTGAAGTGTGAAGTGTGGACTGTGAAGTGTGGGGTTTGCAGTGGGAAGCGTGCAGTGGGAAGCATGCAGTGTGAAGAGTGCATTGTGAAGTGTGTAGTATGGAGTGTGAAGACTGTCAAGTGTGAAGTGTGAAGTGGAGCTTCAAATGTGACATGTGAAACAAGACACCAGTTTCGCAGAGTGCACGCACGCACGGGCTTGGCTGGCGCACGGCGCATGCAAGTTCTATAGATGAGAAAGGTCTTATATATATCTTTAAGGCAACTTCCGCCCCGCCTCGTGCGGGTACTACTGGTATATAATATATTTTATATATATATATATACAAAACTGGTTGGTGGTTGAGCCTACCCCTCTGAAAAATATGAGTTCGTCAGTTGGGATGATGAAATTCCCAACTGAATGGAAAAATAAAAGCCATGTTCCAAACCACCAACCAGTATATAATATACGAAATATATACGAAGTGTTTGTTCTTGGGCTTAGCACACTTGCCGCTTTTCTTCAGTGACCCTCATGGCGCTGGCCCTTTTTCATTTCAAATGCCAAGGAGCCAGAGCACATGTCCATGGAGCAGACCAAACGCAAAGCCTTGGAATAGCAGTTGCTTTCTCACAAAATGGATAAACATGGATGAACCCAACGAAACTGGATTCAGACTGGATGCTTCTTCTTTTGCATTGTTTATTTTTTTGTGGTATGGTTGGATTTTTGTACTGGCCAACATTGAAGTTTTTCTTTCTGGGTAGATGGATGGGGTACCCAACACAAACTGGGTATCAGCATTTATTCTTCTATAAACAATTAGGTAGAGACACAGGGGATAGACTGGTCATTTGGTATAGGAAACCATTAAGAACGTGTAGTTGCTACACTAAGTTACATTAGTTATATGGGTGTGGTTCAAAACCGGGCTGCTCCCGACTCATTTAAAGATGGTCTTAATTTTCAACCCACGCGGATCTGCCTGGTTTCAATTTCTGTCCCACAGGATGGGGCCCCCGTTGGATAGCGTTCAGTTGAGATACAAGTGGCTTAACTAACGGTATATGGTAGATATAGCTATAGTTGGTGGGTTTTTTAAACCATTTAAACCAACAAACATTTCATTGGGGGGCACCATCCTGTAGCTTCATTAATATGAAAACTCATGAAAACTCCATATATCATCATATATCCATAAATATCCTATACATCTATATATCCTATTCAATTTATATCCCACATATTTCGTTTTCGTTGTTGACATCCCCATCCCCCAGCAACGGCACGGCAGCGCCGCCTGCGTTCGCAGGCGCCCAAGGTCTGAAAGAAATGTGTGGAGATGCAATCGTCCTTTGGAAGCTCCTGGAGCCATTGCTGGGTTGGAAAAATGGGAGTTTCCATGGGGATTTGATGGTGATTTAATGGTGGTTTCATGTGGTTTAATGGGATTTGATGGTGATTTAATGGTGATTTCATGGGATTTGATGCTGGTTTCATGTGGTTTAATGGGATTTCATGTGACTTAATGGAGGTTTATTGGGATTTCATGAATTTTTGATGGTGATTCACGGGAATTAAACCAACAAAAATCAGCATATTTATGGGGACATATCCGGTGTCATCAAAAGAGGCTGGGTGGGAAATTCCCGAACTAAGTGACAGTTTTAATGGGAAATTTATAGCACTAAATAGAGGATGTTCCATTGTCCAAAAGTAGATTCACTCAGAAAATGCAAAGTATATCTGGTTATAGCGAAAACCCAAGTTTTGACCAAGCAGATTTAACAGGTCAAAGTGGAATCTTTATTGTTTTTTTCCTGTCTCTCTCTATGTATATATTAATATTATATATATATATAATTATATGTAAGCCTTTGTGCGTAGGGCCGTCAGATTAGGCAGAAAAGATCCAGCACATGAAACACCCGGGTTCCTGAGGGGTTTTGCGAAATCGCATCCCTGGTAGATTCTTAGATTCTTCTCTGCAGTGTTGTGAGTGTTGTGTTTCCCACAGAAAGACAAATAAATGACCTGAAAGATAAAGTCATACCCAAGTTCAAGGATGTCAAAGGAGCACCTCGAAGGGTACCCTCTGGTAAACTAACATAACTATGGAAAATCACCATTTTTAATGGGAAAACTCACCTATCAAAGGCCATTTTCCATAGCTTTTTGTATGTTTACCAGAGGGTTTTCATGCTTCCTCTCCGGAAACATCCTCTCCACGACACCAGCGACTTACGAGATCCGATTGATGGGGCCGTGCATTCTGGGATCAATACGTTCTGAAAATCAACACAACGGTTGGTGGTTTTTCGCCTACCCCTCTGAAAAATGATGGAGTGAAAGTCAGTTGGGATGATGAAATTCCCAACTGAATGGAAAGTCATAAAATTCCATGGTTCCAAACCACCAACCAGAACATATCCTGCCAGAACATGTTTGACCCCATTTCGTAGATGCTCGAGAGGATCCATTCAGCCATCTGCAGCCTGGTTTTTTTCGGCGGTCCTCGCAAGTCATGTTCCAGTCCAGCACGTCTGTCTTCAAACACAAACTTTTGCAGAAGGGAGTCGCCTCGGTGGTGAAATCCCGAGATTTTTGCTGCGCTTCGCACACCCTGGTTCAATGCATTGGCACAGAAAAAAATAGCAGATTTTTCTTGTAGTTCAATGAGATTTGTTTTGCCGGTCGTTCATCCAACACTAGTTTTTTATGGTTAAATCATTAAATCCAAATTTAGTGATTAAGAATTAAGATGATTTATTAATTTATGTTCATCCACATTCAGTCCCCATTAGTTAATCTCATTAAAGGAATAACTAAATATGTTTCAATACAAGTCCACATTCTTGATGGTTATATAACCCATATGCGAACCATGGTGCTGGTATATAAAAACCTACAAAACTGGGTGATTTTGTGCAAGGGCTTTTTTTTGGTGTGCATCTTCCAGCACCATGGTTCGCATATGGGTCATTCATATTATGGTGATTATAGTGCTTATAGTGATTATAGTTCGCATTATGGAAATCATACTTCCTTAAAATATATCTAACATTATCATTCATCTAATGAAGATCATATCAGCACTGGTTTGTTGGTGGTATACCTACAGTACCCCTCTGAAAAATATGAGTTCGTCAGTTGGGATTATTACTCCAAATATATGGAAAAATAAATGCCATGTTCCAAACCACCAACCAGTGTTTGTTGGTTTATAAAACATTATAATCCCCATTAACTAGTTCGTTATATCTACCATAAACCATTATTAACCATTATTAACCATTATTAACCATTATTAACCGTTTATTAACCATTATTAACCATTATTAACCATTATTAACCATCATTATCCCATACTAAACCAATGTTCCAAACCACCAACCAGAACATGACTGGCTAAGTCCACATTTCGTTGGTGAAATCTCTGCAGTTCCGACCAGCTAGAGCGCCTCCTCGCCATGTGCTTCAGCTTCCGAGGCCGCATGGTCAACTCAGCCAACGGGAAGTGTAAGACGTCCGGAAACAAAACAACTGGGTACCCAATGGCTCTATCTTAAACATGTAGAATCACGTTTAAATCACAATTTATCTATATTTATCTGGTTTATTTGGAGTTAGTTCTTTAGCTTGGACAGGTCATTTAGTTCACCTAGCTATGAAAGAGAACAGTAACATGACATGACACATTGCAACCCAACGACTCTTGATTATCATTGATATATGATGATATATGCATGTGTCTACCTTCAAATACCATCTCTACAGAAGTTAAAACAATGGCCATGGTTAGTCAGTCTCGCAACGGACCAACCTTTGATAATCTAAGAGATAGCTGGCTGGAAGACACTCGAAGCATGTAGGCGATTTGTCTATTGCAACTGGGGATTTCCACATGGGTTCACCTAAACCTCCAAAAAACAAAGAGCATGAATTCAAATCTATATAGAAATATAGAATATCTATATGCTATATCACACTATATCGTCCAGTTGGACACGAGCATTCGAATAATTTTCAAGACACCCTTCTTTGCAAATGTTACTGTAGACGTTTGACTCCTGGCAACTTCAATGCAATTTGTCCAGATTCGGCACCAGAATCAGTTTGCAGCTTCCGTGTTCTATTTACCCTCTGGGAAACTAACATAACTCTGGAAAATCACAATTTTTGATGGGTAAATCAACTATAATAATGGATATATGATGGTATACCCTCTGGTGATTTGTTACATAGCTATTGAAAATAACCTATTCATAGTTGATTTACCCAGTAATAATAGCATGGTGATTTTCCAGAGTTATGTAACAAATTACCAGAGGGTATATTGCACTACATGGCAATCTGAAAAAACCATGGAAAACCTGGACATGGCGAGGTCAACGTCCAAGTTTTTAACCACCCGCTTGCTTCGTCTAAAATATATCCATCCACCCATCCATCCACACATCCATCCATATTGCATCAATTTGATCTACTGTATTCAAGGTGGTGCCCCATAGCTATATAAATTGGTTTATTTATAACTTTAGGCGAACATGTGGGTTTTTGATGACCATAGCTGTAACATACTGTAACTATAGTTAGGTAATAATCCAACTTGACTGGGAGGGCACCACCTTGTAGTTAACACCCAGCAAGTCAACATGTTCCAATCCCGAAATAGCCCTTTCCTTAAATGGGGTTACCGGGTTACCCCTCGATTGGCTGCTTTGATATTCAACATCATCACCCGGATATGTGTTATGTGTTGTTAAGGTACTAGGGTACCACCATTTAAGAAACCACCATTTGACTTATTTGGGGGTTTCCTAAGTCATGGGGGATACCCCAAATCATCCGAGTTATTAGAGCATTTTCGTATTGAAACACTTTTGATTTTTTGGGATCTCCAATTTTAGGACCCCCCCTACAATGTGTGGCCCCCAAGATAGCTAAGTTGGTGCAAAAAACTCCAATAACTATGGTTTATGGTACTTATAACTATAGTTATGGGGGTTTATAAACCAACGTATAACTGGGGGGGCCCACATTGTATGTGGGCGTTCCTATCATTCAAATTCACCATAGCCAAGTGCGCACCATGGTACCATCCACCACCGCTGGTGCCACTGCTGCGGGTGTACAACAGGAGCCAGCCCAGTGACTCTTCGCCTTCACAGTGCGCCCATTGTTTTGTAGTGCTGGCAAATTCATGGTTGGGAAATCCAAAAATAATGCTTGGTTACTTTTTCGGGATTCCCAACTAGGGGAGTCTGATCATCCCCACGTAGTATGTACATAATCTTTATAACCCCCTATCTGGGCTTAAAAAAAAACTGGACAGGCAGGCGGGGTCAAAACTGGCGCGCCCAGACCGCAAATCTCGTCCTTTTAGATCCTTTTAGACTTTAGATTCTTAATCCATTTAAACCGTCCATATACAAGTTTCCATGAACTTCCAAAGTTGGGCATGGAGAGTTTTAAAAGTAGGTGCTTCAAAAGTCCATGGCGATACCCAATTAAACTCGGTCTGTAGAAGTAAAGAAACTGTGGGCGAGATCCACCAATCCGCGCCACAGGTCTTATTCCCAGGCCTCTTGGCAGGACATGCTACCATTTCCTGTGCGACGCGGTGGGCAAGTTTGGGGCTCAGCAAATAGACATCCATTGGAATTCATGACTTCATCGGTCAACAAATTCATGTCTTTATTGGGGTCGAAACTTCCGAATGAGTGTATATCTTTCCATTGTATCCCCATTCTATCTCCATTTTGCATGTTTAAATCCCATGTTTGTTGGTAAAATCAGCAGTAAATAACCATCACATCAAGACATAGCCTCCGGAGACTTGTAACCCACCCAGCCTCGTCGTAGCGTGGCATCTCTACATAGGAGATCTCCTTCGGACATGCGGAACTGGAAACAACGAGTCATGCGGTAGATCTCTATACATGTCAACATGTCCAGCAATATCTATATATGTGTATATAAGTCTATATATGCATAGAGAGAGAATCTATATGTATATATATATAAGTCTATATATGCATAGAGAGAGAGAATCTATATATATATGTATATATATGAGTCTATATATGCATAGAGAGAGAGAATCTATATATGTATATATATATAAGTCTATATATATGCATAGAGAGAGAAACACTGTATATGCTCGTAAGTGTGTGTGTGTATAATTGTGTAAATATATATATATACATATATGATTCTTATATATATATAATTATATATATGTACTGTACATATCAATTATACATTTGTACTTAGATAATCTGTAATGCATATTGTATACACATATGTATATGCATTATAGTTTACAGTACATGTGACAATACAATGTCCATGAACATGTGTATGTGTCCATGTTTTTTCTACGTATATATATATACACAATATGTATATATAACTATATGATACTATATGCATATCTTTGTACACACATGGGATATCTTCACACCTGAGAAAGTAGGCGGACATGCAAACTGTTGGAGACACGGAGGATTTTGAATAAGGTCAGGGTCAATGTGTGTGACCATGTGCATATATATATATTATATACATATTGTATATGTATTAGGTATTATGTATGTACGTATCATATCATACATATACATATATACATACACATATCATAATTGTGTATATGTTCATTGTATATATAAAGGCAATGTACATGTCTCAATCAAACACCTGAACATGAAAAGTACAGTAGCTCGCGAAAAAACCTTGAGAAACATCCACTGGGTCAGTATTCTACAACCAACGGTACATTGACCCAGCAACGAGCAACCCAACCAGTCCATCTGCCATTGCATCCGGCAGAAAGTCACGACCTTGGTCCCAGCGAATTCCATCGTTACAGGGAAGAGAAAACCACCTGTTGAAAACCTACAATGTGGGGCCCCCGTTAGATAGCTAAGTTGGTGCAAAAAACTCCAATAACTATGGTTTATGGATGTTTATGGTACTTATAACTATAACTATAGATACTGGGGCTTATAAACCAACTTAGAACTGGGGGGCCCCACATTGTAGTTATAGCATGTTACCTACATGCACCACTTCCCTCATTTCGAAGCAGGATCAAGCAGGGTTATGCCGTGTAGAAGGGCGTTTTTTTCCGGCGTCTTGCCACTTGCCCATGATCCTCCCACCGCTCTGCTACTTTCAAACGATTAGCATTCTGATAAGGAAAAACCCAGAAAATACATGGAATTTGCAGGGACTCTGTAGCTGATGGGACCATTCCAGTCATCTTTCCATACAGAATACATAGTAATTTCTTACGGGAGAACCGCTTGGATATAGACATATAGATATCTGGCTGGAAAAATGGTCGAGATCAATCGTCAAGAGGTAGAATTACTTTTTTGTTTCCGATTGCTCAATCATTTACCTACAAATCCCATTGCATTTCTACAAATCTTCTTAGTAATATTCCCAGGTTAACCATAGTTATAGTGAACCATACTTATAGTGATTACCCTCTGGTAAACGTTTACGTAACTATGGAAAATCACCATGCTATCAATGGGTAAATCCACTATTTCTATGGTCATATTTTCAATAGCAAACTGTAACAGTCATTACCAGAGGGTATACCATCACATATCCATTATTATAGTTGATTTACCCATCAAAAATGGTGATTTCTCCCAACTTCGGGACCGTTCTTATCATGATTACCAGAGGGTATACCACATTATATCCCATTAGCCTCTGGTAAACTAACATAACTATGGAAAATCACAATTTTTTATGGGAAAATCCACTATAAATTGCCATTTTCAATAGCTATTTTGACATAACCAGAGGGTAAATCCCATTGACTGACGTTCTTATCATGAAAACATACCCGTTAAAAACCCCGACGCCCCCAGCTCGTGCTGGGGTCGCCAGCCGTCGCACAGGTCGCATCTGCAACCTGGACGGAAAACGTCGAAAAACTGCGATGGCTTGTGGGTTAGATCCACGAGGAAACACGGCCTGGAACCTGGTCCATTCAGTTGGTTCCCTATACTTACTACTTGGTGGCTCATCCCACGGCTCATAAGTGGGTTATAACCCCTGTGATTTACATGGGATAAGTAGGGTTAATCCACTTATAACTGGGGTTATAAGCCACTTACGAGCCGTGGGATGAGCCAGCAAGTATAGTTGTATCCCTCATTTCTGTTATTTTTGGCTTTCATGGTGAAAACAATGCTGTGTTGAAATCCTCATGTTTTTGGCTTAGTCCCAATGTTTGTTGGTGTTACTACTTAACAGTTTCCAACTGGATATCAATATAGTGCATATTTCCATCCTAATGGTAAGCCTTGGTAAACATCTCCATTACATAAAACTTTGTCATGCGTACTTTGATAACTTAGTTCTTAAATAACGATGGAACATCATACCTGGCTACCTGGCTACCGGCTAGAGATCTTTTGTTGAAGCCTCCAAATTAGCCAGGATCCTTGTTGGTGTCATTCCAATACTATCATATATTAGCCATATTGCTGTGTACATATGTGATCATATGTGTATATCTGGGTAAATGAACATATTTCACTAACCTGAATCTTGCGGCCATTTGGGGATGATTCCCCTTATTTTCCAGGTATATACACACATATTGCTGGCACAAGTATGTTGCTGATCAGGTCAGGTCAGGAATTCACATACATCAACAGCACTGCTTGCGCTGCTCGAAGGTGTTTATAAATTCAAAATAGCCTCTGGTAAAAATACAACAAGCGACATAGAACATGGCCATTGATAGTGAGTTGTCCCATTAGCATGGTGATTTTCCAGTTAGTTATGTAAACGTTTACCAGAGTAAAACATGAACACCTGGAGCAATGATCCCAGGTTTGGACAAACCCATTGTCAAATTGTGGTTGCTTGCGACACACCGCAAAAACATATGCTCGCTAATTGGGCTACAGTAAGCATTCCATTGTTAGGGATTTGACAAACACCATCTTTGAAACTCAACCAGTAAGCAATCGGTAAACTATACCCTTGAAGAATGTTTGAATACGTTTTTGTTTCTGGTAAAACGGTAAAACGCTGGTTGCTGGTTGAATTCAGCATTTTGCTACAGTAGAGCATTGCTTGTGGGCTCATTTCACCAGCCGGTGTGATCTTCATCAATCATCTGGGTGAACATCCCACATCAACCATTTTGGCGAAATGAAGAGGGCCATTTTGGGCGTTTTGGGATTGTTTGATATTGATCCATCCATAGCTCAGGGCCCAACCTCAAAGTTGGGATTTACATGTTGCATCTTCAGTTTGAAGTATTCCCTGAAGATTCAAGATTTTCAAAAGAAGCTGACAGATGTTCCCAAATTCGGTACAAGTTTGCAAAAGACCAGACCTTTTGGAATCCATCAATCAACAAGTTATCCGCCAGGCGAGACCCAAACTGGCCCATTTAGTTCGATGATCAATCCCTCTTAAGAATTGGCTCTTTCCATATTTTATATATAGTGTGTATATATATATACATAGTGATATACTGTTATATACTATATATATATACACACTATATATGTTAATTTACCAGGGGGCCTATTTCATGAATTCTCCGGATTTCTGGTGTCATCGTCGGATCTCGCCCAGTAACATGGACTTTTCCAGCGCATCAAGTTGGGGTCGTCGCAGGATCTCCTTGGCCACCACCACGACGCGCACTGCGCACTGGTCGACGTCGACCGTTAAATCACCATGGGATTTACCCATTGAAAATGGGGATTCAATGGGATTTAATGGGATTTTCTATGGGATTTACCCATTTTTATCGTTGCTTCAATTGGATTTCATGGGATTTACCCATTGAAAATGGTGATTTTCTATAGCAACATGATATAGTTATATATTATATATGATTATATAGCTGGTTGGTGGTATACCTACCCCTCTGAAAAATATGAAAGTTAGTTGGGAAGGATTATCCCCAATATATTATGGAACATAAAACATGTTTGAAACCACCGACCAGAAACACATACATTGGACACATAATAAACCTGGTTTTAGGGGTTGGGGAGGTCTCCGATCTTAAGGAACAACACATTGTGGATAAACATGGATAACATCGCTCACTGACCTGAAAAGTTTGGCGATTTTGGGATTACCGCAATCCAACCATGATTCCAGTGACCCTTGACATGGGTCGTGATCAACATGAAATTTGGATGGAGCGACAGAACGAAGAATCCTACTGGGGTATAACATGGTATAACTTAGACTGAAGCTAAGTGATGTCAAGCGACATTCATTGATGACAGACCATAATGTCAAAACGATGCAAAACACTTGATGCCACCAACCTTTTGCATGGAGTACGCCAAAATGTTCATTCATTGTGGTCATGCAAACTTCAGTGCCCAGAGTGAAATTGAATCATGGAAACTGGTTCAAACAGATGGGGACGTATTCAGATTGTCGATGTTTATATTAGCTTTTTCTTACTCGTTCAATGGAGACCATAGCTGCGCAACAAATCAATTTGAAGGTTCCTTTCTCTCTCAAACATAACCCTCCAACGTGATGTAATCTTGCAGTGATGGGCAACCCACGATTCTACCAGACTCAGTGATCTATTTATCCCCGGTCAACCACAAGGACCCAGAGACCTTCTTGCGGAAATGAGATCAGCCGAAGGGCATTGAAGATGGGAAGTAACTAGAAAAAAAATCACGACTGTCAACAATCATCCAAATCTTTCCCATGCATCCCTATTGATCCTGACTATCCGTGATTATCATCTGGTTGGTGGTTGAGCCCTACCCCTCTGAAAAATATGCAGATATGAGTGAAAGTCAGTTGGGATGATGAAATTCCCAATATGATGGGAAAGTCATAAAATTCCATGGTTCCAAACTACCAACCAGATTCTGACTATCCGTAATTATCATTATCCAAAAATGTTCACCTGGTGATATCGTACAGCCCAGAGTCCCTTGGTTTTGAAGCTGCTTCTCCACTTCTCCACCTGCAAGGCGGGAAAAAATCCCCATAAAAAAATATCCCAACAAAGAACCTTTTTTTGGGCAAAATGACCATTTCCTTCTCATAACATCCCAATCTTTGCTGGTGAAATCACCATCAAATCACTGTACGTTTGCTAATTAAATCCCGATCTTTGTTCTGGTTGGTGGTTGAGCCCTACCCCTCTGAAAAATATGAGTGAAAGTCAGTTGGGATGATGAAATTCCCAACATGATGGGAAAGTCATTCAAAATTCCATGGTTCCAGTCACCACCAACCAGTTTAAGTTGGTTATATCACTTGCCATCAAATCACCATTAACTACAGTTATATCTACCATAAACCATAGTTAATCCACATTTTTTCCATGGGTATCATGGGTATCACCATGGATTATAATTGGAATCCAACCATCACCAACCAACCCAAGGTCAACCCGACCAAAAAATCGTCCACCGATCCCCACATGTCAGCGCATCGCCGCCATCGCTAAGCTCTACGTCTCCATCCAAACGATCGCCATCCTCACCTAACGCGATCGCGGCTAGCTGAAGCGGCAAGATTTCTGGTGACTTTCTGGTGATTTTTTTGAGAAAACCTTGGGATTTTTCACCAGCGTTTTGGGAATGATGATAAACGTGGTGATTTCGAAGTGTTCAAACCAAAAAATATGAAGTTCGAAGTTCTCGATTTGGATCTATACAATGAGATCTGACCAAAAAAGAAGACAAGATCCAACAAGGGCGATACGAGCATTTGGGATATACCAGTAACATGATATAACTATGATATAACTATGATATATCACATATGTAAAGCAAAAAACCTTGGGATATTTCAGTGATGGTTTCAAACCCGGAACCCAACATGATCCAACAGGAGAAACATTGACTGTTCTGATTTTTCAGCAGCCACTCCATGTAGGCTGAATTCCCTAAACGCATCTAAACGCGCCATCTTTATATATATAGATCATTATATATCTTTCCAGGTCTTGAAAAATGTTGAAACTTATCATGTTTAAGATGGATGATTGGGCCATCAGTTCATGAACCTTCCGCATTTTTCATATAGTTTGAGTGGTGTTAAGAGTCTCTGGGCTGTCGGGCACAGGCTGCAGTTCTCCACTAAGTCAGGAATACAACCTCCAGCGGGTCAGGGAAAAAAAGGTCTACAACTATCTGTACACAATAATGCTGGTTGGTGGTTTCAACCCCTCTGAAAAATATTGGTCAATGGGAAGGATTATCCCATATACTATGGAAAGTAAAACATGTTTGAAACCACCAACCAGATATTGTCAGCCGACTACGTATCGCCTGAGTAAACACAAGTGTCAAAGGAAGGGAAGCTACCAATCTGCACGGGTCAAATCCACCACGGATCATATCAAATAAAAATCCGTATCCAAATAGGGGTTTCCATAAATGAGGCTACTCCTATCAATGGATCCTTTACAATGGAAAACTCTATGAAAAGCCCACAATGTGGGGCCCCCGGTCGATAGCTAAGTTGGTGCAAAAAACTCCAATTTCACTATGGTTTATGGATGTTTATGGTACTTATAACTATAGTTCTGGGGGTTTATAAACCAACTTATAACTGGGGGGGCCCAAATTGTATGAACATTTGGATTATTTTTCAGGGTACCGTCCATGACTTAGGGCTTAGCCCCCAGACCTTATCTCGATCTCTGGATCATCCCCATGGCACATCACGCACATCTGAAAATCGTTAAATAGTTATCATATAGATAACATAACTAGTATCATATAGTTATCATCTGAAAAATAGTTATCATATATAGTTAAAACACGTCTGGGAAAATAGTATCATAACCATAACCCATAGGATCCATGTATGCTATATATGGTAACATGGATCCCATCAATATACCCCCTTTATGTTAGCATATATAGCAGCACCATGGATCCTATGGGTAAATGGTTAAAAAATAAAGTGTTTCTGTCAGTGGAACTACAAATAGTTAACCATAAATAATAATTGAATTGATAAATAGAAAACTGATGTGAGGAATTTTTGGTGTATGTGCACACATGAAAAAAATCATCGTGTTGGTTATTCAACTGGTCTCTGTTGATTCAGCCCCAATCCTTGTTCCTCAAATCCACACTTTTCTGTGCAAAGTATTGCGAAGTAGGGAATGTCTTCACCTGCAATTCCATCAACTGAAGTGCAAAACCTCTGTTGCTGATGGAATTGCAGGTGAAGATGAATGAACAATGCTTCTTTCAAAAGAAATGGAGCCAAGTGGTACTATACTTGAGTGGCTGTGTATAAATAAAACAAACATGCTGGACAACAAAGTAGTAGGTTTTCTACTGAAAATACCAGCAAATGCTCAAGCTAGGTTCTGGGATTTCTGGGGGTGGGGTGTTATATATATATATATATACATATCCCTATTAAAAAGTCCTCATAAAGACTCATGAAGAAAAACCCATGAAATCACACGTTTTTCATTGGCGTTCCACCAAGCCACAACGACTCACCAACTCGGACTGGCGTGCTGACTCGCAGGAAATGGGCCTCAGCAACTCGTCGGTGGAAGCGGCGAAAAACCATCCAAAATCTGAGCTGGGAAAGTCTCGAGAAAACTCGAAAAACTGTGGGAAACTATGGGAAACTAAACTATGGGAAAACTAATTATGGGAAAACTATGGGAAAACTATGGAAAACTAATGGAAAGTCTCCAACTTTGAGTGGGAAACTATAGGAAAATCCCCCTGTGAATGGAGGTGAGCTGGGAAGTCATCGGAGTAAATGTGTTTTTTTGTTTTTACCACCAAGCAGGTTATGGATGGCATACACAACCAGTGACATACCCTCTGGTAATTTAACATAGCTATTGAAAATGGCCCATTTATAGTGGATTTTCCCATTAAAAATGGTGATTTTCCATAGCTATGTTAGTTTACCAGAGGGTAATCATTTTGTGGGTTCGATATCCCACAAAATATCACCATGAAATACCCACAATATCCCACAATTATATTATGTATATACTTAGATTTTTCGGGACCACATGGGGATTCAATTGTCACATTGCCATTTCACCAAGAAAACAGGAAGGATTTGCTCGTGAGACCAGCTGGGGTAGACGCGGGTAGTTAAGGAGATAAAATTGCCAATTTCCCAGCCCCGCGGCTATCACTTACCTATACTTGTTGGAGCACGCCTGTAATAGTACCTGTTTGTTTTTTCATTCTGTAATTAACCACAATATAAAACCAATGATAAGCATAACTTTGGATCTACTGATCCGGACGGGCCATTCAAAGCATGCGCCCAGTAGGATTCAGCACTCCCAGTGATCCTGATATCTACACCACTGTGCTTTTCTAGCCCCACAAGATGTACTATATAGATCTATAATGATCTATATAGTATGTGTATGTATGTGTAGGTTTATGTATTATAATTAGGTTACAAGTTGCAATGCGCTGAACCATGCTTCTCAGCAGACTGATTAGATACAGAAACATGGCTGTCAGCTTTCTCGGGGTCAAATGACCATGGTCTTATCCTCTGGTAATTTAACATAGCTATTGAACATGGCCATTTATAGTGGATTTTCCCATGAAAACTGGCGATTTTCCATAGTTGTTTGTATGTTTACCAGGCCGGGTATATCCAAAGACCTTGTTTCAGCTTGGGTGTTGTGAGAAGCACCGTGCACATATAGGTCTGACAGACCCAAGGGCCATCGAGTTGGCTACTGTCAGCGCACTTTTAAATATTTGGTTCGGTTGTTGAGCCTGCAAATGAAATACATCTCACAACTGTAGGGATTTTCTCAGTATTCCAAGGACTCCATGCTTTCATGATGACGTCAAGCTGTTCGCAGATGACGTCAATGTGCAGGGTGTTGACCTGCTGCCATGATGCATGCAGGAGAATCCACATGTATTGTCCCTCGTCTGACCCTAAATCAGCCCAGTGGGAGGAGAAATCGGACATCCATGATGCGTCATCTGCCCATGGCTCAACCTCCGGCTCTGACGTCCATGAAGGACATGCAAAATTGAATTCAGCCGCAAAATGGCTGAGTTGCACAGCATGCATTGAACCACTTGCAGTTAGGACCTCCTCGAGGACAGTTTTTCGCGGCTGTTGCTTTGGAGCTAAAAAAACATTAAACTCTAGTTTTGCAGATTAAATTATCATTAAATCCCACTCAATCCCAATAGATTCATAATTCTAGTTTTGCAGATCATATTCCCGTTAAATCCCTATTTCAGTGAAGAATGAGCAGTGACCAACATCTGCCAAGAAACGCCAGGCCCTTCTTGAGGTTCTCCTCCGCCTCAGAACCTGAGGAAACGTGGTGCCCCAGTTCGTTAGCAAATCTATAACTCCGAGAACTGTTGGGTTTATGGTGGTCTATGTATGTCAAACTAGTTGGGGGTAAACTAAACTTTAACAGACTTTAACAAACATAAACATAACTTATGTAAGCAAAGATACAATATGATAAAGTGAGATTTGTCTTGGCCCCAAAAGAAAACCTGAGCAATTTCAAGTGGAACAACATCTCTTCACGAGCTTGAGGGGCTCGGCTCCAACACGATATATCTTGCGACATCAAATCCCTTGGCATGTAATAAGATCTATGAACACGTATTAATATGTATTAATCAAACTAATTAAACAGCATTCAGATGTATTAAGCATCCTGTTTTTTGGGCTACCCAGACCCATAGCCGTATAGTTTGAGACTGAGGACCCCTCGAGATAGACTTTCATCCCCCAAGCTCCTGTCACAAGGCCAGCAACAACTCATTGGATCTTTCCCGGCAATGATCATGGCTATCTCGGAACCTGACGAGTGTGGGATGGCGCCACATGGCGCCATGACATGGCTATGAGTCAAGATTGGGGTATCATAATGGACCTTTCAAACATGGTACAATCCTTTTTTCAGCATCCATGTTTGTTGGATTTTGTTGGCTTGTTGTTTCTAAGCCTCAGCACGGGGCTCACAAGGAGACATGCCGGAGCACACATTCGGGTGACCATAGAAACTACTCCCACATGAAAAACGAGTGCGCCATGATCAAGTTACATGTGAGCAATGGGATATGGTTTTCATGGTCACCTTGTCACTAGGGATTCTGCAGATTCCTTTCACAGGGGGGAAAACAACTCATGGGGACGTCCGTTTCTGCCAAGTTTGCAGGTGCTAGCCCTTCCATTCGAAAGGGTCATGTTGACCCAGAAAAGCACACAGAAACAGAATGGTTTGACAATATTGCTACATGCTGGGGTCCCCTATATAGATAGCTCAGTCGCCAAGAACTACTAGACTACAGTATGCGACAATGGTACTACCTTTGGTATCTATGGACTAATCAGATCTTCAGGATTCGCGCAATGGAAACATGAAAAACTTCCCCCTGTGGGTGTGTCTGAAAATGGGAAAAAAACATTCTGTGATATTCTGTGGTTGTTTTTTATTGTTTTTTACTAGGGAAGATGATGATGATCCAGTAGATGTTAGGTATACCACATTCCGGACAAAGCCGGAACGAGAATTGCCATCCAAATGCCTGCCCCAAACAGTCTGCGCCATCGGCCAATACCAGATTCTGCCAGATTCTGGTCGCCATAACATCGCAACAAGTAAACTATGTCCCTCTCAAAGTTGACCCATCAAGACTTTAGAGGAAACTCATGACTTGAGTATCTCCTCGGTTGACCCAATCTCAGTATCTTGCTTGATATGTTGATGGACCCGGCACGTTTCCTGTTTCAGGATTGACCAGTTAAGCATACCCATCGGCAATTCGAAATGTCCACGTGTAATGGTGACAGCGGATCTCCCACGTTTTGCTTCCCAAAATCGGCCGCTTTTTCCTGTGAAGTCACCAAGTCTCAATAATTCCACATGTTTTTAACCATGTTTCAACAACAAAATCATTATCCCATAGGATCCATGCATGGAATATTTACCAACATTTACCCCATAAATGAGCCAAATGTGGGCAAATATACTATACATGGATCCTATGGGTATACAAAATCCATGTTTTTCCGGAGCCCTTGACACCTCCCCACGTCACACACCAAGGAGCCGTTCAAAGTGCCAGCTCCGAGGCAAAGCTGACAGTCGCTCAACGCATCTGCTGGTGCTGTGGGATCCGGTGTGCCACCTGCGAAGTCATGGCGAGTCGCGGCGTGTTGGCAGCGTCAGTGTTTGAAGGGATATGATGATGGAACATGACAGGATATTTGGGGGCAAGTGCCTATAGTTGTATACTATTTTAAATCCTACATAGAAATAGTTGGTTCATGGCATAAATCCTACATTTATTTATAAATGGTTGATGGCATTTCGAATCTATCATTTTGTTGGTTAAGAGTCGAAACATGGAGACGCTCATCATGGCGATAGCATGGGGACGCCGAATTTCGTGGGATTGGTGACCGGGAAAATTACCGTTGAAAAAAAAAAACGGTGGTTACCCCCGACATGACAAATTACGAACATTGGTATAAATTGGTTCAGTGGGACTTTCAGGCTAAAATATGGAGGTAGCATTTAAGATAATATTTTGTGGGGATATATTCCCTTACATAGCCCTAAAACATCGGCCTTATATTAATGGTAGGTAGCTGCAATCAATCGGTTCCTGACATGGCTATTGATTGGTGCCCCCGAAAAGTATGAGTCAAACCTGGGATCAGTGTCCATTCTGTAGGACTGGTTGATCTCCCACTAGCCATCGAGCAAATTGTTGGTGAATGCTTGGTACGTGCGAGGAATAGCCACAACTTGATGTAGTCAATGTGGTCATGGACATTCATGGAACAAGTGCCCTAAAAAGATCCATCTATTTGGGACCTTGAAGTTGGACTCTTGTTTTGGAATGGCTTGAAGGTCTTTGATTCTGATCCTGAAACTGTGGGATGCCCAAAACATGGCCATGTGTTTATAGGAAAATTGATGTGGACTTTGGGGTAAGTACTCTCAGACGAGACATGAGAAAACAGCATGGGTGTATCTGAAAATAGTTCGTAAACTGATTATGGTGGTTTAAATCACCATGAAACCACCATGAAACCACCATGAAACCACCATGAAACCATACTTCAATGGCAACTGAGTGCTGATTGCCCCTATGTTCTGCGAGTGGCTCGTGGCTCGGGGCAACCCTGACAGCCAGAGCTTCCCCCTATGGCATACGGGGAAAAAGTCCACGATTCCCCAAGGAGACGATAGGGCCGTATTTAAGGGGTACTGTACTGATTTACCTATGAAAAATGGTGATTTAATGGGATTTAATGGGATTTAATGGGATTTATTAGGATATATGATGGTATACCCTCTGGTAATGACTGTGACATAGCTATTGAAAATGGCCATAGAAATAGTGGATTTTCCCATGAAACATGGTGATTTTCCATAGCTATGTAACAAATTACCAGAGGGTACCTCAGTTTCAGACCAAGTGACCGAACTCAAAATGCCGCCCGGTGACTACAGCAGTCCACCAATTGATCAGCAGCTTCTGCACAAGATATGGAGGATTCGCCTAAAGCAGAATCTTTTTGGGTGGGCCAAGCGGGGTGTAGTACAGGAGGACACCACTGATTTTGTATCTCAGGTCTAGATGAACCTGCTAGAACATCGAAAAACTTGAGGATTGACAGGATAGTTGAGGTATTTTCTAGTACCTTTTTCTCCAATAGTGATTGCCCCCCTGAAAACTGAAACCATGTTTTTTTGCAAACGGATCTGCCATCGATGGCAATCCTCGCGCAAAAAAGAGCCTTAAGAAATTACCACCATTAATATGCTCCATGCATCCAAGTGATAGTGTGTAAAGCTATGATGAATAATGTAAAGCATGGTAAAACCATGACATCACACAAATAACTTATTATACAACTTAAGTGTTTAAGATAATCTTTGACACATATCTCTATCGACATCTAGGCCTGGCTCCCTGGAGGTGTCCGATGGATTTTTTCATGATAAACCATCCAGCTGGGCTACCACCATAACTATGGAAAAACATCAAGTTTTTCACCACGATTTAAGGATGATTCGCTAAAAACGACTCGCGTCAGTTCCAATCAGGTCGCAGTCAAGTGTTTAGAAATCATGCATCATCAACAATGTCTTGGGTATAATCTTCTGACTGATTATGACTGATTGGGCTGAAACCGAAAATCTGAGATCATCATACCATTTCTATGTTTGCAACACAAGCAAAACGGAAACCACCATTCTTTCAATTGTGATCCCGTTTATACTATATCCACATGTATGGTTTGCAAACTCCCATCTTTTGATGGCTAAAACATGCTATGTGTGATGGTTAAACACTGTTCAAAACCAGTGAAGGTCACACAGGTTTTGATGGAAAGAAATGCCACTTTTCTGATGGTCATTACCTGGTGTTCTCATGGTGAAATGCCAATTTCTGATGGCTGAATCCTGCGGATGCCTGCCTGAACGGATGCGATCGGAGGCCTGTTGACAGGTGAAAGGCACTCCATCCTGCGTCGCCCGGTGAAACACTTGGGAGAACTGAGACAAATTGGGGATTTTTCGCCAGCCACAATTTTGACTTAACCATAGGTTTCATATAGTGATTGTTCATGATGGTTAAAGATCTTGGTCAGAAGGCCGTGGTAAGACCAATTCTTCTCTTTGTACTTCTTCAACTTCAGCTTGGTCGTGGCCCAAGCCCTCACACCCTGGACACAGGCACCGGCACTGCAGGATGGAGGCATACCATGCACAGTCGTCCCAGTCTGTGGTGATGCTACACTGCAGGAATTCTCCCCACAAATTCTTGGGAAACCATGGTGGCGATACATCTGGGATGTCTTCAAAACTCCCAACATCATCATCCTCATCTTCTGGATCCCTGCGTCGTTTGGTACCATCATCCATTGGTCCTGTCACTCCTTCCTCTGGCACGCACCCTCAATCGGCGCGGATTTCGCCGCGAACTGTTCGCCCCGGTCGGTGAAACGGAAACGGATTTGGTAGGTGGGAACTTTGACTCAGTTCCCAATGCATAGAGTCATAGTCAAAAAATGGGTATTCAATGGTGATATTTCATGGGATATATCACCAACAATATGATAAGATGGGTTGACTGAAAATTGGGGGAAACACCAAGTTCCATGGTTGACAAACATGTTCCCTATCACAATTGCAATAGATTCAGATATCAGACACACCAATATTGTTCTTCTAATTTTGCTGGGATTTTGTGATTTTTGTGATTTTGTGCTGGAAAATTATTGTCAAAGCCTTGATTCTGTCCTGAAATGAATCTTAAATCCATCCATGTTCATCAGGAACTGTCAGATTGAAATGAATGTAAATCTATGTAAATCTGTTGATGACCCAAACCTATGATTTTCATCTATGATTCATAGATGTTCATCAACCCCAAGGGCTTGCAGCACTTCATTGTTGATACCTGAACACCAAGATGGTATAGATACCCGGCCTGGTAAACATACAATAAACTATGGGAAATCACCATGTTTAATGGGAAAACTCGCTATAAATGGCCATTTTCATGTTAGTTTACCAGAGGGTACCTCATGGTTCTTGATATTTGAAAAATCATCTCTTGCAATTGGTTGATGATGCTAGCAAGACTCCAGCGTGAATATGCCGGTTAACTGGGCCTTCAAACCAATTACGAAGCAGCTACCCCCACTATGTTCTACTGTTGTTGCTAAAACAGTTAATTTCTAGAGCCACTGGCTTGGTAGTTTAAGCGACAAAATACAGGAAACTACGGTTTTCCCCAACCAATTCATCGTCCTGACCCCTGGCACCTCCATGTAGGCCGTTGCAGATGGCAAAAAGTCACCGCGCCCCGCACAAAATTGGCAATCCTAGGTAGGCGATCTCCCATCGTCAGCTAGGCAAAGATAACCTATGTATATATTACGTGTATATATATATATATATATATATATCGAGAATCATCATTGATAGGTATGGAATAGATATTATTGAAGGTAGAATACTTCTGAAGTAGATAGAAAATGGACCGTTCAGAAATAATCATTAAAAGGAATACAATCGAAGATTCATATTCTATCTACTCCAGGATGATTCTTCATTATATATATATATATATTATATATATATTATACATATATACATAGTATGACATATTATGTATAATTATACATATATATATAGATATAATCTATTTAGGGTGTGTTCAAACCATTCCAAGACAATTGTTCGATTGGAGTTGAAATGGGTTGATCACCAACTTATTTTTGATTCGTCAGCAGGACACCCCTGAAAAAAATCATGGGCCATATGTATATACATATATACACGTATATATATATATATATATATTCCATCAATACTTAACGTTTAGATATTTTGACTTAGATGCACAGAAACTTACTTATTTGCTAGGTCCCGTCCCTGTTTGAGTAAACCACAGCCCTTCCATTCGTCCGTTTCCTCCCGACCCAAGCATACCTCGGTAGGAGCTATAGATGTCAAGTCCTGCAACAAGGGCCACATGTGAAGAGAAGCCGTTTGTCTCTGAAAATGGGCTTACCCTCTGGTAAACTAACAGTTTGCGAACTGGAAATCACCATTTTTCATAGGTAAATCAACTATTTCTATGATCTATGTTCGATAGCTATGTAACAACTACCGGAGGGTATACCAAGTAACCGTTTTTTGACAAGGAATAGAAGGACAGTGCTGTTAGACCACCAATTTTTCGACTTTGCCCGCCTCGGAAATGACTGAGCTGGATGTCCCCTGGCAGTTTTTTGCTGATTCGAAACTGTTGGATGGGACGATGTTCGAAAGGTGTGGGACGAACTTTGACTTCGAAACACTTCTTGTCTGAAAACAAATCGAATCCTTAAAAGTTGGATGATCAAACATTATGCTTCTCTATATAATATACACACATATGTACATATATACTTATACATATGTATACATATATATATATATACGCTAACCCCCCTCCAGGTACCCACCCTGCAGAATGTTTGAAACAAACAAGGTGATTTACAGCATACTATGACCACCGGTGGGTACTGCGGGGGTACCATGCATATATATATATAAGTACGTATACATAATATTAATATATATATATATATACTATAATATATGTCTATAATATATAATATATATATATACACATACATTTACATACATACGTACGTACGTAAATACATGTAAATACATTACATTACATTACATTACAGTGCAGTACAGTACAGTATATTACATTACATTATATTACATTACATTACATTACATACCTCACATACACATACACATACACATGCAAATACATATACATATAAATGTAATATACATATAATCTGACAATATCTGTCTATTTGTATATTAGTATAGGTTACAAACAAAAAGGTCCCTCAGAGGTAACTTTGGCCAGGCCTCGGGACAAAGATCTTCTCCTTTTTTGCCTGAGGAACTGTAGGAGGAAAGGCTGATCCTCATTTCTATTTATGTATATATATATATATGTATATGTCAATGCATATGTATGTTACACACATATAATATGTTACGTATAAAATATGAAATTATTGAATTATCATGTTATGTATGTATAGGGTCGCATCCTTCTTTTCTGATCTATTTTTTTTTACAACTGGGTTCCAATATGAGCTGTGTTCAAGAGGTCTTGTTCTTCTGAAGGCGCTAAGGGAATGCTTACGCGGCAGCTTACGCGCTGTTTACGCGCCCACAGTTTTAGCTTACGCGCAGGAATAGCTTACGCTAATGCTTACGTGGGCTTACGCACACCAGGGTTTTGCTTTCGCAAGGTCCTTATTGCCACCCTCTTACTAAAAATGAATAAGGGGGTTTTGGACGTGGCTCATATGTTCTAATCATACATGTAGTGAATAAGCCAAACGATGCCAAACGTTCATTTTGGGTCTATTGTACAAACCACCAAAAAACATACAATATTTCAACTGCCAAATTGGTGTCAGCCCACTGATGTTGGGAGCCAGGTCGTTGGTCAACCATCGTTGAAGTATCTGGGTACAAATGATCACCGTGGAACAAAACTGTAAGATGAAATAAGTTTTTGCACTGACATTCCGGAAAAACAAAAGACCATTTCCTGTCATGAACTCCAGTTGAACTATGTTCAACAGCATCTTGGGATTTTAACTGCCAATCTTCACCACTTTTTCCTTGTCGCATTCGAGGCACAGCTTCTTCTTCCGTCCAGCTCACAGTTCTCGGCGTTGGGATCCTGAAAGACAGGCGAGGACTAGCTCAAGCATCAGACATGATGCGTTCAACGTACTATTCAACCATCAACAATGCTAAGTTAACATATAAATTAACCATCATACATGATGATTTCATCACCAAGAATGGTGATTTGATCAGACATTATGCGTTCATCACTACACATAATGATTTAAGCATCAAACAACATGGTGATTTAACGAACACAATTTGTGGTGGTGATTTAACCAACAAACATGGTGATTTAATTGGTTATATAGAGTTACATACATTATATTTTTCGGGCTTCACATACTTTTTTTCAAACATGCGGGCGATTTTTAGGACTTCCAAAACTCACCTTCTTGTGATGTGCAAAGTCTCCCATGGGCGGCCGGATGGAATCCATGGAATCCAAATGACTTGGAGCCCACGAGGCTGATGACTTGTGTTAAGGCTTGGTATCAAAGCTCCAATTTTCACTCACATTGATGATTTACCCTCTGGCCATTTATAGTGGATTTTCCCATAAAAAATGGTGATTTTCCATTGCTATATTAGTTTACCAGAGGGTATCCTCTACATCATCGCTTTTGGTCTGTTTACCGGAGGGTATATCACCATTCGATCCCCATGAATACCATGATATCTCCATCAAAAGCCACAATGTTTTCATGTGTTCTCGGTTCAATCACAAGTATATTCCCGTGAAAGTCCAAAAAATCCATTCCCAGCTGGTTTCTTTTCCATATTACATAACCACTAATCCCCATGATATCTAATCCCCATATTCCCATTATCCTACTAAATAATTCCCATAATATCCCTGGCGCAATGCCCATATTCTTGTGATCCTTACATAATCCAATCTAATCCACGTCGATGGTCAAAATTCCACCCCTTTCCCAACGCTGTCCGACAGCGACGGGGCGGCAGTCTTCAGAGTGCAGGGCCTGAAAGATAGCGAAGAATCCCCAAAGGATCGCGAAGGATGGAGCACACGACTTCAGTATATAAATAGTTATGATTCAGATTAACAATAAGTATGACTTGTATACTGAACAATAGTTATACTGAACATAGTTATATACTATTTATATGGAGCACACCAACCAACACGACTTCAGGAACCTATTGGTCATTTCAGGAACCGATTGATTGGAGGTACCTACCCTATGTAAGGCCTATTTTTGATGCCTATGTAAGGGGATATCCCCACAATTCATATGGCCTGTAAAATGGTACTAACGTACCTCCTTTTTAGGATCCTGAAATTCCCATTGAGTTATGATTATGACTATCACAATTATGACAGTCAATAAGTATAATGAAGAATAACTGTTGGGGTTTGTTGGTTTACAAAGCCCATGATTGCTATATCCTTCATAGACCCAACAGTGAACCAAGAAACCGACTCAGCCATCATAAATCAGAGAAATCAACTACAATGTGGGGCCGGCCAGTTATGTTTGTTGGTTTATAAACCCCATGAATACTATAGTTCTTTGGGTATCATAAACTATAGTAATTGGAGTTTTTGCACCAACTTAGCTATCTTTTGGGGGCCCCACATTGTAAGTGTAATGATTGTTGGGGTTGTGGACGTGACATATCTATAGTGAATGGGTTTATAAACCAACAATATTCAAGATGAATGGTGTTTCATGGGGATTGAAGAATGATTGGATAATGAAAAAAAATATTACTGGTTGGTGGTTTCTATCCCAACTGAATGGAAAGTCATAAAATTCATGTTCCATCATGTTCCAGTCACCACCAACCAGTGATTAGAAACGCTAAATGGGAATCCAAACTGCGGATGCACACACCAGATCCGATCCTCCACACCCAGATATCCTTTGAGTGGCTGGAGGATATCACATGAATTATCCCACTTAACGCTAAAATATCGACCTTCATTAAAATCCTCATTGGGTATGCATCGGAATTATCGCCCCAAAGTGGATTGTTTCAGATCATTTTTTCACATACCAGCCATTTGTATCCATTTGTGACCTTAGTGAGAGTGTTCTGGAGGGAAACCACCAGCTTTGGTTCAAAAACATCAGCTTCCCTAGACTAGATGTTAATGCCTATAAATTGGGACAAACCTACAATTTCATAGTCTTGGGAAGCCATGCCCCTTTATATCCCTATACTATAATATCATATATAGATAATTGCTTAGATAATAATGGCAATTAAATTAAAGCCCAATTTATTTCTTGGTTAAATATGATTAAATCCTACTTTTTTCGTTTTTATCAATTTCCCATTTTTCATATTCACGTCGCTTCGCGACGGCAACCGCCCGCACCGCATCGTTGGGCAGCCGCTCGTAACTGCCAATGATGTCGGCCATTGAGACCAAAAACATCCGAAAGTACTGATTGTCGGAAAAAAAAACGCGAAGAATTTGATAGCCATGTATAGCGGACCAACGCAGTTCAAAAAATAACGAAAAACATGAAAAAACGGCGAAATTGCTGTTATTTACAGTGTTTTTGCGCGGTGAGAAGCAGAAACCACTGCAAATACCATGGTTTTTGAGGGTCAGGTGGCCAAAAACACTGTAATTTACAGTGTTTTTTTAACCAACGTCAAAAAACACTGGTATTTACGATGTTTTCATTCACACCGTAACATAAAACAGCGTAATTTACGAGGTTTTTGGAAGTTTTGAAGCTAGCCGTCAAGCATGCAGAAAACAGAAAAACACTGTAAAAACCAGTGTTTCTGCTATCACAAAACGACGAAAATCAGTCCGAAAACGGGTCCAAAAACTCAAAAATCCGCCTCCGGGCCCGGCCACCTGCGGAACCGCAAAAAAAGATGTTGCAAACCAAAAAATTGAGGTCAAAAAGTTGAAAAACACGTGGTTTTTTCACTTTTCGCTTGCCGATTTTGGACGGGCGCGTTCACGAACAGGTGTCTTCCGTACTGTTTTTTACAGTGTTTTTTGAAGGCGAGCGTCACGACCTATCAAAAACAGGAGGTTTTGGCCGAAAAATGGGACCCCCCCCGTGCCATTGACGGTTGGCGTCGATTTTGCGGCACCACTTCTTGTGCATGTAAGCAGGGTGGAATGGGTTAAGGTGTCTCGATACATGTAGCTGTAACCTGCAACTCCCTTTATATTGGCAATTCTGCGTAGGATTTATCTCCGGCGCCAAGCACCACTTTCAGAGCATGGGTGCTTTGCACTTTGGCGCGCCTGGTTCATACTATTCACTGGGCTTCCGTTGCCCATGTGCATAACTTTAACTTGGTCGCAGAAAGGAAGCATTGCAGCCGTATATCTAGAACTATAGATACGATACCTAGACTATACATTATGTAACTATATATTTATGTATGTGTATAAGTATATATATATATGCAAATATGTATACATGCAAAAACAATATATTTAGTATATACACATATCTATTGCCTTGGATTTATTCTTTATGCTACTGCCCCTCTTTCCCTCTCACTTTTTGGTGTTCTATTTGCGTCCTTCTCTTTCTTTCTTTCCCTGATGCTTGCATTCACGCCGAAATTTCTGACCCAAAACACGTATAAGCATTGATAATTCCGTGGACAGACATTTTGGAGCGTCAAATCTTCATGCACATGTACATGCATGTGCAATAAGTACAAAGGCTGCTGTGTATCAGGTGTGAGCGTGTGTGAGCGTGTTTGAGCATCATATTCATTTTTTGCCGCCTCGATCTGATTTTCGCACTAATTTAACTTTGCACACGGGAAACTAATTAAATCCGCTTGGAATTGGCAAGTGGGCACGCCTGCAAATTAGTTGAAAAGAGCTCCAAATATCCAAAAGCACAATTGTTTTTTTTTTCAAGTTGGTATGCCACATTAATTGACTCCACTTGGCAGCTCATCGCGGTTCATCCGCAGCTGACGAAGATTCAGCTGCAGCGCTGCGTTTTGGCCGCCTGGCTCGCAGCACCGCACTTGTTGATTTGTTGAAAAAGGAATGGCGTTCGAACAAAAGATTAAATATGAACAGATCCACGGATAGCAACAACAAACAAAGACACAGCATCTTATATAGCTTTCTATATCCAATGACAGCCAACAAGAGCAGATATGCCTTGACAATGCACATCAAACCCTGCAATCACAACACGAAAATCATGCTGGACATTGCGCATCAAAGTTCTGGTACGGAGTGGACATGCGGAATCTCGGCGTAATGGTCTCGCGATCGCGATCTGGCATGCAAGATGTTTGTTTCTCACTTTCTGTATCTTTTTTTTTTCTCTCTCTTTTTTTCTCTCTCTCTCTCTCTCTCTCTTTCTTTTTCTCTTTATTTATCCACCCCAGGCACTGGCGAGGGCTTGACCCCCAGCTCCGGACGGCGGGCGCTGGAAGGAAAGTTCTCAAGGGCGCCGCCGCCACTGGCGAGGGTGGACAGCGGCCCAGCTCCGGCCTGTTGTGGCTTGATGTTGTTACTGCAGCGCAGGGGCAGAAGTGGCAAGTGGATCAGAAGCTGTTTAGTGGCACGCACGTGGAGGATAAAGTGGCTGATCCTTTCAGGTTGTCTTAATTGCACTCATCGAACATATGCGCGCTACGATTTGAATGCCTTCATCTGCCTCGAGTTTTTGCTATAGTTCCGTTGTCCGAGGTATACGCGGTAGGGGCCCGTGGCCTTTTGTTGCTGCAGACTTTGATGTACTTTGGTTACCATTGGTTACCGTAAAATTAAAACGCATGTTTTTGATTTATTTCAACATGGGGCGCAGGGAAAGTTACTGTTGGCGTGGTAGGAGAACGTGATCAAGTAGGCAGACGGGGCAGATTGAGTTTACGGTTTAATGAAAATGGCTATGCTATTGGGGCTGCTAGCGGTGCAGGTGCAATTTATCTTTGGGGTATTTGAATGTGTAGAAGGGCCACGACATCAAGGTAGGGACCATCTGCAGCTGGATGGTTTGTTGCTAAACTATGTGCGTACTGGTGGGAGCACAACAAAAAAGTTTTAAGAAACACGTTGCGCATTGGCCAGGCATGCAATTATTCGGGAGAGCACGCGACAGACGATTGAATTTAAAGAAGACTTGGCCGATATTGCGGATGAGGCAGTAATGCATGCAACGGAAAGGCACCAGTGACAAAGCTATAGTGACAGCACATTGTGCAGGACGGATAAGTGTGGATTGCGGGTCTGTGCATGTAAGCCTGCCAAGGCACTTCTGTTGAGTAAAGACGGTGCGCTTGAAGGCGCCTTTATGTTGAACTTTCTCCTTGTTCTTCAGCTGTCGGTTGCGGGTCTCCTTCTTCCATTGTGCGGCCTTTTTTGCAGCCGTTTCTTTTCTTGCGGCCAACTTCCCAGGATTCACCCTGCGCACTGGCTTGCGCAAGTCTTGCCTGCTGATAATGGGTTGTACCTGCCCTTCCTCAAGAGCTGGCAGAAAACCCTTTTTCAAGCAGCCTTGCATTAAGCTGAGAATCTCAGACTCCTTTCTTTGTGCCAAGGTGTGGAAGTATGCGGCCGAATGGTGGGCCAACATCTTGGCCAAGCTGAAAGCTTGAAGTTGTGGTGGGAAGGTTTGGATGTGCTGCTGGATGATTTGCTCTTGGCAAGCTTTCAATTGAAAGTGCAAGGCTTCATTGCTGCACGTGCCAAAACTCAGGAGTTGGAGCTCCGCAGGTGGCAGCACGTCGTGGAGTGCAGAGATGATGTGCGATCCGTTCCACAAGTAGCGAAAATGAGTGTAGGAAGCCCCGGCCTTCAAGATCTGGCGGATTGTGCGCCCTTTCTTGTCCTTGTGGCCCATGTTGTCTGGAAACGCAGTGCAAAGGGCTTGGATGTCATTGATATACTCCTGGTGGTTGCAGTATGGTTTGGTTGCTTTTTTATCCCAATCTGTTTCGGTAGCTTCTTTGTCCATCAGATTGTCCGACCAGTTGCCGGCATCAGGAGGGTCTTCCACAGCATGGCCACGAAAGAACGGAGCTGCGTATGGCAGGCGGAAGCGGGTTTGGATCTTGAGCAAGCATGAGGACAAGGCAGTGCGCTTCTCTCCAGTACAAGCTTCCACGCGCAGCACCAAATGCAAAGCATCTTCTGCGACAGCTTCCAAGTTTGGCAAGACTTCGGCCGCGCCTTCTACAGAGGTAGGGCTATCAGAGAAGATGTACTTGACCGTGTCCCGAGCAGCTTGAGGCAGGACTTCAGCAATGGCCGCCCGAAACTGAGCAGGACCCTCCGTGCGCTGAAGGCTGAAGCCAGGCACAGCGCCCGACCGGCCAAGAAACGTGTGAAGGGCATGGAATTCACCTTGTTTCTGTTGCATTGGCACTTGTCCAATGGCGCTGAACAATACTTGATATGTTGCATCATGACTGCAAACAAGCCATTCTTGGCGCTCAGTGGCAGCTTCAACCAAGCCTGCATGCAAGTCACGCACTGGCTTCAAGGCCATGACTTCTTGAAACACCGCCTGGCGGGTATCTCCTCTGCGGCAACCAAGCAGTGCGCAAGAGCTTCCTCGAGAGACCCAATCACTTGTGATGTCGTTGAACATCGTGTGGACTTTGCCTCGGTGTTTGATTGCCTTGGCCAGCACCAAATCTGCGAAATCATTGCTAATGTAGAGCATCTTGTTGATCCGCAGAGCTTGTGCTGTTTGTTGCTTGAGAACATATTGTGGGCCAGTGCCAGTGAGAATCAACGCCATGTCCACAAAATTTTGGGTGGAGAGGTAGCGGAGCGAGTCTGCATCCAGTTTTGCCCAAGATCGAATGCAGGTTGCTGCCAGGGAAAGTAGGTTATCTTCTGCATGGCAGCCAGGTATCAGAGGTCGTAAGGCCTGGCGGATAACGAAGCATGGCATGTCCACGTGCGCATGTGTATTTACAACAGATGTGGTTCGAACCTGCCTGCTTCTGCTCAAAGATGGCACATGCGACATAGAACTGTTGCTTGTTGGTGACAAAATCCTTTTCTGCCGTGTGGTATTTTTCGACATGTGTGAGGAGGGATGATCTTCGGCTGAATGTACGGAAGGGGCACATGGTACAAGCATACGCTGCTTCTGGATTCGATCGACCAGCTTCGCGCTGCAAACCTGAGAAACTTAAGATATCAAAAATGCTTAGAGGTTACGGTGGCTGATATTGGTATTATCATATTGTCTCTGAAATGAATCCTGCACAGGCAGGCGTATACTTTCCTCGACGCTTCCTGCTGTCGTGATGCCTTTTTGGGGTAACGTCTGAAAGGCCAGCGACTAGCAAAGAGGAAAAGTTTGTCATATACAACAAGAAATTTGACATCATGGAGTATCATGGATGCTGTTGACCTTGCAACTGTGGTAACTAAGCTTGGGACGGGCAAGTTCCTGGGAAACCTCCCTAGACATGCGCTCTCGAACTTGTGGCATGACCGGGCGCAAAGTCTCCTCAGCCTCCACCACACCGGCTTTCAAAAGAAGTTCAACTGAAGTCGTCGACGCCGCATCTTTTTTGCGACGCTTGGCCTGTGGTTCCCCATCCTGACTGATAATGGAGACTTTGAAGATGTACGTGCCTGGTGTCTTTGCTAGCTTCTGCCAGAACAATTGCGTATTGGTTTGGATGTACTCCTCCTCTGTCGAGGTGTAGATCTGGGCGGTAGCCTCCACCATTTTCACACCATATGCATGACCAACGTCAGCATCCCAAGTGTTTGACGCATGGACCAGGAAACATGTCCCGTCACCGCTTTGAGTGGCTTGATCGAACGAAGTTGGTTCAATGAGAACATTGGGGCAAATCTCCATGGTGTGGTGGTAGGAGATCGGGCTGCTCAAATTGGAGGTTGCTTCTTTGATACCATTGGCTTCGTCTGGAAACAGGTTCAGGAGAGCAGTGCCAATGCATGAGAAGCGCCCAGGTAGGCGCTGGACCGGGTCCATACGGATGGCCATGTTGTTGGACAAGAGTTCGCGCAATATGTTCGGCACAGTCGCCTGCGGCCTGGTGCGGCTCAATGTTTTGACCTGCATCGTGATTCCTGTGCTGTCGCGAAAATCATTGAGCAAAGCATCTTGATTTGGCGCCCTCTCGGTGCCATCTTCCTCTGTTCTGCTCTGTGGCACGGCCAGCACTGCATCAAAGACAGGTGCAACCAAAGCAAACCCATACTTTGGCAGTAATTTGCAGAATGCTTGCATGGTCTGGTTTTCCTTGTCAAAGAGCAGGAAAGCCATGGTGGAAGTCTCTGGTCTCGGTCGGCCAGCTGCCCGCATGGCTGCCAGCAAGCTAGGGTGCCTTTCGCACATGGTGGCCCGCAGCCTCATGGCATCTGCTGCTAAGCCTTCAAGCAATGGGCAAATCACAGGTTTGCCACTCGCACGCGATGGGAAAGCAAAACCAAAGCAAGCCTGCAACAGGGCCTTCTTTGCATCCTGCTCGGCAAGGGCAAACCACTGCATGACGATCTTCCGCCATGTCCCTTTGTTTGCATGATAGCGTTGGAAGCAAGGCAGCCCATATTCCTTTGCCCAGACCAATGCGAAGTGAACCACTGCATTGGGCATATCAAACTCCTTGGTTCCAGGCGGGCTTCCAAAGTCCCGGGCGGAACGGGACAAATTTGGAAAGCTGATCCAGGGGAAGAAAACACGCCCCAAGGATGCGCCAGCGACTTTCTTCTGGTGCCCCAATGTGGAAAGGATGGTCACGTCACCCTCGATTGTGCCTTCTCTTTCACAAAGCTCTGCAAGTAGGCGTGCGTGTTCTCCTTTATCACCAGGGACCATCTCCGCAAACTCTTTCAAGCCAGCAACATCCATCCGGCAGGAAATTTCCCAAGCGTCTCCTCGGGGAAATCCTGGTGTCTCATCGATGTTGTAGGCTGAAGCTTCCGCAGCGCTGGGCCAGAGCCAATCATTCCATGTTCCAACCACTTCCGGGATGTTCTGGCTTTCTAGGCATGTTTGGAGGCACTGGTGCCAACTGTCAGCATCGAGGCACCGGCGCTCAAAGCGGTCCAAGGGGGCTCCTGCACGTTGGAGACCGTCGACCAAGCGGATCAAGTGAGGAAACTGCTGCAAAGAATCCTTCAAATATTCCACCCGTAGTTTCTTCCCAGGCCGTCTTGGAGGAGCAGAGCCCGGATTGGAAGGCACAACAATCCGGTTGATGTCTGCCTCGGCAAAAGGAAAGGTATAGTATGGCATAGCATGCTTTTAAGGCAAAGCGAACAAATAAAATCTTCGATATGGGCCGGGCGGCGAAGGGTATGTTAAAAAAAGAACTGTACTCCAGGAGTTTGACTGTTGGAAGAGAATTTACATTGTTCTACCAATGGACAGCAAATTGGCGGATGTACTAAGGCAGACGCTGCGGAGAAGAATTGGGCGTGGATGGAGGCGTGAGTCTCCCGGACAATGCGCTCAGGCAAAGTCGCTGCAGGAGCTTCACCAGGTCTTTCATTCTGGGCTTCAAGGCCTTGGGCTGTGTCTGGATGGATGCAGTCAGTGGTGCGGTTCATCTTCCTCAGCAACCAGTGGGTATCTTTGTGCATGCTCGTGCCTTTCCTCATGTACTCCAGGTTGTCACTGCATGTTTGCGCCCCGTTTGCCCGAAGATGAGGGAAAAGGAAATCTTGGAAGAAGCACCACACTGCTTCGCCAGAAGACATAAAGGACTTGGCCCCAGGGTCGGCATGGAAGACTTTGTTGGGGATGTCAACTTCCTCCTCCAAGGCTGTGAAGGTGGACCGCATGTAGGTGCAGCGGAACCGCCTTTGATGGGAAACCTCTTCCGCCGTTGGAACACGAGGGATGTCACCGGAATTCATTGCCCAGACTTTGCCAGTGCATGCCCAATGCCCGTATCTAGTCTCTGCTTCGTGGTTTCTGCGGAGGGGTAGCCAGCCACCTCCGACGAACACTTTGACGATATCCTCCATGATTCCTGAATCTCTTTTGCATTCATCAAAGGTGAGGAAGGCTGCATGTATGAAATTGGCACCTTGGACTTGGAATTCTCGCTCCGATTGCAGCATGCCGCACGGAGCGCAACTGAAGGCACTGCCAAAGACAGCTTGCAAGTGATCGACAAAAATCAAAGTTTTTCCGTCATGTCCACATCCAACAACAATGTGCAAGATGTCAGGCTGCCGGACACGGGCCACAACCAGGAGCAGCACTTGCAATCCATCTGAGCCTGCAAAAGAAGACAAGAGGATGCTGGCGTATCGCTGTCTGGTGGCCATGCTGGGCACAAAGGCGATGGGAGTAGGGATGGCTATGTAACAACCATGACGGGCATCTTTCTGCATTTGTTTCGGGTTGCCATCCACAGTCGAGATGAATGCATCCTGGAAGCAGAGCCCTGGTTGCTGTTTGACCCGTATTTCTTCATCGCCCCAACGTTGGAAGCATTTCACGATGGTCCTGGCGCCAAGCTTACAGGATGGGAAGCTGAACTAGACTAGGGGGAGTAGGACAAAAATTGCGAGTGGTTGAACATGTTCTATTTCTTTCTTCGTGTGGATGATTTGGGGAGTCTTGATGTCCTTGAATGCTCCGCAAATTGGTGCCGGAGCGTCCGACAAAGCTCAGACAGGCCACAGAGCCACTCACGTGCTCTGACTTCAGGTTTCCTCTGAATGATATCCTGAAGTTGCCATTGCAAGAGAACCTCCTCCATACCCACTTGCTGGATGGCTTTGATCTCGAAGACAATGTCATCATAACATCTCTTCGGCTTCATCTGGGCCATTATGGAATAATACGCCTGAGCTCTACGAAGGGCCTGGAGGACGAATTCAAGGTTCACAGATGTCAGGCCACGAGAGGCCGGCGCCCATGCGCCATTGTTGTATTCGAAGAGTTGGCCCCCATGACTGCGGTAGAGATCCCCAGCAACCAAGGCGAAGAGTTTGCAGTGGAGTAGCTCCGACTTGCCATCGTCCGGGCTTGTGTCCAACAACCTTGGCGGAAGGCAGAAGGGTTGTTTGTGAGAATTGCGTCATGCCATGAACCAATGTGACTTTGACTATGATGGGCCTCTACAGCGAAGCTTCTTTGGGAGGGTAAATCTAGCTCAATCGTTAGACTTGTCGAAACAAGGAATGTGGGTGATACCGGTAGGCTGTCGTTTATCGAAGCTTTGGAATTGGCTTGGGGTGCGCGTAGGAAGTTCTTGTATGAAGATCTTGTGAGCTCCTCTTTACAGATCTACATAGAAGGTCCTGCTGCTGCAGTTGCGATGATGCTTAACCTCACCTGTTACTGTTCCATAGCTGCCGTTGCTTGTCTCTGGTACAATGGCTTCCTACCCTGCCAGTCCAAGAGGGATGCATTGCGCCAATCCTGTCATGCCCAATTTGTTTGAATCTCGCATTAAGAATGGGGTGCCCTAGCAGTTGCGCAGAGGATTTCCAAGCAGGTTGTGTTCTTGCATGTTCTTGCAACTTACGTGTTTTGGTTAGGATAGACCTCAAAGAGCAACGAAACCTTTGTTTTTGGCATATGCATAGACGTTTATCATCGCCAGACACATGCAGCATTGGCACCAGCACACAGCATCCAAAGCGCGCAGTCGCGATGCAGCAGCAGCCACCTGCAGCGGCACCAGCACCCAGGCTCCAAACGTGCAGTCTGCACCCTGCAGCAGCACCAGCACCGAAGCTCCAAAGCACAGCTTATGAAAGTTATGTGGGTCCTTCGGTTTTGCTCCGATACTTCGCTGTGACGTACATGGGCCCATTGTTAGGGACATGTTTTTACGGGGCACAATTATGGGTTTTCGTTGGGCGTGGGAAGCCGTTGATACACGCAACACCACCCGATAGAATCCGCATGCATGCAAGTGGCAGAAGCGTGGCCTGAGCTGCTGCTCTATAAGATTTCTGCTGGTCGTCCAGAACTTTGCTTTTCCAACCAAAGGATTGATCGACTCGGTCTCGGAATGCTATGGTTTCTTCTGCCATTGTGGCGGGGCGTTGGCATACATCTTTCTGGATTCTGAGATGGCTTGCATCTTCGAACAGTCGTGGAAGCCATTCCGGGCTCCAATGCCGAAGAATAGATGGCTCATCAGGACCATGCTGTGAGACTGCCGCCGGAACCGACGCAGCATGGAAATGACATTGACTGGGAGGTGCTTGCTGGAAGTCGGGCATTTCGGGCGGATTGATGTCGAGGAGTGCTCGCGCTTGTCCATGCTTCATCATCCAATTTTCCATGTCTTCCGGAAGTGCACGCACGCTTTCCTCTCCGGGAATGCCTGGTGAGTGGCAGAAAAAAATACGATTTCTTTATGTTAGGGCATCTAGATGCGGAAAGGTTGTATTCGCGCCTTCATCTGCTTGCGCCATGTGCTCTGCAACAAGTTGGGACAGCGCTTCGGTGAGGCCTTGCAAAAAGCGTGTGGTGGCCCTAACTTGACTGAAAGTTTGACATGGTTCGACCCGCAAAGTGACGCCCAGCTATGCTTCAAAAATGTTTGAAAGTCACCGTATAGCAAACAGCGAAGGAGTAAGGAACTTTTTTTTTGGTGCATGCCATGTAATCACAGCGCTGTGCTGCTGAACATGTGAACATGTATCATTTCGAAACGAAGCGTATGCCGTATGCCGAAAGCGGTTTCAATGACTTTTCCCATGATTCCAATCAGAAAGGGGAAAAAGTATTGAGGTAAGGCAGGTAACATCCTTTATGCTGTAAAGACATGAAGCTCAGCCGCAGGAAATGCAAATCACATGAGCTATGGTCCTTAATAGAAGGTCTTTTTTGGATGCAAGATCGTTTCCTAAAATGTCCATATCTATTTCTACATATATACATGATATCTATCTATCTATCTATCTATCTGTCTATCTATCTATCTATCTACCTATCTATCTATCTATCTATCTATATCTATCTATCTATCGATCTATCTATCTATCTATCACAACTATATATATATATATACCAATGTACATAGAGAGAGAGAGAGAGATCCAGCTCATGACAAGGATAATATCCAGGGTTCTGAGGCGTTCATGCAGCAAAACATGTGTGGCACGGCCACAGCATCGAAGCGGTGCCAAGAATGGACCTTGAGAAGAAGAGGCGTCGCAGTGGCCACCTGCGAAGCCACATCTGTGGCGATAAGTCCGGCTGTCATGCGTGAAACAGAAAATTGTACATGTGCAGAAATCATATCTGTGAAAGTGAAAAAGTGAAAGGCTAGCGTTAACCTGGAACATTACATCAGCTTCTGGCTTGGATAGGAGGCGGACCAGTGGTGTTGATTTTTGTGGTCATTGAAAAAAACGGGCGTAGACATGACCCAGAAGCGTCCTTGCCTCCCAGCATGCGCCGCGCAGGCTGCGGGTGTCTCAAGGCAGTAAATTAAGTCGGCTTTGTGCCAATGGTAGAGAAGCGGATCTGTGTTCTCTACAACTCGTGGAGGGAAATATCATATATTGTTTTATGCATCGTTCCCCTTATCACGCTTCGATTAATTACACTATTTTATGCATCCTTTGCCTTCTCATGTTGGTTGATCTGTTTGATCCAAAAATATGCGCCCTGCGAATAGTGCACGGGCAAGTGGGAGCACAAAAGAGGTAGCTAGTGCAGAATAAGTCGTCACCACCATGATTGCAGGAAATCCGGCCGTGGTCATGGTAGCGTGTCTTTCGATATGTGCAAACAGATTAATCCATGAAAAACATATAGATACAGTATAAGATATGCTTTTTGATTCAAAGAACAATGCAAATTGTGACTTTATTGTATAGGGTATATTTCTCGGCCTAGGGAAGCCTCTCAATCGCACACTTCTGTGCCAAGAAGCATTTATAAAGGCTTAAGGTTGTTTTGGCGGCATGAAGCCGACAGCAGAGTGGTGGTCTTGTGCACATCGAAAATAGCACTAAAAAGGTCCCCCGCCTCACTATACTCCATTTAAAAAACAACAGAAACCAATACAAAACAACACCATGTACCATAATTTATTCATTTACTCCTCATCGGCTCCATCGGCCTGATCGGCTCCAGCGGCTTGAGCGGCCTCATCGGCCTCATCGGCTCCAGCGGCTCCATCGGCCTCATCGGCTCCATCGGCCTCATCGGCCTCATCGGCTCCATCGGCTCCAGCGGCTCCATCAGCTCCACCGGCCTCATCAGCCTCATCGGCCTCATCAGCTGCAGCGGCCTCATCGGCCTCATCGGCCGCACTAGCCTCATCAGCCTAATCGGCCTCATCGGCTCCAGCGGCCGCATCGGCCTCATCGGCCTCATCGGCCCCACTGGCGCCAGCGGCTCCAGCACCCTCATCGGCTCCAGCGACTCCATCAGCCTCAGCGGCCTCAGCGGCCCCAGCGGCTCCATCGGCTTCTTCATCGGCCTCATCGGCCTCAGCGGCACCATCGGCCTCATCGGCTCCAGCGGCTCCATCGGCCTCATCGGCTCCATCGGCCTCATCGGCCTCATCGGCTTCATCGGCCTCAGCGGCTCCATCGACCTCATCGGCCTCATCGGCCTCATCGGCCTCATCGGCTCCATCGGCCTCATCGGCCTCATCGGCCTCATCGGCTCCATCGGCCTCATCGGCCTCATCGGCCTCATCGGCCCCATCGGCCTCATCGGCCTCATCGGCTCCAGCGGCTCCAGCGGCTCCATCGGCCTCATCGGCCTCATCGGCTCCAGCGGCTCCATCGGCCTCATCGGCTCCATCGGCCTCATCGGCCTCATCGGCTTCATCGCCTCAGCGGCTCCATCGGCCTCATCGGCCTCATCGGCCTCATCGGCCTCATCGGCCTCATCGGCCCATCGGCCTCATCGGCCTCATCGGCCTCATCGGCTCCATCGGCCTCATCGGCCTCATCGGCCTCATCGGCCCCATCGGCCTCATCGGCCTCATCGGCTCCATCGGCCTCATCGGCCTCATCGGCCTCATCGGCCTCATCGGCCTCATCGGCCTCATCGGCCTCATCGGCCTCATCCATCGGCTCCAGCGGCTCCATCGGCCTCATCGGCCTCATCGGCCTCATCGGCCTCATCGGCCTCATCGGCCTCATCGGCATCGGCCTCATCGACCTCATCGGCCTCATCGGCTCCATCGGTTCCATCGGCCTCATCGGCCTCATCGGCCTCATCGGCCTCGGCATCGGCCTCATCGGCCTCAGCGGCCTCAGCGGCTCCATCGGCCTCATCGGCCTCATCGGCTCCAGCGGCCTCATCGGCTCCATCGGCCTCATCGGCCTCATCGGCCTCATCGGCCTCATCGGCTCCATCGGCCTCATCGGCCTCATCATCGGCCTCATCGGCCTCATCGGCCTCATCGGCCTCATCGGCCTCATCGGCCTCATCGGCTCCATCGGCCTCATCGGCCTCATCGGCCTCATCGGCCTCATCGGCTCCATCGGCTCATCAGCGGCTCATCGGCCTCATCGGCCTCATCGGCCTCATCGGCCTCATCGGCCTCATCGGCTCCAGCGGCTCCATCGGCTCCAGCGGCTCATCGGCCTCATCGGCCTCATCGGCCTCATCGGCCTCATCGGCTCCATCGGCTCTCCATCGGCTCTCGGCCTCATCGGCCTCGGCCTCATCGGCCTCATCGGCTCCATCGGCCTCATCGGCTCCAGCGGCTCCATCGGCTCCAGCGGCTCATCGGCCTCATCGGCCTCATCGGCCTCATCGGCCTCATCGGCCTCATCGGCTCCATCGGCCTCATCGGCCTCATCGGCCTCATCGGCTCCATCGGCCTCATCGGCCTCATCGGCCTCATCGGCCTCATCGGCCTCATCGGCCTCATCGGCCTCATCGGCTCCAGCGGCTCCATCGGCTCCAGCGGCTCATCGGCCCCATCGGCCTCATCGGCCTCATCGGCCTCATCGGCCTCATCGGCCTCATCGGCTCCAGCGGCTCCATCGGCTCCAGCGGCTCATCGGCCTCATCGGCCTCATCGGCCTCGTCGGCCTCATCGGCTCCATCGGCCTCATCGGCCTCATCGGCCTCATCGGCCTCATCGGCTCCATCGGCCTCATCGGCCTCAGCGACCTCAGCGGCCTCATCGGCCTCATCGGCCTCATCGGCTTCAGCGGCCTCATCGGCCTCATCGGCCTCATCGGCTCCATCGGCCTCATCGGCCTCATCGGCCTCATCGGCCTCATCGGCTCCAGCGGCTGCATCGGCATGTCTTTCTGGGAAGCCTATTATATGTCCTGAAGCCTGAAGCATGCGGAATCAGTTGCGTCCATTTTGCGCCTGTGGTTTGCTTCGATGCCTTTTGATTAGTATTGATCCATAGCCTCTTGGCTTGCGATATAGCCTCCAAGTGTCGAACGTACGGACCCCCCCCCCCAGGTAAACCTGTAACCTTTTACGAGTGCCATCCGGAAGATCACGCCCCAGCACCTTCGGTGCGGGCGGATTTACCAGTAGGATATTTTTCATATTTCCCATTTTTTGGTTAAATATCAATGTTCCAATAATGGTATTAGTTGGTTAAAACTTTTCTTGTTGGTAATATACCAGTTTTATCAATTTTATCAATTGTTCTATTAGTTTTTATCAATTTCCCATGGTTAAAACCAATTTTCCTAATACCAATATCAGCCTGCGGTCCAGACGAATCGCGCCTGCGATCACCGTTGTCCAAAGTCTCGTAGAATGAGGAACTGGCGCCTAAAAAATGTGGCCAAAATCATCCCAAATACCCATAATTCAGCATAAGTATCGAAGATTGGCCATTTGTTTAAAGGTAAATCATATATATATATATACATACATATAATTATATATTATATATATGCATATATATATATATACAGACATCTATAAATGAACCATGTTCCATAGATTTCCATGGCTATGTTGAATTTCGAGAGGGCATCACCTAAACTTCAACAGGAATCGCAAAATGAAAAACATCTTTGCAACTGCGAAGCAGCTTGTGGATCAAGAATCGGCCTTTGAGGGTAAGTAATGGTAAGTAGAGAAGGAGAAAACCAGGTCCATTTTGCACAGCTCTTCACCGAAAAGGAGAAGTGTTTTTTTTCAGAACTTCAGTGGTGAGGAGGATTTCTCCCATTTGGATCCCAAGAAACCCAATGCCAACTTCAAATACCCAATTGATTTATATAATGGGATTTAATGGGATTCAATGGTGATTCAATGGGATTTATTAGGATATATGATGGATATACCCTCTGGTAATTTCACATAGCTAGTGAACATGGCACATAGAAATAGTTGATTTACCTATTCTATATGGTGATTTTCCAGTTCGCAAACTGTTAGTTTGCCAGAGGGTAAAGTGACGGCTTCAGGAAGAAATTGCCTCATCATCCCTGATCTCTCTGATTATGCTGATTGGCTTGAACAACAACATGATGCTATGGTGAAGAATGTTCCTATATGGGGATGGGTCAAAATTAGGTACCGCAATAATTGGATGGTTAATACTAAACTAGACATTCACATCTGTGGTCCCACATCGGTCTTCCATTTTGACCCACATCCATATAATCTCCTTGATCCAAGGAGACTTTTTCACACTCGTCTCTAAGAACTTCGTGGGAAAATGGACAAGTGACACAATTCTGAGTGAACAAAACACACGCTCAGTGACTAGTATCAAACACTTGGTACCAACTGTTTGGGATGGGTGATGATATTTGGCAGAGAACATCCAGTATTTGCATCCGTTTCTTGAGGATTTATTCGTTGAGTACACGATTTAAACGTTGATGTTCCTTTGTCATTTGCGAAAACCAAAGGGTACATAAAGTAAAATTAAACACTAAGCCTGATTCCATCTATGCATAGGGTAGCCCGGTAGCCCTGCAACAATTCAAAAATTGTCTTCTAATTTACTACAGTATTAAGATTAATGCCCCACCATTTTATGATCTATTGGGGGCTTAGCAAAATCCTGCGTAGACATTTCTGCATTCCGAGCCACACTCCTCCTGGAGAGTTTCATGGGGTTTCATGGAGTATTTCATGGGTATTTGATGAGGATATGAATGCGTACTGCATTAGTACATATATATATATATATTATATGACTAATAACATACATGATACTTGGGTGTGTTTGAACATGTTTCGGCACCTTTTCTACACCCAATGTTTTGCCATGTTAATGTCGAAAATCATGACAAATCAATATAAATCACAGGATGTGGGGGTAACCCATATTCAAACTCAGCCATCAGGTAGTGTAGGCATAACATGTCATGCATGGATTGTTATCTTTGCAAACTTACTGGGCCTCACGTGGCATGTCTGGAAACGAACGGTTACTGGTGGGTGATGAGGCTTACATCTGACCTGGTTCAATCAACATGCGCAGCAAGATATTAATCGATACATGCATAATTTCTGCTAGCATCCACTTTCACGCAATCGCTTCCTGTGTGACTGGGACAAATGAACTATTTGTAAATTAGCTGTAAATTCAGAATTCACCTACAACATACATCTATAAGATACACACAAATCGGAATCTTCATCGCGATGTTTCATCAGGTTTCTCTTCATCTTTCCACAGGATGGGGCCCCCAAGATAGCTCAGTTGCCTTATAAGTGGCTGAATTTTATGGTTTATGGTAGAGATAACATGAAATAACGAACTAGTTCATGGATGTTACCCTCTGGTAATTTAACATAGCTATTGAAAATTGCCATTTATAGTGGATTTACCCATTAAAAATGGTGATTTTCCATAGCTATGTTAGTTTACCAGAGGGTAATGGGGTTTACAAACCAACAAACAGAACATTGGGGGGCCCATCTTTCTAGCGCCCCAACGGCGGCTCATTCGAAAGATCCACGCACTTCTTCGACACCGTGGTGACCTGACACTGCACTGTCCGAAACACCAAAGCGGAAAGGTAACGCTTCAATGAAGCTGTTTCTCAAGATATGGGGGACACGGGGATATGAATTTTCACCATTTTTGAGGCTATCGAATTTTTCGGAAGTGACATAAAAACTTCAGTGGATAAAAAACCAACAGACTGAAACTAGTTCAACCAGGTCCTAGCGGTTCGGATCTTACATGTTCAACCTTTGATGCACTGCGCCCGGTAAAAAAACATCGCCGGAGACCAGCCACACTCATCGGTTAACCCAAAAACCTGCCATTCCCAGATTTCTGCGCGAAATCCGCCAGGTTTTGTCCATGAAATCTGCGTTTTGTTTTAGCAAAGTCCCTGCCACACTAAAAGTTTACCGCTCAAATGCCATCAGATTTTGCCTGGATATCACCACCTCTAAATCCTTAGTTTCATGAACATCCTTCATATCCCCATGTTTAGATATTGTGTTTCGCTGGTTTAATGACACCCATTTCTGGTGAAAAAATGTGGGTTTGTCAGACAACATATGGGACAAACAATACAATTGATAGTTGACACATGTTGAAACCATCATCTTTTCCCCAAACATTGCCAATCTTGGATACCCTGCAAAAGATGACCAATTCTTTGCTGGTGAACGTAGATATTCCCATTGATACCAAAAGACTAGTTAGGATTACCCTCTGGTAAACTAACATTTTGCGAACTGGAAAATCACCATGTTTAATGGGAAAACCCACTATTTCGACTGGGGCATTTTCTATGTCGCGAACCATTGGTTGACCTAGTTCTATGGATCTCCCCCCATGTCCATCCATGGAATTTCAACTACAGTACCATGCCCCGAAATCGGCATCCCCACGTCAATGGCATGACAGAGAGCTTCACAGGCGTCATCATCATCCTGGTCGCCAGTAGGCTTGGAGAGGTTTACCATCATGGTTATCAGGAACCATTAATAATAATGGTTATCAGTAACCATAAATGATATCAGTATATATCACAATATGATATCCATCATGATAACACAATAATAACAGTTAATATAATGGTTATCAGTATTATGATAATGGTTATCAGTATATATCACAATAGTAACACTTCATCACTGGCCATTTCAGGAACCGATAGATTGGAGGTACCTACCATATGTAAGGCCTATGTAAGGGGATATACCCCCAGAATATGGCCTGAAAACTGGTACTAACGTACCTCCATTTTAGGATCCTGGAATGACCATTGATCATGGAAAGTAATCTGGATAAAACAATAATGAACTATCCCCCCAATCACCATAAATAGGTGGTATAAACCCTTCCCAAATGGTTGGTTTATTATTGTTTTGCCCACATGAAATTGGTTAAACCACCACCATGATATATATATATACATGGTAAATAAATCGATAACAGATTCAGACAGAAACACTATATACTTTGACCTACCAAAGCCTGGAAATATATGTATGTATATTATATATATAAATACACCCGAAGTAGTGAATGTTCTTTTGGGAAAATGAAACATCATCTTCAGCAACTCCAAGATGTTCAAAAAGAAAACAGGGCTGGTGATTTAACCATCATTTATAGTATGCAGACTATTCAAACATTTTTTTAATAGACACATTGATATATGACAGTTTAAGATGGTTTCAGCATCATTTACAGGAACCACCACGGAAACAGTCAATTTAACAATAGTTTCTACCCTCAGGTAATCAAACGCGGATATAATTTGTAACATATCCGGCTATAATCCATAATATACATGGTACAACACGGTGACCTACTAGATAGATGATATGACAAACCAGAAAAAAATGTCAATCAAAATGATAGGTTAATGATATCTTGCAGTATCTACCTGCTTGTTGCAGATGGAATTTGAAAAATGGGACATTATGGGACGAGGCTATAGATCTGGAGTAGACATGCGTATATTGATGGGTGATGATAGGGGACAAAAGTACTAGTGAATAGGGTGTGGGGTGACAGTGGGTGATATAGATACATATATATATATATAATATCATATATATATAATATGTACACATGTATACAATGTGGGGCCCCCAAACGATAGCTAAGTTGGTTTATAATTCCAATAACTATGGTTTATGATACGCAAATAACTATAGTTCATGGGGTTTATAAACCATCAAACATAACTGGGGGGGGCCACATGTATATAGATACGGATTTGCATGTGAGCTTTGGTTAGTATTAGAAACACCTACTGATGGGGTGATTCAACAATATGTCAGAATATGGGCTTAATCAAACATCTTGTGATGTTTTCTTCATGTGGGGTCGAATCTTAGTAAATATCTTTAATCAAACCTCAAACCCATATCTGGTTGGTGGGGCAATAACCATATTGAAAAATATGAGATCGTCAATGGGAAGGATGACATCCCATATATGAAATGGAAAACAAAATTCATGTTTGAAACCACCAACCAGTATATATATATATATATACATATGCATAATATAAAGATACAATTCGATCAAATGGCGCATTATTTCCAGCATGTGACTGTGATCCCTTCAGAGTTTGGCGCAGGAGGCAGCTGAGGCAAGGCCGCTACTACGAGCAAAACCACTGGATGAATCTCAGTAGCCATTCATCTTGGCAATGAACATTCTTCATTGCCAATCTTAGATACCCTGCAAAAAAATAAATTCTTTGCTGGTGAACGTAGGTATTCCCATTAATACCAAAGACTAGTTAGGATTAAAGTACCCATCTAACGTATGGATCCCATGGTTCTTGCTGTTCTTGTTAGTAGGATCTACCAGTTTGATGGCTTGAAAACACTCCTTCTAGAAATTAGTCGGAGCAGTGGCCATCTGCGGGACACCCAAAATGGCAATCCAAAACAGTAATGAAACATTTGAGTCATTATATGGGTGTAGGAATGAGTAGGAATGAGTAGGAATGAGTAGGAATGAATTATTTGAGTCATCCAAAACAGTAATGAGTAGGAATGCAATATATGGGTGTAGAATTCAAGGGGGCATTCATGCAAACCTTTCTTTGGTTGATCAGACCCTCTTTTGGCTCCCGCCCAAATGAGATATCCGGTAAACAAACAAAGCAAAAAACTTCACCATCAAAATCATGAACAGCAAAAATCCGTGTCTCAAAAAATCTAGCCCTCTGGTAAACTAACGTAACTATGGAAAATCACCATGTTTCATTGGGTAAATCAACTATTTCTATGGCCATGTTCAATAGCTATGTAACAGTCATTACCAGATGGTATACCATCATATATCCTAATAAATCCCATTAAATCCCACTAAATCACCATTTTTAATAGGTAAATCCACTATTTCCATCTGATTCCTCTGAGATCTTTGACCTATCGGCCAGCACCGTTGCCGCCGGCCTGGACTCCGGGCCTGGCCTGGTACTGGAGGCTCCCCATGGAGTCAATGCCCACATCCTCAGCTCGACATCCATGGAGTGAGAATGTTGAAGGAAAGTTCCATATGGTTAAAGTTGGAACAGAATGAGTATATATATATATATATATCTATTAAATTATAATATATACAATGTATATGATATTATGTATATTATTTAATATTTTTTAATATTAGATATGATATATTGTACAGTACATATTATATATATATATTGTACAAATCAACAAAATGAAAATACATAAATGGGACTATTCCGAAATTGGAATGGCGATGGCGACCTATCATCTACAGCCACAATATGACTTGGTGATAGGTGAAAACCCCAATGCTTCAGTTGACCTCCCAGATCTCTTGCGACGTGGAACGTTTCGATATGTTTCGCAAATACATAGAGCAAACCACTGGAACATACCCCACGCCATGCTATTTAAATAGGGCCTAAAGGACATGAATCCTTTCATTTGAGGGTTTGGAGGGACTTGGGGTAGGTTGCAGAGGTATGTTTGAATCACCTTAGAAAGCTCTGTCCCCATGTCTGCAGACACTGGGAAGGTCGAGCCGCAACTAACTTGCGAGCAGAGTTCCCAACATCTTCTGTGGAGGATTTCCACTGGTTGATACTAAAAGACTGGTTCCCATTCGAAAAAAAAACTGGTTCCCATTCGAAACCCAATTTCTGATCGGGTGAACATTTATCAGCTGTCACTTCTTGGCGGTATTCCCAATCTCTACTGATTGATTCTATCATCTCAGTTTTTCCAGCCGTAACACCCAATCCAGACCGCTTGCAAATACACCCCAAGCTTGTAAGTTATTAGTAACTCATGCAATATATATATATATAATTATATATATACATACACGTGCACATAGATAATCCATTATAATCCATTCCCCTATTCATATTTGACACCCTTTAGAAACCATGGAGTTTAGTGCTTAGTAGAGAATACCCACTCCTTTGGAACCATTCTGGGGATGTTTAATATGAATGGGGGATGGGGCTAAGGCCATCTAAATGGGCCAGCGGACATCCAGATGGTCCTATTCTTACAAGGTGAGGCCAAGTTGGCTTATAATTTATATAAACACATTATATCATATTACATCATATTACATCGACCCTCTGGTAAACATACAAAAAACGATGGACAATCAAAATGCTATTAATGGGTAAATCAACTATTTCGACTGGGCCATTTTCAATAGCAAACTCTTTGTTTACCAAAGCACACGCTCAGTGATCCCGCCAAACACGTGAGCGTACCACTGCTGGAGGCGACCAGCAAAAGTGCAGAAGAGAATGTCTGTGAGCACGATCCCCAAGGTCAAGTACTGACCGACGATAAAGACGGAGTACATGGTCCCCGCCAGCTCAGCTGCCGCAAAGTCATTGCTGAGAATGGCAACTTGGGCGTTGTAAAGCTCGAAGGAGATGACGAGCACTTCGTAAACGAAGTAGAACCCCGCCACCACGAGCCTGATCGTGTCTAGGGCTTCTGCAAATGGCTGCACCGAATCATGGATGGTTAATGCCGTCGCGGGCATAGTCCCATACGCCACCAAGGCCAGGGGGTATGTTATGTCATCTTATATCCCCCTAATCAACCCAAACGTTAACCAAGTTATCTGCGTCAACTCCGCTTTTTTTGGGGCCTGACCTTGTAGATGGTTGTTGGCCATTATTGGGGTGCACACGTGCCTTGCTATATCAAGCGTCCAGCAACCCCCAAGCATTTCGCTGGTGCTTCTTGCGGCCTGTCGTGGCTTGCCACGAAGAAGGGTGCGGTTGAGATATGATTTTCATGGGTATAGCCATGGCAGCAAAACATTCGGTGGGTGCATCCCCATAACATCTGACATTGCAATGTCCCTTCCTATCTGTGAACCCCATGTAATATTGGTCATCGTATACCGCCAGCGATCTCGGGTTGATTTGGCTCTCTGGGTCGCCCGGTACCTAAGTGAACACCAAAATACCGATGGCGAATGGACCGATGGGATGTTCATCCCTCTAATTCTTCTGGAAACTGCTAGGAATTTATCCATCCCCAGATTTGTTGCCACCCAGTACTCTGGTCATCGAAAAAAAACCTGGGCTATTTTGGAATTCATCCGCAATCCCACCAGTTTTTATCATTTCTAGTGTTCAATTTCACAAGGTCTTGGGGTTTTTGAATTTTTAGGATATAAATTGGGTTTCAACCCCAAGACCTTGTGAAACTCAAAAACATCTAGAGGGATTTTGAGTGTCAAGCCTTAGGCCCACAGGAAACGGTACCGGAAACGTACCATGGCCGGTCCAGGGGATTGGGGAATGGACACAATGGATATACGAGCCCCAGTGGGGAGATTACCATCCCGTTGTTTTGACCATGACATAACACAATGATGTATGTATATATCACCAGGACCACATGTATCTTTAATATCTATAGTTGTATACCCATATATATAAATAAATATATATATATACTCATATAAAGCGCTATATAGCCATATTATCACCCATTGTTCCACCATTTCTATAGACGCCATATATTACTAACCATAAAATCTCTGAAACCCTATATAAAATCCCATGAATTCCTCTTAAAACACCATTGGAATAGCAACCACCAGGAGTTTCGTCGCGAAATCTCTCCGCCTGGCTCCCGTCGCATGGCTCGTTCGCGAGGCACCTTCACAGAGTCGATTGGGAACAGTTGGGGATTTTTGTTGCGATTTTTGTGATGACTGGATGGCAATGGATCTGGGCAAATTATAATAATTCACTAACCTGAATCTTGCGGCCATTTGGGGATGATTTCCCTTACTAACCATGATTCCAGTGAGGGAGATCAGTGAGGTCGTTATAATTTGCCCAGATTTATAGATGATTTATGATCATTTCCCATCATCCCAGGTGGAACAGCTACTATAAGGTGATGTCCAATACACCCAAAATGGGACAGTTACCAAGCCCTGTGACTGGATGGCAATGGATGGCAATTCTTTTTGGAAAGTCACCCCACAACTCTCCAGTCCCTGCAGATCGCCGCTCAGTCGCTCCGCCCGCCTTTTTGCAGCCTCGCCTGTTGGGATGATCTTCCTCTGCCACTACCACTGATCAGATCCTCTTCGGAAAGACATATGTCTGTTTAGGCTGGGCATTGCTTACCATCATTTCGCCGGTGAAATCCGGGTGAATCACCATGTTCTCCACAACATGGGGATATACTAACCTGTTTCAGTCCCTAGAAATTCCATCACTTTGGTCACATCTCCCACCTATCCACATTACATCATCTAATATGCCCACTGATTCCATTTTATATTGGCCACAAAATTTAGCAGTATTGGGAAAAGGACATTCCTATGGTCATATCCCATGAAATTCCCATTCAATCATCATTAAATCCTCATTGAAAATCAAACTCACTAAAAAGTCCACATAACATATCAGCAAGAAAAACAAAGAAAACACATATTAGATACTCATTATAATAATGACAGTTAATGTGCCTGGAAAAAGACATCTCTGATCATTTTCGCTCGGTTTTCGGCGGTTTTCGGCGGTCAGGGTTCAGTGCAGTAGACCTGTCGCTTCGACTGTGTCCAACATTTCCAGCCCTCCTGCGGTGCTCCACCTGCAGACGGGTCTCGACGACCCGTAAGGGTGGGAACTCCCAGTCGTCATGGTGCGCCAAGGCCAAAAAAAATGGTTGGAATCTATAGGTTTGCCAATCTGCCAATCATTGAACCAAATTCATTGCCAAATTCATTGCCAATCTGCCAGATACCCTGCAAAAAATGACAACTTCTTTGCTGGTGAACGTAGATATTCCATGATATTCCCACTGATACCAAAAGACTAAAGGATTAAAGTATCGATCGAAGATTGACCTAGAATTGGCCGACTTTTTGTTGATTTTTCACCGTGTTTCAGGGAGAAACTTAGAGGTTTTATGTTGGTTGACACAGATTTGAGCAGTGTTCACAACCCGAAATGTCATCCCATGAAATTCGGGTAGTATCCCTAAAAACAATCCCCAATACACTGGGTAGTGCGACACCCTACTTGGCAACGAGGTTCTAACCCATGTATAAGTGGGGATTTTTCAAACAAAACAATATATGTGTATGTATATATATATACATATGATTACATATGTAAGTAATATTACATCATATTATATGTGTAGTGTGAGGTATTGTAGTATGGTTATTACCCTACTTATAGTAGTCCCCAAACAGATAGAACTGTGTCTCCAGGATGGTATAGATGATATTTAACTCATACGTCCAGGTTTTTAACTGTTCCATCTATTTTGGGGTTGCTTAGTAGCTTGGATGCAGCCCTAAGTACAAGGTGAGAGAGGTGAGACACCGGTTTTCGCTAGCTAAATTAACGCACATAACTTGGTTGAGTAAAGTTTATGGGGGATGAAATCACACTACAATTATATATATGTATATATATCCAGTGCCAATCTTAGATACCCTGCAAAAAACTAGTTTTTATGCTGGCTAGTAGATAATCCTATTGATACCAAAAGACTATAGAGGATTAGTTTCTACCCATCTAAGATTGCCTTAGTATCGTATTCATGGTTTTATAAACTAACACACACATTTCACGGGGGGGGGCCTTACCTTGCAACGGGTTCTGTAATAAACTATGATGGTGAAATACCCCTGAAATACCCATTTCACATTCTCATGGCTATTACATATACATATATATATATATTGGGAATATTACAATAATACCCTGTATATATATATATAATGAGAATACTATGGTGAAATAGCAATGAAATACCCATCATATTCTCATGGCTATTATATATATACATAATGGAAATATTATATATAATATATCAGTATATAATAATAATACACCAAAATACACCATAAAGTAGCCATACTGGTTGGTGGTATACCTACCCCTCTGAAAAATATGACGAAGATGACATTCCCAATATATGGAAAATAAAACATGTCCCAAACCACCAACCAGCATATGTATAAGAATGGGAATATTATAATATATCAGTAAATCATAATAATCAGTATATCAAATACCCTAAAATATCATAAAATAGCCATACCCATAGGATCCATGTATGGTATATATGCTAACATTTGGGGTATATTGATGGTAAATGTTACCATATATGGCATACATGGATCCTATGGGATATGTATAAGAACAATGAAAAACCAATCGCAGTCGACTCAGTGGACTGATGCAAACCGGTCACAGTCGGCGCCGCACTTCTCAGTCTGACGCACAGGATCTCCCTGGAACTCCGCCATCGAGGGTAAAGGCCATAGGGCCATGGGATAAAAAGCCCATGAAAAGTGGTGAGTTCATGGGATTTCACCAAGGAAAAATCATGGGTTTACTGGGATTTCATGGGATTTCATGGTGATGAAAATGGGGATTTCACCAACGAAAATTGTGATTTACTGAGGTTTAACCAACAAAAACGGGATATATATAGTGGATATCTATGGGAATATCATGTGTATATAATCATCAATATGAAAACTAGATATGGGCACATGGCTTGACTTCATGGAATTTCATACCCTGTTTTCCATGGGATTTTCTTAAAGGGGATGATGAAAATGAGATTTCACCAACGAAAATTGTGATTTATTGAGGTTTAACCAACAAAAACGGGATATATATAGTGGATATCTATGGGAATATCATGTGTATATAATCATCAATATGAAAACTAGATATGGGTACATGGCTTGACTTCATGGAATTTCATACCCTATTTTCCATGGGATTTTCCTATGGCCATCATATCATGGGATTCCCCATACTTGGTCAGCATAGAAAAATAGCCATTGAAATAGTGGACTTACCTATTAAAAATGGTGATTTAGTGGGATTTAATGGGATTTATTAGGATATATGATGGTATACCCTCTGGTAATGACTGTTACATAGCTATTGAACATGGCCCATTGAAATAGTGGATTTACCCAGCTACATAGCATGGTGATTTTCCGTATTTTTTTGTATGTTTAGCAGAGGGTAGACCAAATCATACCAATGGATTGACCGTCCCCCAAAGAACCAGGCAATTTACGTAAGTGTCTTCTAGATGGCACAGGTAGCCACCACGTGGATTTGCATCAAAATGGGAGGATGATCAGAAGAAACGGATTATTGCCACCGAAACTGGGGACCATATTAACCATGAAACTGTTTTTTCATGTTTTTTCCAGAAAAAAAACATGACATTATTCGAGGGAAACTTGTTCTGAACGTTTCGTAAACCACTAAATTTGGGAGGACCCCAATTTTCGGACAAACCTGTATGGGTCTCAACCCAAAGTCCATCCAGTAAGGGCCAACTGTGACATGTAAACGAGTGGAATCCCCAATCTTGTTGGCGCACCAAAACAAATCTGATTGCTGAACTTGAAGTTCCTCTTTCAGTTGGGTTTAAATGAAAGGTTAAACATGTTAAAACACATGTTCGATAAAGTCTCAATGTTGGTAAAATGGGCTGCATCCCCATTCTCGCTAAAAATCCCCATCTTCGGTGGCGCCGCAACCATAAACCTACCATGACTGGGAGTTTATCCCACCCATCTTCCAGTTGGATTGATAAGCCATCAACTATAGGTACAATGTGGGGCCCCTGGCCCCTCAGTTATAAGTTGGTTTATAAGCCCCAGTAACTATAGTTATGAGTACCATAAACATCCATAAACCATAGTTATTGGAGTTATTTGCACCAACTTAGCTATCTTGGGGGCCCCACATTGTATGTTCATAGCCATAAAGCCTAGTGAAGTCGGAGTTCCACCTTGAAAACACATGAAATCCCACGAATTTACCATTTTTGTTATACTAGTAGTTAAATCCCCATGGAAAATCCTATCTTTTGGTTAAATCCCATGAAATCCCCACGTTTGGTAGTGAAATCCCATGAACTCACACTTTTTGGAAGTTCAATCCCATGAAATTCACTTGTTAATTTATACTGCGGATTTATAAACCATTGTCTATTAATTATGGGGGTACACTCCAAATAGTGATAGTATATGATAGTATATGATGGTACCTCCCAATTAAACAACCATTTGGGGCCTAGGGGGGTTATTAATCCACGGCTGACATAAAAATTATAACTTATATCAACCATTATTCCAAACGATTTGTTTATTGGTAAAGTGCCCTTTTGGCCACTACTATGCACCCTAACATATCACTACCCTAACATATCACTAATAGTTAATAATAGTTAACTACTATTACAGCAACTACTATTCATAGTAGCTATCACTCGCCTGGTTTGGGTCGCATCTGTCTTTGTAGCCCATGATTTTGCCCTTCTTCTTGGGGCAGCCGCAGCATGCAACTCAGCACGACGATGTGACCGGGACGACGGGCAAGGTGAAAACAATATATAATGGGTTTATCACTTTATATAACAAACAATGTCAAGATGAGATATGGATTATGCTGGATATATGTTATATATATATATAGTTATATATATATATATAGTTATATATATATGTACATATAGTTATACATATATATATGTACATATATATATGCATATATATATATATATATACATATATATATACATATTGTGAACAAATGAATCCTTGTTCTGGATGTGGTTACTGAATTGCGATACCTGTTATGCTGGTAGTTCCGGACAGCGATACAGCATGGCAAGCAGAGCTCGGACTTTTTCCTCGCGCAGGGACTTGAGCCAGTACGGCGTTTCGATGTGCAGTTATACTTGCACATGATGTATGTCCTAGCGTTTAGTTCCCTTTGACACCCCCCATGCCCGTGGCACCTTCGGACCACGGACACGAGAGAGGGAACTTTAAATTAGAATTGTTCTGCTACTCGAATTACGCCTATTTACATAAAACGTGCCATTCGGCTCCCCCTTTCCCACATACCCGACGGGAATAATGGTTCCGGGTTCGCCTACTCTATGGCTGTCGATGCATCGGCGCTTCATCAAGCTGTACAACGCGAATTATTGCTAGCTAACATCTACTTTTCTACGTTGGCTAGGCATGCCACTCACCCGACGGGAGAAATGGATCGCTTCGCTACCAAAGATTTACAATGCTAACTAACGAATTCACGTGCACTGTGCAGAATTTCGTGCAGATTGGGAATATCGAAAGTTTCGGACCTAAGCGAATTAGTCTACTGCCTCGCTCAGAGTCCACTCAGTTGGTCTTTTCCTGATCATCTGTTCACGAAGACGATACATATCTTATAGTCCAGTGATCATTTTGACGGACAGAGGTAATTGGTTTACTGCTCACGGCGGACTTTCTTCCATTGAGGCGTTGTTGGAGATTTCTCCCATCCTGCCGCACGTTTCGGAGCAGCTTTCGGCGATGAGGGCTTCGCAGGTGGTGCTTTTGATGGTTCATGGGATCTCGGCATAGCCTTAGCCTTTGGTACGCTAGCCGATGAGGATGATGCTGAACCAGTGCCTTCAGGTTTCTGTGAAGGTTGTGCTGGTGATTTGGCTTTCGTGTCTGCGGTGGCAAACTTGGAAGCGGCACTACCTCCGACTGCTTTGAATACCTCACTCACCACTTCGTCGCCAAGGGTTGGAGCCATCTTCATTTTCATCTCGGTCTTTCCCCTCTGCGCCTCGGCCTCAGCCAGTTGAATAGCATAAGCCATCTTGCTGACAAAGTTTTGAGGTAAAGGAATGCCGCATTGTTGGGCAGCAAAGAGTAGTTCCACCCTCTGTTCCTTTTCTGTCAGACTCAGATATACCGAGAAAGCTGGGAGTTCGATGCAGTTGGGGAAGCCGTGGCTCCCGGAACGAAAGAAGGTGTATGATTCATGTTCTGGAAAAGTTCCTTTCAGCAGCCGTCGGAGAAAGTTGCTGATGGTCACTCTCATCTCCTGTTTCCCTTGTGCATCAGCCTGCATTCGGTTCATTGGCATGAGGAAACCTAGTGACTCGGGAGTGTACCCGGCGCATATCAGAAATTCCATCATCTTTTCATAAACCTCTAAAGTCTTGATGACAGGCATCATCATGTTTCTTGGTCGTCCAGAGTACATCTTCTCTCCCTCTGACCATGAGTTCTTCTTCCCTTTCTCCTGAAAGAGTTCGTCCAACTCCAGCTCCGTCGGTCGCTTGAGGTTGCCATCCTGATCTTCGCCTGTGTAAGGGCAGAAGTCGTCCAGGTCCAGCCGGACTCGCTTGGTTTCCGTCATCAGCGCATAGTATTCCTCTGGGGTCAGAGTGACTCTCTGTTTATAGTAGAGCCTGAACATTGCGATGATCTTTGACATGACGGCATTGTCGTACAAGTGAGCCGCGGCCTCGGATACATCATTGTTGATAAGTCCGTCTTCTGGCATACCCTTGCTTCCGCTCTCAAGATTCTTAGTCCATGCTGGTAGTTTGGAAGAAGGTTCATTTTCAGGTTCGACGTCCATTTCATCGTCGTCTTCTTCTTCAACGATTTCGTCGTCTTCCTGTTGAGTTTCCTCCTCCTGATCCATTTCCTCATCATCGCCTTCATTGTAGTCGACCCCGTCAGGATTGAAACCGTAGTCGTTGGATTCGGATACGTTTTCTTGTGCTTGATGGACCGTATCCTTGAACAACGATTCTTCTTGTCGACGAACCTCTTCATCGAGCTCCTTCTTCGTGGCCTCATCTTCATCGTCTTCAGGAGCTTGTAGCCGATATGGACGAATTCCACAACTTTCAAGTTCTGTCCAGCAAACTAGACACACTGCCAGCTTCATCGGCGTCTCGTTGAGACAATGAGGACAATGACGGCAACCTGAAGTTTGCACCCTTTTGCGTTCGACTATGTAGTCAATCAGCTTGATGCGGGCCAGGTATTGATCTTGTCCGCCAGGCTCAATGAGGTTGTTCTTGAACTGGTTGACGATGTTCATGGCATCCATGGCGATTTCGTCATATGGTTGGTCTTCGGCGTCGATGCATTGACTTGCGACCCTCAGGATGGATTCCTTGGTGGCTACAGTTCTTGATTTGATAGTGCCAGACCGGACTACCTGGTCGTCGCCCGACGGGACGAACAACCGGAGCCATGTCTTGTTGTACTGATCCTTGGGATCCTGAATCCACCCTCCTTTGATCGCTGAGAACGGGATGATCTTAGGTGAAACGATCTGTCCCGAGTCAGTCAATCGACCGCCATACTCCACCATCAAGGTCTCGGTAGGGATGAACAAGCAGATATAGTCCCCCTTTCGCGTATCAACGCTCTTCGTGATGGTCCATGATCTGTGGTCCCATGGCACATACGGGTTGAAGAACGTGAACATCCGATGACCTTCTCCAAGACCTCCCGGAATTAATCCCTGCCTCCAAATGCTTCGGAGGTTGGTCTTCTTGGTGATGTGGAAGCAGACCGGTAATGACATGATGGCGTTGGGTGCGATTGGATGTGAAAGCAACGATGACAGCAATGAGACGTCATCCCTGGAAGATCCTTCCTTGTGCCCCGTCGGGGCGCGGACTGCCACTGGATAGAGCAGTAGCCCTTCGTCAGGGATGTGCGTGTCCGCTTCGACCTTGTTGTCAATGCACGTCAAGCTGCTGCGATCGATGTCCTTGTTGATCCCGAACGCCAAGACTTGTTCACGCACACGACGTCCGTATCGGGCACAATGGAACATGATCTTGAAGAGCAATGTCATGCGGTAGTTCGCTTCATTGACATTCCATGCACTTTGATCATTTGCTCTTCCTTTGGGGGCTAGGAACACATGTGGCCAGCGTGCATGCTCATGTCTCCAGATGGACTCACATTTGAGCACTTCCTCGATGGGCACCCAGCCGGCGTCATCACAGAACAGACTCTGTGATTCTGATACCTTCCCCACATTGTGCCGTAGGATCCTATTCAGTGAGGTACTCACCTTGTCCTCATAGGCGTCGAGCCGGTTGCCAGTTTCGAAGCGGTAGTTGGCCGCATATTCCACACCGCCAAAGTAAAAGCAGTTGAAGAAATGGGCCCCCGTCGTAGGGATGCTTTTCAAGAAACCATCTTGCGGCGCCTCGACTCGTTTGTAGAAGGGCTTCCTGATGTTGTTGTCAGAGTAGCTTGCAAGGAATTCTGGCACTGACCAGGTGTCACCTCCTCCCCTGACAATAGCGTCCCGGATCACTTCGTTGAGGTCAACAACGTTCTGTGGTCCCAGCTTTGTAACATCACGTCCTTCAATGCAGAACCTACCATACTCATCGAGGTCTCCGACTTCGGACATAGTCCTGATGCTGTCGTACCACTGGTGTTCACTAAACCTCGGTTTTGTAGGTTCATCCGTTTGCCCCGACCCTTCAGTAGCACCTGATCCGTCCTTCTTGTGCTCAGGAGGCTCCATATCGACGTCATCAGATGTGGGACTATCAGCCTCGAGCGACGCTCGGACGGCCTTTAGCACCTTTCTGACTTCATCCTTCTTCTCATGTTCACATTCAAGATGACCATGTTTGGTGCTACCACAATACAAGCACACATTGACATCCTCAGAGACGGTAAAGAGTTTTCCCAACGCATCCAAAAGTTGTTGTTTTCCGGAAATCTCTGAGTCCCTGACTACATCAGTGGGATCATTTGCTGGCTCATCAGCTTCCTCCTCCCCAGGGTGAGCCGACGACTCGTCACCTGGCTTGGCATCGGCATCAGCGCCCATGCTGGCGTCATCCCCTGTGATGTTGTGCTTTCTTCGATACTGAGAGAATACCTGATCCTTCTCCCACTCTGTGAGGCAGCAGAAGTTGGCCAGCGATTCATATCCGGGGATTGCGTGGATGATCTTCATGACCCTTTCGGCTTCTGCGGTCTGCAGGGTGCAGTCAAATGATCCCCGTCTCTTGTCATTGATGGTGCTCGTAGTTCTTGAGGTCGATGTGAATTGAGCCAATGCCTTTTCCAATCCGTTGAGGTACTCAGCAGGATCAACACTGGCATTGAAAACATCCACAACTCCTTTGGCCATATTTGCCACATCCAAGACACCAAGCCAGAACTCGATGATATCCCCAGTTTTCTCGGCTGATGCACGGGAGAATCCAAAGATCTCGTTCCTTTCCTTCACCTCAGGAACAGCGACCTTCTCGAAGAAGTCTTTGTATGCGACATTTCCGCAATCTTTCGTGACCCTGTAGACCAGGAGCCACTTCTTCGCGGCTTCATCAAAAATCCTTTCGCGGTAGATGCTGAATTGCTTGCCGCGTCCATTCCGGAAAATTTCCAGAGCTTTCCTCTTCGACATTCTGACTCCTCCCATGTGCGATAGAGACTTCATCAAGTGCTCCCCATACGTCAACGAGGCATTTGAAATCAACGAAGATGCCGTAAACGTAAGCCATGTTTGAAATCCTTGATTGATGTCAACAATGTCGACACCAAGATCCTCGAATGCGACCTTCAATCTGGCCGCAAGGAGTAATACGGACTTCCTGGCCTCCAATGTGGGAGCGGAGCGCTTGTAGTGGTCTTGGGTGTTGGCGGAGCAGTTGATGCAATGGGTCGGTTTCACCTGGCATGTCTCGATCTCATCCATCGTCACCGCATTTCTGCAGCTTCCGCATAAGATGTCGGAGCTCTCCTTGTCGATGGTAAACCACACGCATCGATCTGAAACAACTGGTTCCAGCTCATGAGTGCCGACCACTGGTTCAACCCAACGGGTCTTAAACCTCTTGTCCTTTGTGAATCTGTTGACGGCGGTTCCAGGGCCTCGTTGGAAGATGGTTGTGTCATCGTTCGCGTAGTCACCTGGGGTCATTTCGCCACTTGCGATCTTGAACGCCTCAGTTGGTCCAGTCATATCCTCCAACACTTTGGTGTTGATGCCAGATTCATCAGGTTTGAATGCTCCCTCATTTAGTACGGATACATACTCCCTGTTTGTGGCACACATGAGGAAAACTCTTTGGCGAAATAGGTTCGTCTCGATGACAGACCAAATTGCCGTCTTTCCCAAGGTTCCCTTTTTGGTCGTGTTCAATATTGGATACTGTTTTCCAAATTGGGAATACATCGACCGCCACATTCTCTGGTCCGATGTCACTAAGATCCCTTGGAGCCTCATTTCTCAATCAGCTCATCTGCGATCCTTGATGTGACGGAGTCCATACCGTTGAACATGGAGTCATTGTTGATGGCGACCATCAAGGGTCGGGATGTGACTTGATCAAGATCGATCACCCCCTTGACAAATTGATTCTTGAAATCGTTCTCAAGCATGACACAATGAGGAGGCTTTTGTTCATGAAGGAACTGCAACGATAACCAAAGATGAACAGTTATCTGACCATCATCAACGGCATCCGTGCTGAGATGTTGCTTGACAAGCGTGTCGAGGAATTGTTGAAGTGGTCGTTCTGATTCAGAATCATGGATCTTGAAGACTTCAACACTCTCCCATCCCATGTCAGCTAACCCCATTTGGATGCCATGCGTCCCACTTTGGGTTCCCACGCGGAACATCAGATCGGTGATAAGGATGGTCGTCCCAGCCCTGAAGTCACCTGCCAACATGTCATGATCTCTTGGGCCGCTTGGTGCTTCGATGATCCTGCATGCAAGTGGGTTCGTGATCATCTTCTTGATGCGACCCAATTCGGACTGGTTGGCGACGTTCACGTCATGGTGTCCGAGCATCATGAGCATTCCTGCCGTTGACAGGTAGCATCCAGTCCGCGTCAGCATGTACTTGCGGACGATGTGGCTGTAGCACCTAAGCCAATCCTTCTCGGATATAGTAGATGCAGTGTCCTCAGTCACGACCCCCGGATTGCAAACTCCGAAGACCATGCAGGCATATGCGGTCACTCTCCTCAAATATTGTGCCCAAGGTGCTGATCCCGATGTACTGGCAGCTTGAGCTGCGGGGCCTTGGATGATTGATAACAGAAAGTGATCCCGCTCGTCCATCCATGCAGACGTGATGAACTCTGAATTCCTTTGATCGGGCATTGAGGATGTCCTGAAAAGATACCCATTTGGTACCCGAGGAATTACCCAGTCCTTTCTTGCAGGAGGTGTCGATGGCCTTGCCTTCGATGGTGGAGCCTTAGGTGGTGGTGCGCTCCCAGCTGCAGAGCTGTAACCATCGCGTCCACCGGCGGTGGAACTGCTAGGCCCAGTCTGTTGTTGTTGCTGTTGTGCCCGCTGCGCATCGGCTTCCCTCTGTTGCTTGTCATTCATCATTCTGATAGGTGAAGGATCCCAACCTGGATGATCCGGTTGACTTGGAGGGTTTCTGCCGTCTTTCGGCATCAGCGGGATGTCCCAGCCATCGATGTGGGAGACCTCTGTGGCCCCTTGGCCCATCTGGGTGGTGGCAGTGGTCGTCACATAGTCGCGAATACAGGAAAATGTCCTGTTCCGTTTCTCCACCTCCTCGAACATGCCCTGGTCGGCCCTCTCAATGTTGTAGCCCCCCAACTCCCATAGGTCGTCGCGGAGGTCAATGGCCTGCTTCATTCTGACCAGATCAGTCTTGATGATCCCGCTCAGGTATGACATTGATTTGAAGTTTTCCAATCATGTCATCCACTCATGTAGCATCTTGGAGACCATGAGAATGGTTTGTAGATGGACAACAGCTGCCGTCCGCTCCAAGCTGAGATCATAATTCATCGACATCCAGTCTTCCAGGACATTCTGGACGATGATGGTCTTACCCTGGCTGCTGGTCGCTCTGGCGTTGTGACGTCGGAGTGCGTAGCCGAGGCTATAGCTCTCCTCGTACATGATGTTGACCAGATATTTGATGCGGTCTTCAACTTCACCTGGCTCAGGTTCCTCTCTCCGCATCGCTTCAAACGACCATTTTTCCCACTTCCGACGGGCAATCTCCTCGAAGTTCGTCCTCTTCCGGATTTGATAGCAAGAACTTCCGTAAGGAGGGTATGTCTGATTCAAGGATCCAAGGTTTGTTGGGCTTGTATTCGCGATCTTGTCGCGCAATTGCTTAACCGTGATCTCCTTGTTAATCATACTGTTCTGCCCGGTGTAGTGGTCTTTGAGGGTATCCCATAGTTCATCTATTCTAATCGCACACTCGAAGGTGCACAAAAGCTGCATGATGCTTTTCTCATCTGGATTTCTGGCGGCCCCTTCCACCAACTTTGATAATCGGGCCCCTTTGTCAATGAAGCTGGTGGCAGACATCTTCAACTCATTCTCGTTGGTCACTTTTGACAACATTTTCATGAGCAACCTGATTGCATGAGTTACGAATGCTCTGCCACTTCTATCCATGACAAAGGCTAAGGCCACAACGACAGGAGGAGAAATCTTCACTCGATCCAACCATTCGTCAAGGTCCTTATCCCTGTAACCCCTGAAGTTTGCCTCCTCATAGGTGGAGAATGGAGCAGGAAGGTTGTGCTCTTGGTTCTTCTCCTTGATGAGGGACAGAGTTGATTTCAGTGAGCCAATACCTTTGGCCGCTGAAGGGACCACAAGGTCATTTCCAGCCATTGCGAAGACCGAGATGAGGCACGCGGAATCCGGATCCGTCAAGGCGCACCAACGACGCAGGTAGCAGCCCGACTTCACCTTCAATCCACCTCTAACGGGATCCGGATCCGCCAATAGCGATCCACGACGTGGATACAGCCTCAGCTTCACCTTCAGACCGCCTCGTTGGGTGATGAAGTTAATGAATAGCTGTTCATTGATGGTCTTCTCATTAACTTTGAGTTCGAGGTCGTTCACAATGACACATGCACATGACTCCGATTCATGGTGATTCATCTCATCTGATACTTTGGGTCGATATCTCCTTCCATAAGCGTTGTTGATCAACATTTGATTTGTGACACCTCGAAGGATACACCTGACAATTTTCTCGGTATATAATTGTGTTGCACGTGTTTCTCTACCCGCACATTGACCGTAGATGTGTGAGCCATCACATTTTGCATGCAAGTCAAAGAATTCAATCCCCCACGATACGATCCTCCATGGTTTCTTGATTGCGGTCCCAACATCTTTGAATTGTGATTTCAAACCATACATGCATCCATCAAAGTCATGCACAGTTGATTGGGTCCCATTGATCAGAAACTTCATTCTCTCGTCATTCCAATAGTCGCATCCCCGAGGTAGTTCCAACAATGCCATGGCATGCAAGACATGTACACGTTGCAAACACAATGTGAACTCTTCCCATAGCTCCCAATATAGAACTGCTTTCATTCTGATGTTGTGTGCTGTGACCTCACTCACGTTTTTGTTTAACCGATTCCACGGTGAACCACCGGTGCAAGGTCCCGCAAAGAACACGCAGTCACTAGGACCCCTGATGCAACGTCTCCATTTCGCCCTTCCGTAGTTGGACATCAGGTTGTCATCTTCGGTAATCGTGACCACATGCGTCATCTTAAACCGACTCTGTTTGTGAATCTTGGTGATGATACTTTGCGTTTCGGCACACATGAGGAGCAAACATGGGACATCATCTTTCATCTCATAGAGGTTGAGTGATATGGTAACATCATTGAGTATCTTTCCGAGAAAATCAGCATAGGATTGCTTGAAGTGATATGTCAGAGTCTTCCCATTCTTCCGGTGGAGTGTCATCTGAATATCCCAATCATTTTGTTTTCTGGTCTCATGCTTCAGCTTGTAGTGATGGGCTATAAACATGTCATCCAACGGAATGATTTTCATGTTTCCATCAAGGATACAGGTGACCACAGTGTCCTGGCACGATGCCCTGTCCTCCACATCAGACCCGCTGTCCATCACATCTTTGATGTCTGCATTGGATATGATCTTGAAGGTGGTGGTCCCTGTCCAAAATTCATTTCTTTTGTTGGTCTTCTCGATGTTATTCCCCGCCAGTCTCCATGAGTCGTGGATCAATCTCCCACTCGACTGAAACACTTGGTTGGTTTCCCGTTCATCCCTAAAGCGTCTCAGCTTACATGGTAGAAAGTCAGCCTCTTTGGGGGTAAACATCTTTCTTCTTGGTACCTTGTGCACTCTCGTCAATGTAGTTTCATCCTTCCATATCCATTCATCTTGATCACATTCATTTTTGGATATTTTCTTTCCCTTTCTTGATGACGTAGTGGGGTTATAGGCTTTGTCTTTTGATACCCTACCAGCAATCACGTCACCACCGGCAAATACAATTCGTCGTCGATTGGGATCTTTGTTTTCTGTGGGATATGGATCATCATCGGGGTCCCCCGACGGAGGAAATCCCATTGGAAGACTACCCCATCCAGAACTCCCCCCATGAACAACTCGAAGAAGCGTGTTGATCACCCGAGCAGTACCACAAGGAGCTGCATGAATGGTTGTGGGTTCATTTCCATGGGATTGATGACAAAATAGTTGACCCACCCCCACAGTTAACTGAGGATACTTCAGGACTGGAGTCTGACGAGTCGGCACCGCAGCAGCATGGAGCCCTTGTCGTGCTGTTGACGCCGGGTGTCCCGGTGAGACAACGCCAGCTGATTGCCTAGTAATCACCGACGGTGATATACTAAATTGACACGGATGGTATTGGAAACAAGCTCGTTCTACCCATTGATCAAAACGGTCTTGTTGTTGAACGGGTGGAACTCGATCCTCAACCTTGATCCATTTGCCATGAGAAAGTATCCAGGTACTTCTCAAACAATCATGGGGCAATGATACACCAGGTGGTCGCTTTCTAAAGAAAGTTGGCGTCTTAACAACCAATATGGGATCCATACCAGGTAGTTGTTGTACTTGTTCTTTACCAGAAAGACCCTTCTGATACACCTCAGGTGGTAGAATAGGTATTTCGGTATACGGAAAATTTGGAACATCTTGAGTTTTGGTTTGAAATACTTGTCGGACAGTGGTATCGACATCCGTGGTGGGTGAGACCATATCGAGCAGATCTTTCGTACCGATGTCACCAGGGTCCAACAGGTTGATGAGCATACATGCTCTTTTCCATGCCAACGGATTCTTGAAACCTTTGGTGTGAATGTCAGCGGCCATTTTCGAGGTCACCTCATACATGAGTACGTAGTTCTCCCGAGTAAAATGTTCATGGAGGGAAGTAATGGCTATGCCATGGGTCCTCTCAAGATGCCGCATAGTGGGGTTACGACCCGACCTGACTACACCGATCATGCCCTGATTGTCATCATGGAACAATAATTTGGGCGACTTTCCCGTCAGCGTTTCCCAGATGCTCATTGCGGGCAAACCCATAGTACGGAGGGTGACATCAGCTGCCACGATTTCGGCCTCAGGCGTTGAATGGCTTACGCATCCTTGCCGTTTGCTGCCCCCGGACAAAGGAAACCGTGTGTGGTTACCCTGGATATGCGTATGAGACCCTGAAGTTGATCTCAAAGACTGGGCACACCCTGCAAAATCAGCATCAGCAAATAAAGACAATGTCAACTCATTGAAGTTGTCCCCAACCCATCCAGTCATTCTTTTAGATAGGCTGGAATTCACGTAGCACATTAAGTGATACAACTTTGCATCGTCATCAATGGTCCACTTTGTTACATTCCTGGCCAGGGAGTTAATGGAACGAAGTAGATCAAAACGAGCAATCCTCGCCGCATACAGCAGCTTCATCAACACGCTGGCAGCGTGTGGCGCCAATGCACCTCTCTCAGACTCCCCAGGCGAGACGTCTTCCCCTTGGGTTCCTTGTTCATAAAACAATGGAGCGTCCGGATCAAATTCATGAGTGCACCATGGACATACCTTCTTGTTCTTGGGGTTCCCGGGACATGGTGCTCTAGACTTGTGTTTCTTTGTTTCTTCAGGTAGACTTGGAGTGGATACGTGTTTCAGCTTCGTATCTTTTCCAACGATGTCTAAGTACTTCTCAACCGACAGTTTCAACAAACCTTCCATGTCATAGGTCATGGTTGACACCGGGGTTCCATCATGAAGTTTGGTAGATCCCTTTCTCAAAATACAACCAAGATAGAGTCCTAAGTCAGTCTCGGGCTCGATGTTGAGTTTTGATCTGAGCATCTCCCAACCCTTAGTCAGGTTCTCTTCCGGTCCTGCCAGCTTTAAATCGTCTACATAGATGACAAGAAGTAACTTCAGTTTCTTGTGAAAATACATTGAAGGCCATTCTTCTCCAACAGGAACGAAGTCGAGTTCTCGAACTTTCCGATCACAATGCTGTTCCCACATGGTTCCCGAATCGGGGTGGCCATATAAAGCTTTAACCAATCTTACAACTGGCCTACGGAATTTTCGAATATCGACATCGTCTGGCCAAGCATCTTCGGGTAGCTCAACCCAACATGGTGGTCCGGTTAGTTTTGCTTGAATGTATGCCTGAATGGCGTCGGCAAGTTTTACATTATGGCCTGGAAGACACCCATAGAAATCAGCCCATCTCGATGCCTCAAAAGTAGCTGGAGAATTGCCCAAGTCCTGGAAGAAAGCAGCCTCCCAGAATTGGTTCTTCACCTGATTACCAAGCAAGACACCTCGGCCTTTGAATTTTCTACTAGGGCTTCCTGCAGGCAACTGGTAGTTTTTCTCAACACAGATACCATGTACTCTGGCCATGTGAACCTCTGTCTTGTTTGCCTTTGCCTCACGAACAACGTCATCATATTCTCTTACAACACTGAAATCATAGACTCCAGCAGCGTGTTGGCCTAACCATTCCTTCCTCATAGCCTTACGTGCATCATCGTTTTCCATCATTTCCTTCCGACCAACAGGCCTTGCAACTGCAGTGTTGAACATCTTATTGATATTGATTCCATCACCATTTGAAGCTATCTTTTCTCGATGATCATCACAATGATTAATGCACGGCATGCATGGAAATGGAAGGAAAACATCACTGAGGCCACGAGCGTCTCGGGGTACTTCGTTGGTGTTGTGCACGGTCGCAGCAGCCACCACTTTTCCCTGGTTGAAGTCATACACTTTGTCGTTGTTCCAAGTGGCCTTCGGTCCCTTGCCCTTTTCGATCTCAGACCATTCGTCCCACTCCATCAAGAAGTCATCATCATCAGGTACATCAGTGTCTGATAGATCTGAATAGCATGGAGCAGAGGCAGAGATCCCTCTCCCGACGGGAGAAGCAGATCCTTTTCCGTATTGGAAAACTTTGCCTCTTCGGACGTAGTCTTGGGACATGGCCACTCCAGATACGTGATCGTCTTTATCGTCTTTCTTGGAGGATTTGGCTTTCTTTGCTTCTTTCTCTTTCTTCTTTTCTTCTTTTCTCTTTGCTCGCTCTTCACTTTCTTTGATTTTCGCATCGCTTTTCTTCTTCTCCTTTTCAGCTTCAATCTTCTTCTCTTCGGCCTTAGCGATCCCTTTTCTGACAGTCGGTGACATCTTCCTCCACTCGTCAGGGGTATACTTTGAAGGCCTTGGAGTAGTTGATATTCTGCGAAAACCACGTTCATCAATACGATATGGATGACCGCGAGCATTGAGCTTCACCCATTCACCATCGTCATTCAGGTATACGACTCCATCCCCAGCCTTCCCAACGGAGTAATGTTCTGGTCCTCCTTCTGGAACATGAAGGTCTGGATGTGCTGGCTTATCGATACCTGGTGGTCCCATTCTTTCCGATATTGCATCAAAGTGCCTTTCAGCTTCCAACTCTCCCTCAGTTGGTTCCCGCGGGACCTTCGACGAAGGTACACCACCACCACCATGACCATCGTCATCATCTCCACCATCATCATCATCACCATCATCCGGTGGAGGTGGCGGTAGGATTTCTGGGTTTCCTTCAAGACGATCTTTCACTTTTAATCCCTCAATGGAAACATTAATCCTCTCATACTCTAACTTGCATGGGAATTCAAGGGGTTCTTTTAGTTCGACCCTTTCGGTATAGTGTGGAGTCCTCAGCTTGGCGATGGGCTTCTCGGCATCATAGGCCAAGTTCTGCTTACTCCAATCACATAGTGCCCATACCCTGTACTTTCTTGACCAATGGAGCCCGGGACCAATGGAGTATCCGGCGAACACTCCGGGAATTCCCATAGGGTCAAACTTGTGTTGTTGTTCTCGTTCACGTGAACCACTGGGCTTGAAGTACACGAGGGCACCAAAAGGTATCATCTTCCCTTTGAATTCTTCTCCATGAAGTTTGCACCAAGAACTCACCTCATCGTCGTTGGGCTCGATGTTGAGCAAATGGCTCACGCATCTGATGGCATACATCCAAAAGCATGGTGGAATCCCTGCCTCAAGTAGACAAGTTGTTGTTGCCACGAGCACGAATTGGTTAGTTCTTTCTGCAAGTGAGTTGTGCTTGGTCTTTCCGGTCAAGGAAGTGTCCATTGGGATCTTTAGGATCTTCATTGCCTTGTCGAACTGTGGGGCATCATCGGAGTATGCTTCTCTAATCTTACGACGGCCCATGAACTGCTTGACCGCCCGTATGACTGCGTCAGTGTCCTTTCTGGCAGAAGGGTAAGACTGAAGCATCCCCGTGTATCTATCCCTGATGACAAAGATGGTTTTGTCGTCGCCATAGTCCTGTTCAGCAATACGACGATTGTCAACATAGTCGAATGTGATCAGGTCCCCAAACTTCGTGAGCTTACGCTGAAATGCTCCTCTGAACGTTTTCCTGTGCTTCATCTTGGCACGCACGCACGACTCACAGTATGGGTTCTTATAGCGATGAGTTAGAAGATGAACCTTTGATCTTGCTTCATTCTTCAAAGTTCCCCTCTTACTCAATCGGACTCCTCCATCTTCCTCATCAACATCAATGACATCATCGTCATCTTCACCTCTTCCATCTTCAGGAATTTCTTCAACTTCAATTTGATGATCTTCATGGATATCATCAGGTGCAATGCTGGGATCGTACCCGTCGTCCTCAAACTCGGCATACTCATCGGCATAGCACGACATTTCCTCAGCATCACCTGCATCGCTTCCAACAGCCACTTCATGTTGATCACCTCTTAATTTTGCTTTCTTACGTTTCTTCATTGATCTCTTGGGAGATTTAACATCGGATCGTCCAACGGAGTCGGAAAGATCCTCAAGCTCATCCCCACTTTCTCCATCAATGACCAAAAGACCTTCGCCTTCCGACGTTGAGCATCCATCATCAAGAACTGCCATGATCTTTTCCACACAAGATGATTTTAACTTTCTCTTCTCTTGATCGACGCTCACATAGGGAATGTAGTCTTTGACGGTCATCTCGATGATGTTGCCATTGGGATCTAACATGAAAGGAGTTCTTCCAGTCGGCCATACGAATGAGTAACCAAGGTCAACGCATCGCTTTCCCATGGAGAGCACAGAAGGTGTGTCTTCCAGGATGTGAGCTTCTGCTGGTTCGTTGAATGCCTCGAACTTGATACTTGAACGTTTGGTCGAACATGTTACCCCATTTGCTGTATGGAAGGACTTTGTCATCATATGTTGGGAGATCCATTCTACTTATTCGCGTAGATGAAATGAGATCATGACCACTTCCAGAATCCAATATGAATCTCTTATCTCTCTCCTCAACAGGAACAGTGATACACATTGTGTTGCCCCTTTTACCATATCGACCTTCAATATGCTGAACATAGTTCTCCACAAAGACTTCCCAGGACACCTCACCGTCCTCGATGTCGAGTCTGATCAGAATGTCCAGGCTAGGGCCGACGATGACCAGGACTTCATCAATGTCACTGTACTCACCCTTCTCATCGATCAGAATAGCCATTGCTTTCCCTCGGCTCGACGCTAATCTGCATGAATAAGACCATTGCTCATCTTTCCTTATCTGATCAGTGGGCTTACCAACTTTACTATGACCTTTGGAGATTGTTTGGGACTTCCGGCTGCACTTCACGAAGTCCTTCTTTACGTAAGTTTGGACGTGAGTCTTAGACTCATCAAATCTGACCTTCTTCTTGACCACGTTCGATGCAACCTTGTGGAACGTCCCTTCGTCATCACTCCAATCATGGATAAGTGCAGGAGTAGCCTTTGAGCTTGATGCTTCGGTGTTCGGAGCAGTGTTGAATAGATGAGGATCGTGGCGTTTGTTGCATTTGTCTCCATATCGGCACTTGCCCTTAGCCCAGTGCCAGCATGGCAGCATGGTTCATCAACCTTCTTGGTCTTGTTCGCCGGAGATTGACTTCTTGGAGTTCCTGGCTTCCGACCATTGCCTTTTGCGTTCTTGTTCGCATCAAACACCTTTTGGTCGTGACTGTATTCGCAATCTTTGCCTTTTCTGCATGCTTTCTTGATGAAATGGAAATGGCATGGGATCTTCTTCTTGGATCTAGGACTAGCACTTCGGCTGTTTGCTCGATCCTTTCCTTTCCCTTGACCTTTCCCTTTTCCTTTTGCATGTTGTTTCGGTTGAGGTGATGGTAGAACTGGAGCTGCATCGGCCTTGGCCTTCGCCTTGGGTGCTGCCTTCTCCTTGGGAGTAGCTTTAGGCTTCGCTTTCGGATTGGCGTCTGGTGCAGCAGCAGTTGGATTTGGGGCAGGAGTCGTAGGTTTGCCGCCACCTGCAAAGTCTCTTGCATACTTCTCCCTAGCGGCCACATGCTTGTCTTCTCTGATTCTGGAGATGTGCCTTTCGATGACGTCCAACAGATAGCGATAGCTTCGTCTTTGGTCTCCTTCAATCCATGACTCGTACTGCTTGATGTCAAACATCATAAGACTCGAATTTCGAATCTTCTTATATAGAGCATCACGAAGCCAATCATCAGGAGGTACATCATCCGGCATCATGTTTGATACCATCTCCATCCATTTCTCGTAGAACACTTCCAGGTTTGAGTCACCGAGATATTTCATCGATACGATGTGCTCCATGGTGAAGGCTGTCTCTCGTTGACCTGGGGTTCTGAAGTGTTCCAGGATCATAGCCAAGATTTCCCGTCCCATAACGTAGGTTCCTCTTCGGCTATGACTCTGTGTTCTCAATCTCAGTTTGATTGCTACATGACGAGCAACATCACCGGCTTGGGCTATCACGTTTGACAATGCAATTGACAACTTGGCATCGATTGACTGATATCGTTGCCCTCCACTGTCATTCAATAGCTCGATGTCAGGATTTGGTCGAATAGCCGGCTGTAGCCATGCTTCCCATGCGGCTTTGTCTCCATCATTTGCAGCAAGAACAACACTCTTGATGAGATCTGATTGCCAAACCCCAAGATTCTGTTGCTTCGGCCATGGGCTAACATAGACTTTGTCAGCCTCCCGTCTTGACATTCTCGGTACTTCTTCTGCCGTGTAAGCCGCTGTGGAGACGTCATCTGCTGAATCGCGTTGTGATCCTCGAACTGAAGGCAAACCAGGAGGTTCTGGAGGTGGTCCTGGACCGTTAGGCCCGAAAGGGTCAGGAGGTCCATCAGGGTCAGGCGGACCGCCCCATCCGCTCGGAGGCTTGTAGTAGTCCCTCTCAGTTCCATCAGCGATCTTGTTGTCAACCTCTTTCAGCAGATCAGTGTTTCTTTTGTTCGATTGAGAAGGTTGTTGTTGAGAAGGTCCAGCATGTCCACGATAGGAATGAGCCATATTTGTCTCATAGGTCAACTCCTTGTCGATCTGCGAAACCCAAGATTTTAGAATAGCGTTCTCAGAGTTAGCCTCACTCACGTCATTCTCCAGTTTGTCGATGACCAGTCTTGATGCGAGATCATAGTTGGGGATGCCTGCCGAATAGGGAAGTGTATCAGGGCTGACCCTAGATATAGAAGTTTCAGAATCCTTGAGACTCTTTCTCAGTTCATCTAAGTGACGTTTCATGTCAATAATCTCAGAATTCTTGATACCAATCTTTTCATCCCTATCCTGAATTTCCCCCATGAACACGCATGATCTCTCATATTGTTGAACACCACTAGCCAATTTCATTTTGCGCTCACTTTCTAGTTCAGATCTTAAAGTTCGGACCTCAGCATTGGAGAAGGACGACGCCCCTACATCCGCAACTTCAGCCAATCTTTCTTTTAACAACATGTTCTCTTGTAAACATTCATGAACTTCATGATCTAGATCTTGAACCCTGATTTGAGCGATTTTGGCTTGATTACGTAGATCTTCAACAAGCATCTCATCGGGGCCACGACCGTCGGTCGTAGTGCCCTGAGTCAGCGATCTTCGCAACTTCATGTTCTGCAACTTGATCTCATCCTTTAGTTCGCAGTTCATCTCCTGCTCGTTGGTGTAGAGCTCTTCATAGTGCTCTGCCCTTGCGATCGAATTTGCACTAGCCTGTGATTCAAGCCTCAGGTGTGATATCGCTTCGACCTCATGGTTCCTGTATGATGCAATTCTTCTGACAGTATCATGTTCAGTATTTCGATGCTTCAGATCACTTTCCAATTTGGCCTGATTTGCCTCGAAAACCTTCTTTCTAGATTCTCTAGTGATCTCGTCAATACTGCTTTCATACAGCTCGGCCTGTTTACGAGACTGAACTAAAGCTTCACTCAATAGCTGATTCCGTTCAGATAATTCATGAACTGCAATTGATTGTTGTTGGCTAATCACTTCAAGTTGATTGCTGGAGAAGGATGCCATTTCGGATCGATTACGATATTCCATGATTGAGTTCTGGAAATCTGTCTGCATTTCTTGACCTTCGTTGTATAGTCGATTGGCAATATCGGTGGTTAAGACATTGGTTTGATGAAGTTGTTGCAGTCTTGCCTCCTTATTACCCAATAGTCCTTGAAGGTGATGTACTTCATCCTTGTACTCTTCCTGGATCTCCATGCCACGTTGATGGATCCGTCTTGCACCATGCTCCATTAGGGCACCTCGGCGTTCAAGGTCTTGGATGCGTATTGTTGCACCTTCGTCTTCCTGAGATGCTACCATTAGTTCTGCTTGATATTCTGCAACCTCATTTGCGGAACATGACAATCTATGATTGAGTGCATTGACCTCATCAAATACATTCTGGTTGTGTTCCTGAAGATACTCAGTGAATCTGATCTCGATGTCATGAATCAGTTGATCTCTAGATGCAGCGTATGCTTCCATGTGGTTCAACTGATTACGTAGGGATTGACATTGTGCCCGTAGTTCTTCTATCATGGCAATAGGTTCACTAGCCACAGAAGTATCCGTTGATCTCCTCTTAACACGACTATCCCCGGTCCTCTCACCAATTCGGTCGGTCACGGCCCTGGTGGATCTGTCCCTTGGAGTAGTTCGTCCTCGAGATGGTCGATGCCCTTGGCGGACAACATCACTTCGAGCACTGTTTCGAGAAGATCTTGGTGTACTTTGGGTGGATATTCTTCGTCTGTTTGATGTAACTTGCCATCCGGACTGTGTAGTTCGGGTAGAGCGTATCCCACCACTGTCTGCCGTGTCGCCAGGGGAAGATTGATTGACCTCCTCGACCGGCATAGCAGTGTTCTCATTGAAGGTAAACTGCGTGGTGCGCGAATCTCCGCTGCCGCCTTGCATCTTTGCGATGATGAGCTGATTGGTCCTTTGCGTCCTCAATCAATTGCTCAGAAGGCCCGGCTACCAGCACGCAGGTACCACTCTCCCGACGGGAGAAGTGAGCCCTACGGCTGATAACCTGTGAACAAATGAATCCTTGTTCTGGATGTGGTTACTGAATTGCGATACCTGTTATGCTGGTAGTTCCGGACAGCGATACAGCATGGCAAGCAGAGCTCGGACTTTTTCCTCGCGCAGGGACTTGAGCCAGTACGGCGTTTCGATGTGCAGTTATACTTGCACATGATGTATGTCCTAGCGTTTAGTTCCCTTTGACACACATATATATATATATACATATATTATGGATACAAGGTTTGAAAACACTCGACCCCATTTGAAGAGTCATTTCAACAGGGACGCTCTGATCAGCGGTTGCCAGCCGCCCAGCTGCATGGTTTCAACATGATTCAACTGCTCATCCAGCAAGCATTGGGGGATAGCAAGAAGGTAAATTCATGAATGTGGAAATGAAGCCAGCCAAAAATCAATAATTCTAGTATCAATCTCGGATTTAGAAGCTACTGGTTTGTAAGAAACTGAGGGGCAACCTGTTTTAGCAGCCATAACTATCACTTTTCCGGAAGTGACTCCCAATCCTGTTGAATATATAGGGGATTCATCATGTTGTGCGCAAAACTAGAGCAACGACAAACTATATGCCAAAGATTGCATTCGCTGGCACAACATGCTAATTTGTTTGAAATTTCCAAAAAAAAGGATACCGCCGACGGACAGGAAGATAAACTATAAACTGAAAAGAAAAAAACATGATACAGATTGATACAGCAAGACAACCAGTAGAAAGGGATGGTGGAAAGAGCCAACAAACGTTAAGACTTCTGTTGAATGTCGAAACCATGAAGTGTCTAAAAAAAAGAAACATGGCCTGAAATGCTTCAAGTTTTCGATGTGGATCCTGTCTTTGCACCATTAGGGCTATTCTGTTGGTGCTTCAATCTCCGTTTGGAATGTACTAGACACATTTCATAAACTGGTTGGTGGTTTCAACCCCTCTGAACAATATTAGTCAGTTGGGCTTATTATTCCCAACTGAATGGACAAATAAAACATGTTCCAAACCACCAACCAGTAAATCATGATCAATCAAAACTTTCATCAAATCTCAAAGTTGACTTACTCTTCGGTCCAGCCTGGCTAATTTCCATCCATTTCTCCGCAAAATGGGAATCCTAAAAATTATAGATTATCCATTGTATGGTACGAGTATGGTACTCGGAAATCATTTCAATGTCCAAATATTTCTATAGTATATATTATATATATACTATAATAGAGTATTCTAAAGAATTGTATAGTACATCACATATGTGTATATCATACTTGATCAATATGGATTAGTAATATGGAGGTTTGCTGGGGCTACCCCAAATGATCCAAGTCATTAGACCATTTTTTAGTATTAAACCTATTTTTTAGTATTAAACCTATGGTGACGACTGGGGATTCCCCCAATTTCAAGAAACCACCATATACAAGATGGTGCCCCATGGCAAGCTAAGTTGGTGCGTTTATAACTCCAATTTCACTCTGGTTTATGGTAGATATATCTATACTATTCCTATGGTTTTTGTTAACCAATTTATAAATGGGACTCCTAAAAATATAGATTATCCGTTGTATGGTATGGTACTGGGAACTCAATTTCCATTTCCATATATTTCTATAGTATATACATTGCCAATCTTAGATACCCTGCAAAAAATTAAATTCTTTGCTGGTTAGTATAGATATTCCCATACCAAAAGACTAGTTAGGATTAAAGTACCCATCTAAGATTGACCTAGAATGTATAATGCCCATTCATTTTCGGTTGACCCGATGATTTCTGCCATGCCGCGGTGTGGATTGCCCTCTTCGGATTGCACTGAAGAAGCGCCGTGCACATGAGCCTGGTGGCTGAGAATCAATGGGAAATTTCAGGTGGATCTCATGGGACTTAATTTTATGGGTTTATCTTACAATGTGGGGCCCCCATTAGATAGCTAAGTTGGTGCAAATAACTCCAATAACTATGGTTTATGGTACGCAAATAACTATAGCTATGGGGGTTTATAAACCAACAAACATCACTGGGGGGCCCCACATTGTAGGGTTTTGATATAGTGGAAATAAACACTTACAGTAAATGTGATATTCTTAAGGGATAATGGAGTTTTTCAGAAGTCCTAAATGGTTTCTGGGGAGTTCTTCAATATGACCGGAGGATGGGATTCTGCAATTACTATTTCAAACAAGTCAAAAATTATATATATATATATCTATATATATATATATATATTATAATTATAATTATATACATATCACAAACTTCAAAGCACACAAGATTCTAAATAGTTTTTTCCATCTAAATATATATATATTATAATTCTAAATATCTACAATCCAAATAATAGAGACATAAACATGTTAAAATTGAATATGTGTTTCTTTCTTACCACAGTACAAACGATTCCACAAACTCGATCGTCTCACGTCTGGTCGGATTCTGGTCGAATTTCTGAACCCCCAAAAGATGAGGGAAACCATGTATTTCTATATACATCGTGCGTGCCGAACATAGGAGTAGAAAAGAGGTGTGGTTAGACATGATATACATGTTTATTGGACTTATTTTCTTATTTTTTTAGATGGTTTACTACATAGACATGACAAAACTTGTGTGTCCAGTGCTGCCGAATTTCTGAACCATGCCCATCTATGGCAAAACAATCACTATGGGGTGCCGATGGACACACTAAACTGTTCACGCTAAGAATAAACATTGAGGTGCCTAATGTTGATCCACTTCTAATTTACAACACACTGAGGTTATATTGTTGATGAACTCATCCTGATGTTGATCCACTTCTAGTGTTGATCCATTTCTAATTTACACTTCAGGCAATTCACGGAACCAACAAAGAAGCAAGAAACCAGCATGTTCCAGCCGGGAAAATCATCTCAAAATTGCACTGGTTAAATACCAATATTTTTCTTTCAGGGGCATACCCGTCCCTCCAAATCGAAAAAAAGAAATTACTTTACTTCGTGTGATCCCCACCATGACATTTATACATGTTCTTACTGGCACATCTTCTGGCATTCTATCTGACATATCTTCTGACATTCTATTTGGCATTCTATCTGGCATATCTTCTGGCATATCTTCTGGCATTCTATCTGGCAAAACTTCTGGCATTCTATCTGGCATATCTTCTGGCATTCTATCTGACATATCTTCTGGCATATCTTCTGGCATTCTATCTGGCAAAACTTCTGGCATTCTATCTGGCATATCTTCTGGCATTCTATCTGACATATCTTCTGGCATTCTATCTGGCATTCTATCTGGCATATCTTCTGGCATATCTATCTGGCATATCTTCTGGCATATTTTCTGGCATTCTACCTGGCAAATCTTCTGGCACTCTATCTGACATTTTATCTTCCTACATGAGGTCCGGCAGGGAACACTTGGCGTGGATACTCGCGGTTGAGGTCCGGCAGGGAACACTGGGCGTGGATGGTCCCTGGATCTCCAATATAGCTTATTTAAGCAATATGCCTTAAATAGATAATATTGACTTTTTTACAACATTGCTTAAATTTAACTTTGAATATAGCTTATTTAAGCAATGTACTTTTGGCACTTTTAAGCATGAATATATAGCTGCAAGGATCATACAGCTCCTGTGTAGGAGATGTTTGGATGAAGTGCAATCATCATGGTTATCATTGTAGGATTTGGCTCAAATGCTACCAAATTTGTCTGCCTACTTGAAGGCATGTCTCGCAAAAGCAATGGTGCTTCACCAGAAGGTTTGAGAAAAAAATTGCCCAGACCTCCATCCATAGGCTTCTTCAGTATGACCACAGAGCAGCAGATCAAGGAGCAAGAGGAGTTCTTGAAGGAAATGATTCTGATCAGCAGTCGCCCCACTGCAGATGGCCATGGCCACAACCCATTTTAAGGAAATGCTTTCTGCAAGTTTTTGCAATTTGAAAAGCAGTACTTCTTGGGTGTGTGTGGGTGCAACTTGCTCCTGTGGAGGAGATTAATTAGTTCTTCTCAAACCTATAGTTATATGGTCTCCTGTGCAGGAGGTATAATGTTAATGTCTTTTTAGTTAGGGCTGCAGCAGCCTTGATCCCAGGAAACTTCTATTTCCTCCTGTGGTGGAGATTCCTCCTGTGGTGGAGATTGCATGCCAACTGCGACCTATCAGTCTGGACCTCATTTTTGTTAGGTTTTGGGAGTGTGGTCAAAGTTTTAAGGTAAAACTCCTGTGTAGGATTGTTGTTTGGTACACAAACACTTCTAAGGTAAATCTCCTGTGCTGCTGGTACATAAGCATTTCTAAGGTAAATCTCCTGTGTGGGATTGTTGTTGGTACACAAACACTCCTAGGTTATGTTTTTGGCAATGTGTGTGTCAAAATGTTATAGTTTCATGTGTGCATGTCCACTGCAGCTGTCAAGCAAATCTGTTTTTGTTTCACCAAGCTTCGCCGCCATGGGAGCAAACCAGAGCAGAACAGATGCTCATGTGAGCCAGGAGGATTTTGCAGATGGTGTTGACTTAGCATTAGCTCTAGCTATGTCATTGGAAGCTCCTCCAGGAATTCCTGCTGCTCCTCCTGTTGCACCTGCTGCTCCAGAGGCAGCTGCTGCAGCAGAAGGTTCTGATGGCCAGTATCTTCAACTCTGCCGGGTTTGCAACACAGTCTCCTACCTGAGGCAGGGAGTTTGCTTGAACCCAGGATGCAGACAGAGTTATCTGCAAGATACACCACAGAATGTTGGTGCTCGTTTGCAATCCTGGGGGAATGAAAATTCCCAGGAAACAGCAACAGTTGACCAACTTGAAGGAGCCCGTAAAAGGAGGCAGGGAAGCAGCTGGTATGACAAGCAGGGCAATCCAAAGAGATCCAAGGGTGCGAAGCAAAGACAATGGACTCAGTCCTTTGCAGAGGGAAAACATCCTCGGACAGGAGTGGACACCTGGACACCTATTCAGCGACAAGGGAAGTGGTGGATTTGGACCAGGGAAACCCACTGGAAAGCCTTTGATACCTATGAGGAAGCTTTAGCTGCCAAAGAAGGTATCTATGCCTCCAGGTCTCCAGCCCCTGCAGAAGCAGCTGCAACACCTGAGGCAGCAAAGGCTGCACCAACTGCATACAAGAGTGGGCTCATTGCTGGTTTGGCCCCACTCTGGGCAAAAGCAGCACCTCCGGTGAAGGAATTTGCATACAACCAGATGAGGCGAACACTGGAAGAACAGGAGCACTATGCCATGGCAAACTATGGGATGGCAACCAGTGCCAGGCCACCAACAGCTCCATGGAGGATGCCCCAGCCAGCACCACCAACTCCAAAGGCTGCACCAGAAGCTCCAAAGGCAGCAGCTGTACCAGAAGGATCCTTTGCTTTGGCCCCACCACCGATCAAGGCTATGCCACCCAGGCCTGACACTATGAGCAATGACCAGATCCTGAACTACATGGCTGGTGCCATCAGTCAGCACCTCGTGGCAGCTTTGATGCAAGGACTTCCCATGGCTATGCCTCCTGCCGGTGGTATCTTTATCCGACCAGCCCCAAAGATGCATGCATTGGCTGCTCCAAAGCCACCACCTCCAAAGGCACCAGCAGGGCCTGTGCCTGTGCCAGGTGATAGCACAGATGAGGAGGAAGGTGAAGGAGGCAGCAGAGATTAAATTTGCAAAGCAAAGTGTGCAATCTTCCTGGCCTGTGTAAAGGGTCAAAAAAGGTCAGACCTGAACTCCTGTGTAGGAGGCTGCTTACAGTGTGGACCAACAGAGCACTAAATAAACTCCTGTGCAGGAGATATATGCCACATATATATATATATATATATTTATGTGTATATATATATTAATATATTAATATATATATATATATATATTAATATATATATATATAAATATAAATATATATATATATGTATATATATATTTGTTTTTTTTGCAAGCATTGGCAGGGACTCCCGTAGAGGAGTTTTCTTCTGGTTCAATTGATCAGCTATTTGCATGGTTTCAATGGACAAAGCTTCAACCTTCAGTCTTGTGTCTGCCCAGGCTTGGACCTCCTGTGCAGGAGACTGTGGAAGCCCAGATGTCACAGAGACATGGAGATGAATTGTGTAGTCTCACCCATTTTCGTCACTGAAGATTTCTGTGCTGTGCAGCTTGCAAGGTTAGTCTGAGATAGATTTCAGTCTAGAGGTGATTAGGTATGACTAACTCTGACTGGTAGCCATTTCTAATCTTCACCCCAAACCCAATTGGATATGTTTCCATGAATATTCTGCCCAGCTGCGCCTAGATTCTGGAATGCATCTCCTCTACAGGATGATTGGCCCTGGGAGTACAGGGGAATCTGGTTTTGGTGGAAATTCATTCCATGTACATCCTCCTATCCAGGAGTTTATATTACAACTTACTCCTGTACAGGGGCATTTAGTGATTCTCAGAAAATATGTAATGAAACCAGATAGGGTTGAAAAAAAGTTGAAAAAGTTGAAAATTTTCAACTTGTTCAACTCTGGTTTTCCCTTTAAAGTAAAAGGAAAAGGCTAATTGAAAAAGTTGAAAATTTCAACTTTTTTTCAACTTTTTCAACCCTTTAAAATCTAAGGATAGGTCCACATAAAGGGAATCTACAATACTTTCATGGATGCAGTGTTTGTTGATGAGACCATCCTTCTTCATAAAGTTGTCCAACAATTCAGTTTATGTTGTAAATCAAAAAATATCATAACAATGTTGGGGTTACCTCCATGAACTTCATACTGCAATTTCCTCCAATGAAATCTGAATTCAAAAAGAATATGAATCCTGTGCAGCCATCCACAACTTACGGTGCAGATTCTGTGTGAACCTGTGATTTCTATTTTTTTCCCATGGCACCAAAGGCAAAGGTCCAGAAGGCTCAGCAAGACCAATCCTCAGAAGCTCTGGAGCTCAAGAAGGAGCAGCAGAATTTCCTCAACACTTTGAAGTACAGAGCCAACCAGTGCAACTCTACAGATGCACAGGAGTTGCTGAAGCTGCATGCCTGGGGGTTAAACTGATGCAATTATAGGGGGGGCACACCAGAATAAATATTTTAGTCTATGTTGATACATTTATTGAAGTACCCGTTGCAATGATACAGATTTGTTCCATGTAGGAACCCCTCCTGTACAGGAGACTTTGCTTTGGGGTAATTGGATTCTTTGCTAAAGAAACACATACCAGAAAAGGCATACTTAAAAGATTATATGGTTTTTGGGACAGCATATATTTTAATTGCCACTTTATAACATACTGCCATAGTTGAGGACAAACATAGTCATGCCTTTGCAGCTATTAATTGGCCATCAAGGAGGTGGTAGTGGATCATAAAAAGGTTTTATGTAACTGTTAGATCTCCACAGCACAGAAAAAATCTATCCACCCATGCAGACATCCATAGTCAGATAAAAACAATGGAACTCATATTTACCCAAATAAAGAGTTAAACATTCAAACATACATAGCCAAATGCAAATAAACTACTTGGGACCCTTGTATCACAATAGATGCTACCACCCAACTCCTACACAGGAGAATGGTAAAAATCAATTTCTGCAAATAAGGGATGATCAATCTCCCAACAAGAGATTGAAAAGTAATATTTCTGATTTGTTCTTACAGGGCATCATTAGTGGTAAGAGAGCTTGTGCCCTATTCACAGATGCTGCAGATGCCCAAGCAGAAGGTTTGGAAAACTAGCAAGGCATTTCACAAGGACAAAATGCTTTGAGAGATTTACAGAGAAAGTTGAGCAAAAGCAATCCTTGGCCTCCACTGTTTCCTGCAAAGGTGCATTTGAAGCATGTACCTACAGACCAGACCTTTGTGGACACCTTGCAAATGCCCTTACCTCATGAAATTTGTTCAGCTGTAGCTAGGTGGAACCAGGATGCTGGAGACAAACCTTTTACAGCTGCAGGGCTTACACCAAAAGTCAGGCAACACTGTCTGTCTTTTTGCCAGGACCACAACAGAGACCCCAGCAAGACATGTCCATTAGGTTTCTGGATTGATGGTGTGCCTGTCAAGTGGGACAGGTCAGAATCAATGATTGTTTTGACTTTGAATTTTCCAGGTCAAGTGGATAATGATTTTAAAAGATTGAGAATTCCAATCGCACTGGTGAACAAGAAGTTCTTGGTGGAGGAGACCATGCAGGACTTGCTGAACATCATTGCATGGAGCTTTACTTGTTTGCATGCTGGATTCTTTCCTTCCACTCCTCTTCCTGGACAAGATCCTTTTCATGGCTGGAGACAGAAACAATGTGGCAAGCCATTGGGTGCCCATGGCATGTTGATAGAAGTCAGAGGAGATTGGGAGGCATACAAGAACTTCTTTGGTCTGGCTGGCTGGAATGACAAGACCTGTTGCTACAGATGCCAAGCTTCAAGCACAAATAGTAGGGATCCTTCATTGGAAGCTTCTTGGGTGTCTCAGATGAAAACTTTGTGGCGGCATTTGAGGAAGCCAAATTTATTTCACCTCTGTTTTCCATCTCCGGTGTAAACTTCGAAACTTTTGGGATAGATTGGCTGCGTTGCATGGACCTGGGAATGGGAGCTGACTTTGCTGGCAACTTACTTTACCATGTTTTACCTAAATTTCCTGGCAATGGTATGAAGCAACAATGCAAAGCTTTGCATAGACATTTGCAAGCCTGGTACAGAAAAAATCCAGACTGTTCAAACAGACTCACAACTTTGACTCCTTTGATGATTCGCAAAAAAATGCAAAAGGGAAATTGACTTCCCCAAAGCTGAGAGCTAGTGCAGGGGAATTGAGATCCTTGGTGCCATGGCTGCTGGAACTGGCTGAATGCACATTGGACAAAACAGACTCTTTTGAAAACATGGTGCTGGCTGCAACAAAGCATTTGGTATCCATGTATCAATGTTTGAGTCGAGATACACACCCACCTGCAGATATGGCCAGCAACTGTAGGAAAATTCTGCTGCTGTATGTAGAATTGGAGAAACATGCTATTGATGGCTTGTGGAAATTCAAGCCCAAATTCCACATGGCCCAGGAATTGTGTGAGTTCGACCTAGTCAATCCAGCACTGACTTGGGTGTACAGAGATGAAGATTATGGAGGCTCCATTGCCAAGGCTTCCCAGCACAGAGGTGGAAACAACACAGCTTTGGCAATTTCTGGACAAACTTTGTTGAAAATTTGTTGCTGACAATCTTGTGCCCACTTGGCCTGTTGACTGATTTTCGCGAATCCCTGCTTTGGCAAAAAAAGACAAGCTGCTAGTTTTGCATGACATTTCTTGCATTGGCACAACATGCCAAGAAATCTTTCCAGTCTCCTCTGTAGGAGCAATAGCTCTCCTATGTAGGATATGTTTGTTTTCAGTTATATGTTTCATTGTCTTGACTTCACACAACATGTTGTTTTTTGGGCAAAACAATATTGCTTAAATAAGGCGTGTAAATTTTCCAGCAATATTGCTTAAATAATATTGGTTAAATAGTACATGTACTAAATTAGCTATATTGGAGATCCAGGGGTCGTGGTTGAGGTCCGGCAGGGAACACTGGGCGGGGATGGTCGTGGTTGAGGTCCGGCAGGGAACACTGGGCGTGGATACTCGCGGTTGAGGTCCGGCAGGGACACTGGGCGTGGACGGTCGTGGTTGAGGTCCGGCAGGGAACACTGGGCGTGGATGGTCGTGGTTGAGGTCCGACAGAGAACACTGTGGATCGCGAGTCGCAGTTGAGCAGGAGGACGAGGAGGACAACGAGAGGAGGAGGAGAGGAGAGGAGGAGGAGGAGGACGAGGAGGAGGAGGACCAGGCAACTGACATAAAATCTAACAACCCTCACCTGGCAGGTGGGGAACAACACATGATTTGAGCCAAAGTTGGAAAACAGCAATGCGACCATGCGGCCATCTGTTTTTACTTGGATGTGCATACCACTTACTAATGTTGGTGAGGTTGCCTGCTAAAAAATGTGGTAAACTTCTATTAAAACAGGTACCCATGCTGTCAAGAAACCTGGGGGTTATTCATCATGAACTAAAATTAAGTGGCTTGTATGCACATATATATATAATATAATATATATATATGTATATATATAATATAATATATATATATATATAATTTATATATACATATATATATATATATATATAATATAATATATATATATATATAATATATTGTATAATGATATAAAACATATATAAGTCAGAAATAGCAGGGATATGTCCCTCATCCCACTGGGCTACAACATTTTTTCATGGTTATTACCTACTCATGATGCCGGGGATGCACACTCTCTCGTGAGCAGTGCTCAGTTCATGGATGATAACCCAATATCGAAAAAGGGTAGTCTAATTCCCTAAAATCATTCATGTTCTTGATATCAATATATATATGTCATAATATATCCAGTTATATTATGAAAATCATCATTATTTCAAAACTATTCCCAAGAATTGCCCGTGAAAAACCCTCAATGAATCCACATTAATGAGGCCTTTTTCTTTACAGATCCATCATGTCTTCAAGTCATCATGGCCTCAGCCAGATGTTCCTCAATGTCCCGAATCGACACAGCCATCGACAACAGAACGGAGATGAGAAGAACTTTCCTGGGAACAGGGCCCCCCGTGGCCACGATAGCTCGCTAAGTTGGTGCATGCAAATAACTCCAATAACTCACTATGGTTTATGATACGCAAATAACGAACTAGTATGTATTCATGGGGTTTTGGTCAACCAACAGACATAACTGGGGGGCCTCACATTGTGGCAGATGGGCTGCTAACCATGGGAATACCATGAAAGATCCGTGGATTTGAAAGCTGGCATTGTCCATGTGTGTCGCTACGAAAATCATGGCAATAAACCATGATGTTTACCATAATCTATATTTATATACATATATGTAAATGTGATTAAATGTGTATATATATATATAAATCAATGTAAATGCCAGCTACTACTGTAACTAGGACGCGAATCTAAGGAGAGTCGCGCTGGCTGGCTTGCTGTGTTAACAAATATGCTTGTATGATTGGGTATGGATCGATATTCAAGACATTGGCGCGAGATTCAAAACATGCAACTTGCATATGCTGGCAATCTTCAAGCTGCTGCTGTTACATTACAGATCATTACATCCTATTTGTTCCGCCAACAGATACATCAAGCTAGAAGCAACCATTGTCATTTTTTTAGTTGCTAATCAGGTTTCAACCGAAAAACGACATCATTCTAAACTTGGTGCCCAGACTCATCCCTTGTGGTCATTTTGGACCAATGAAGTTGTAAAATATATTGAAAACTGGGCCATCTGGTATTCCAAACATCTTCACATCTTCACACGCAGCATGAAATTATTCATGTTCACATGGGACCTAGTGACCTTGAGATGACGTAGATTGGCGTAGCAATAGACCGAGACGAGATGACTCCATGCTTTGACATTGGGCATTCCATGAAATCCTGGCTGGTGATGATAATCCTCAATACTCCCCAATTAATATTGGGTAGATTTGGGTAGTACCCCCAATTAATGTTGGGTAGTAGAATTGAATCCCTAAACTAATTTTCAACAAACAGGGGTGTCTTGCACTGCCTGTCTATTTGAACTTGTCTGACTGACCTATGCGACCCTTCAATTGAGGGGTTCAGCTTGTTTCAGTCAGGTCAATAAGTTTGAACCATACACACATTATCAAGCTCCCAACTGAGACAAACACTGCAATTTGCACATGCTTACAGATGGATGTTTAAAATGGCTGCGGATGGCTGTCCAGCTACAAGTGGGCCTGGCGGATCAGCTCAGAATTACCCTCTACGTACTGCAACACATACCCCCATGAGGCAACAGAGACTTGATTGATGGCTGTTCGTTCAAGCACCCAATATCCACAGTTCAGTTTTCAGATGGAATCACCCCCAATCATGGAGCCAAAGGTGACACCCCAAAGCGTAAGACTTGATTATATAAGGGCTTTTCAACCACCAACAACCATTAATAAGGGTTTATAACCATCTATCATTAGGGCACATTTGGGGGGTGCAGTTCACGTTCAAGTTCCTTTGTTAAGGGCTCATTAACCATGATTATATAACCCATGATCGGGAAGGACCACTTTGCCAACCTCGATCATGGCCAATCGGCTGGATACCCTGTCAAAAAATATGGTTCCTTTTAGCCCGGTACTAGCTCAGTACTGCAGATTCCCACTTGTAACAAATGATCCAACTGGCCCACCAATCTGGGTGTAGAGTAGCCATCTTTTGCCTTACGACAGTTCCCTGTTTTCCACCACCAGCCCCCAACTTGGCCGGAGCATCATCGCCAAGTTGAATTTGATCAAAACCACAAAAAACTGAAGATGTTTTGAGCAAAAGAAGCTGAAGGATTCCCGAAACGGTGAAACTAACGGTGAAACCTACTCTTCGGCAGGTGCGTCCAAGGAATCCGAGGGGTGCCCTATAACACATCTTCTAACACATCTGATAACTTATAACACATCATATAACCCATATGTAGTCCATGGAAACATATCTTCGGATGGTATACCTGGAGAACAACTTGCTATGCTGGCCATACACGTTTCATTGGTGCAAACCTCTGTTTGAAAAACTGCGATCATTCGATCATCAAACTGTAGAAATATGATGAAATATGGAGCTTTCCAAAGTCATGGTATGTCATGGGTCATGTCATGGTGCTATCCCTGTCCATCATCCAGTCATATCCAGTCGCCCCATGAATGTGACGGATGGTTCTTGGATGGTCTTGGATGTCGTATAGCATACATGGCGCAACACTAAGATATGACCTTGAAGATATGTGTAACACTAAAACACACTAAAACCACCATGAAATATATGTTGGATTGGAGATTCCGGAACCATTTTTTTAAAATTTATGATGTATATAACTGAGAACATTTCAGATCTTTGGGAAATACTTGAATAGGAACAAGTTGATTTACCCTCTGGTTATTTAACATAGCCATGGAAAATGGCCCATAGAAATAGATGGTTTACCTGGGTTTACCTATCAAAAATGGTGATTATCCATGGCGAACTGTTAAATAACCAGATGGTAATTCCAATCGCTTTGGGCTACCCTCCAGTAAACTTTATCAGTTCGATGTCGAAAACCCACTGTGAATGCAGATCATAAATACCGAACAGGAACCATCTATGGAAAACTCCACATCTTAACGTTAGTTTACCATAGGGATTCCCATGATGATATTCTCATTACATCCATTATTCGCCGGTTTTATCATGGTTTATTCAATTTTCATCCCATATATTTCCCCAGATCTTCCCAAAATGTCACCACGAAAAAAGATGTGATACCTTATATTTATCCCAAATATGTTCGATGTACAGTATTTCATGGTGATATGTTCCATGTACTGATAAATAGGTTCCCCAAACATTTGCACTCTCATTTTCACAAAAATGACTCAGACATTGTACATATTATTCCCATCCAATATTTACAGTATCCCATGTATGTTCCAAGATCTTTCCAAATATCACCATGAAAAATCAGTATTAATTACTCCAAAATGTTCAGACCCTCAACGGCACCTCCCATGCTTCAACCAGTGCAAGTACCAGGCCGAAGACACCCCTGTTATCCACGGGTCGGCTTTCAGAGCTGGGACTTAGTTCAACAATGGAGGTCAATTACCGGGATTTTATGGTCATTTTATGGTGATTTTGTGGGATTTATGGTGATTTTACGGGACTCAATGGGTTTTTACGGTGATTCATAGGAATTTCACCAACAAACAAGTGCTAAAAGTTGCATATCTACGGGAAATACCCGCAATGGTGTTCTCAAACATGGCTGGTTGGGAAATCCCCGTGCGGATTCTGCCCTTCTGGGTGGTTGTTCCCATTCCGAAAAATACTCCTACAATGTGGGGCCCCCAAGATAGCTAAGTTGGTTTGTAAGTGGCTTAACAATGGTTTATGGTAGATATAACAATAGTTAATGGGGATTATAATGGTTTTACTCCTAGCATATACCATCTGGTTATGACATTCACAGTTCGCCATGGAAAGATCCACCCATTTTTAAGTTCGGTAAACCATCTATTTCGACTGGGGCCATGGCTTCCATGGCTATGTTAAATAATAACCAGAGGGTACTCAAAGTTTTTGCAACACATGTTATATGTTTGCCGTCTCTCCTCTTTGTTTCGCCATATAGTGACAGGGTGTGTCCTACAAATCTGGGAAAACAGACTATAGTTCACAAATCAGAAATACGTATGAGCAGATTTATAATATTTTAAAATATACTTATCAAGTACAAGAAATCTCCATAAATCATGGTTTGCTGGAAACATCCTCCAGGTACTTCCATTTTTCAAAATCCCAGTCTACACCATTTTTTTTTATGGTGGGATTTTCTAGCATGATCTTCCACATCAAAAATCCCATGATCTTCCATTCCATTTTCTGGGGATTTCCCGGCTCATCATGTTTGATTCCAGGAGAATCCTGGATCCCACTGCGCGCCTGGCTCGCAGCATGGCTCCTGGCGAGCCGACGTTTTTGGAATGCTGGTATCACCAAAGTGCAGGAGGCAGCGTAGACTTGGATGGGGAAAATGAGTATGCATGAAATTTCAAAAGACTTTCCTAAGTCATCCTAAGTCATCCTAATCCAACAAATTGAACTTTGACGTTCAACACATACCGGTGCATACTATACACAAGCTGCACGATTATGTGCAAAATAAATTCCATATCTTGGCAAGAAATCACCAGCCACAGCAGCCACTCGAGCCACTCGAGCCACACCACGCCTCATATCATGTGGATACACAATTTGGCAGGCTGCGATTCATTGTGACACGGAAAAGATCGGAGATTCAGCACCTTTTCTCCGTGCTTGAGCCAGGTCAAGAAGTGGCCGGGTCACTATAGTAATTATATGTAATTATCAAGTTGGGGACAACCATTTACTTCCATGATTGTCCCAAACGTTCCCATCAAAACTTTGGATTTTACCGGAAGATAATCATGGTGAGAGTAGCCTTATCGCAGCAAGTCAGCTGGCAATTTGGTGACTTAGTTAGACGCCTCGTTTGTTTCCATTTGATCCGTGTCCATTGATAGCCTCTGGTCATCCAGTCTAGCAATGGAATTTGCCCATTTATCTGGGTAAATTGTAATATTTCACTAACCTGAATCTTGCGGCCATTTGGGGATGATTCCCCTTACTAACCATGATTTCCAGTGAGGTCGCAGTGAGGTCGTTATAATTTACCCAGATTTATAGATGATTTATGATCATTTCCCATCATCCCAGGTGGAACAGTTTGCTGTTTGCCTGGCAGAAACCATCAGCCAGGGATATCTACTGATCTCCCATGGAATATCTATCTCCAATCTGGCCTGGCCTGAATAGGGCATGGAAATCTGTTGATAGTGCTGATTGTATTGAGATAAATCAGTCGGGATTGACGGCTATTTTTTTTGGCTCAGAACACACTACAACTGGTATGATTTTATTGCACACAACATGACATCAGCATACATAGCCAACCAATGATGCCTGAGAATCTCCGTTTCCCGGAAAAATGACACAAAAGGTACGGCATGATGTCATAACATGTCATAACCACAAACATCACTATAAGATGTCTTTGAGATTTTCGGGCGCCCCCCGCCGTTCATCCATGAGGGGAGGACGTCCACCACAGTGAACTTTGGATGGTCCAACAAACATCTGCAGACCTGATCGCCGTGCTTGCACCGCTGCAAACTTGTGGAAAGCAAACTGGGCCCTCGACCACTTGTTTGATTCGCAATTGTTTGAAGTTGTGATCCAGCACAAGTGCCATCCAAAATAGAAGATGATGGAGAAACACTCATATAATCTCATATATATATAATCATACATATATATATATATATCGATATATATATATATATATCGCTATATATCCATATATTAGAACCGGAAGGGATAGATATACCTGAACTCTCCATGGGATAATTCAGCGAGCAGTTGGCAGTTGGGTCCTTGCAATATACATAGAATGCTTGTGGAGAGACCACGGCATCTGAGATGAATACAGGTCAATTCCCACCATTCCGGGAATAAATATATATATATAATTATAAAGAGTAACAAGGGCAAAACAATAATAAACAATCCATTTGGGAATGGTTTATAACACCTATTTATGGTGATGACTGGGGGATGGTTTATCATTGTTTTACCCACAATACTCACATTAGCCAGATTTAATCAGCAATTAGTAACCCATACTGCCTGCCTGTTCATTATTGTTTGTTGCGGACCTGCAGTATCAGTTATTCTTCTCATCAACAGGTTATGTCTTTTTTTATACGAACAATCATCCCCCATGAATCTGAACAACACCTGAAGGGTTACCGATAGCTGAATCAGACCCTTACCCTTCATTACCCATATATAGAGCATATATATAGGGTTGCAAGTGGATACATAGAACCATTACCATAGGCCCAGCCGTGAAATAGACCCTGGGAACACCCGTGAAGTTGCCATGAGTTGGGCCTTCCAATGACGCTAAATCATTACCATCTGGTTATGACATTCACAGTTTGCCATTTGAAAGATCCACCCATTTTTAAAAACGGTAAACCATCTATTTCATCCATTTCTATGGGCCATCTATACCATGGCTATGTTAAATAAGCAGAGGGTAAATACATCATGAACTGTAGGGTAGATCATTCAGCTGACTCGTCGTTCGTGTGTTCCCATCAAGCTGTCCCATATAGTCACCCATGCGGAGAGTTTTGTGGGTAATTTACCGGAGGGTAAATCATTCAAAAGGTAAATCAGTCTGAAGATAGGCTATCCATGGCTATCCCCCAAAAAAAATCCTCTGATCCATCATGGTCCCTGTGAAAATTGCCAAGTTTTCAGATCCCAAAAAAAATCGATCCAAAACATCACACCTCCGCACGACCGTACTCCGCCGCCAAATGCAGAGCCTGTTTGGAGTAGGGGATGGGAGGGATTCTTCTGAGGGACAAAAACACATGTCTACATTCAGTTGTTAGCATCTTTTTGTTTTTTCTCATCACCTAATTTGTTTGGTTGATATTTTTTCTGTTTGTTTTCTTATCTCTGTCAAGAGTCAGCTGGTATCATCAAAAGTTTTTTGTTTATATACGATCCAAAATTGGTGTTTTGTTCCACATGCAAGCTTGGTGTTTTACTAGCACTACCCTCTGGTAAACTAACATAACTATGGAAAATCACCATTTTTAATGGGAAAATCCACTATAAATGGCCATTTTCAATAGCTATGTTAAATTACCAGAGGGTATACCACCCAAAAATGAGGATTACACTGGTGAAATATGATGGGCCGTCGAAGGGATTTGATCAGCCAAAATAGATTGAACACATTGATCTTGGCTGATCAAAAATGATCTTAATACATTAATATACATTAATATACATTATTTCTTCATATTTATACATTAATAATAAACATTGATCTTGTTGTACCTGAAAAAGAGTCGCGCTGATATGCCTCAGCGTTAGGATGATTTACGTAAGGAATTGGTGGCTCATCTGACTTTGTAAGTGGTTTGAAAAAAAAACGTTATGTGGATTAAGCCTAATTATCCCACTTATAATTAGGACTATAACTAATTATATATATATAATGATATATAAGCCACGTACTGGGATGAGCATTCATGGTATATTGCCAATCATGTGCCAAGATAAACCAGAAAAAAACAAAAACACTCTAGGCTCGAAGTACTTTGGATATCTCTAACATACTCGAACCATGGGAATGGTTCAAATGGGAAGCCTCTTCAAACAAGACATATCTTTACACATCTATACATGTTGGCTGGTTACGTTGAAATATATCCCAGACCTATCCGTTTCGTCATCCAATTGATGTTTCTGCCAAGCTTTATCATCATTTTTGGGGCTTGGTAGCAGAGAGGTGGCTGTCAATATACGAGGTGAGTAGTGTCGTAAATCTTTTGGAACATCCCCAATATGGTTGGTTAAGAGGACTGCCCCGTTCATGAATTGGGACTATCCCGAAGATGCAAAGATACTATAAGCCTTAAGAACAAAATAAGATCAACCAACCATCATGTGTTAATTATATCACGTGCGGAATAACACCATATGTTGGATTATACCCTATGGATAATATGGTAAAATGCTCGGCGATAACAACTAATCAACAAGAGGCTTCTTGGACCTAATATGCCAACATATTCAAATATATTTCCATGATATCAGCATAAACTGCTATTCAATATGGCGAACCCACCGACCATCATCTATCAAAACTGTAATATCCCCACATTCTTGATGGTTAAAAAACCATTAAACTCTTTTAAATGATGGTTCAAATCACATTCAATAGCTAAACATAAACTGGTCATCATTATCAATAATATGTGAGCCACAGTTTGTTGATGTATTGTAGCTACATATCCCCTTTGTCCCATGAATTTCCAGAACATAGTTTATGCCATTCCCATTATATCCCTCTATCTGTTGCTTAAATCCAATTTAGGCACCATGATTCACCATTAAATCCCTTTGAATCATCATTAAATCACCATCAAAACCCATGAAATCACCATGAAATCATTTCTTGTGGCTGAACTTCCCATCTCCATCCAAATCTTGAGGCTCCATGCCGTCCGTCCATGCAAGGCACGCCTGGTGATGGGATTTAATGGGATTTAATGTGGTTTGATGGGAATTCATGCGATTTAATGGGAATTTGATGGGGTTTAATGGGATTTAATTGAACTAAGACTAAGAAACTACCACAAGATTGTTTTTTTTTGTAAATGGCTTTAAACGATCATTCATATGCTATTTCTATGATGGTGTAATGGGTTTAAATGGAGATTTAAGCATAGATTATGGTTTAATATGGTTTGATGAGGATGAGTGATTTAATTTTGATATACCGGGATAAATGGGAATATAACCAACAATCTGGAAGAATATACATCCACATATACATATATATATATATAAATATATAGATAATTATTTCATGGCAAATAAACATGCTAGAACCAACAAACATGGATATAGTGGGGAAACATAAAATGTATAATGATACATCTCACCAACAATCGGGTACAGTAGGTGGGGTTAGCCAAGTTGGTAAACATAACTCCAATAACTAGGGTTTAAAACACATATAACCATTGCCAATCTTAGATACCCTGCAAAAAATAAATTCATTTGCTGGTGAACGTAGATATTCTCATTAATACCAAAAGACTATATAAAGGATTAAAGTACCCATGTAAGATTGACCTAGTGACTATTGTTGATGGGCTTTATTTCAACCAACACAAATAACTTGGGGTCCCACCTTGCAAACAAAACATGTTTCCAACTTACGCAACTGGGATGCAAGCCATGCAACCCCAAACTACATTGGAGACCCTGAGAATCGCCCAAGCGGAAAGGTCCCTATCTTCCAACCCCAACTCATGGCATATGGAGTTGGTTGAAAGGATGATTTTTTCGTAATCCTATGATGATTTGATAGTCAATAATCAAAAGTTAGCAACAATCATAAACCCGAACTGATTCAGGAGGTTTTGATTGGGTTCTGGGCGATCTCACGTAACTTTGATGTCAGCCAGTGAAGGACTGCCGATGCTTCTCAACGCAGGAATTCTGTTTTTTTCTCCGAAAACCCAGCTGTTGGGTTTCAAACAAAAACAGGTTGTCTTACTATAATCAACGCGAGAATGGATCAAAACCTATGCTATCTCCATCTATTTGGCATGAACATCCTAGAGAGAAGCAATACTCTTGACCAGGGTTTGTTAAGTGTTTACCTAGCAGCAACAATGTGGTTTCAACCAGCGAAACACGCGGTTAAACCATATTAAACCATATTAAACCATTAATCCAACAAACACATACTTAAATCAAAACAGGAACATTGTGGTCATAAAAACCCTGAGTAGAACTCTGATTTCATGTGCACTATGATCCAATTACATGGTGTTTGAGCTGTGGCCATCCAAACCACAAGAGGATTCCCCTTCCTGAATCGGAGAAACAAAAGACAAGCAATGGAACTTGACCATGGCAGTACCATCTTCTTGAGTGCTAATCCAGGAGTCAAAACATGGGAATGGCTTATGGACATCCCATATTGAGAGTCTAATAATAAAGAATGGACATATCCCTATGACTGGGGTGGATGCCCGTGGGAATATAAACCCACGGCAAATATAGCCATCATGATTCATGTGCATGTTTCTTTAATTTTCTTTATATATCCCATCATACTACTCATTATTATTCCCAATATATACTCATGATATTTTTTTCAATATTGTTCCCATGATATTCCCAATATATTCCGATGAGATTATTAATGATATTCCGTTGATATCATATTGTATTCCAAACAAAAAAATGATATTCGATATTCCCCCGATATTTCCATGATAATTCCATGGATAAAGTGTCTTCAGTGGCTACGACGCTACGACGTCCCAGTGGCCGGTCCGCGTCGTGAAAACTGGCGGCCTTGGAGCACGAGTTGAGCACGGAGCTTCTGGAGGTGACTGGGGACAGAGGATATGATGGGAAACAAAACCAATGCCACAGGACCATAGGATGTATATATATATTATATTATGTATATATATATATATTATAAAATATAATATACAGTATAATATATATATATGTAATAATATATGTATATAATATTAACTACAAATGAAACATAGAACTAGGATATACTAGGATGATATAACTAGGTTCCTAGCATAGATAATGCGGTAAACCCACTGCCATAAACCATGGAATAATTCATGGTTTACGGATGGGGACGTATAATTAATGATAAAAACTGATGGGATATATTGCTGTAAACCCAATGCCAGGAACCATACCCATTAGAAGTTTGTTGTGGGATGATCATGGTCTAATTTGCGGTGCAAATTTGGTAAATGATGGGAGAATCACAATAACATTCCGCAATACCCTCCGGTCAGTTCTTACAGTTTGCTATGGAAGCCATGGCCTGTTTAGTTCGACAACACACCGTTTTAAAATTGTGATTTTAGGGGTAGTGTGGATATCATGAGGGGATATGAGGGGTATATGGAACCAACAAAAATTAAATGACTCGTGTCAAAAAAAGGTGAACACTTTGGAAATTCGGATTCCGTCGATCATCTTTTATCAAAATTGCCACATAGGTCTGAGCGAGGTGAGACCCACCAGTTATGTTAGTTTAAAAGTCATAGAAATACAACCGTTGTTGGATATGTTGGATTATATATATATAGATATACAACTGTTGTTTGTTTGTTTGGGTTCTAGAACTAGTTTTCAACTTTGTTGTTATAATATGTTATAGTTATTTTCCCCATCAACCCTAGTAGAATCTTGAAAAACTCTCTGCTATATCACCGGATCAGGCACCCCATCCAGTCACATACAGGATGTTTAGTTGGTCTTAAGCCTACATGAACATCAAAGTGATTGACTTACTGGTGCTTAGTAAGGAATGAGGGAATGATCCATAATAACCACTAGTAATCATCCCAGCAACCCCCATTCCCTACTAAGCACCAGTAAGTTGAATTCCACAAAAACAAGACCTGGTTCTTGGCTAAAACACACATCATGTAGATATGTTTGTTGTGAGTGCTCTTTGCCCCCTTTTGTTTTTTTCTCGTTTCTTCCCATAGAAAAATCACAGATCCTCCAACTCAAACAGTTATCATTTTCTTTCCATTCCCAATTATCCTAGTCAACTATCCTGTTATTGGGTTTACATCCATTATCCATAATAGTTATCTGATGAAACCTATCCCAATAGATTTTATGTCCTGGTTATATATTCCATTTCCCATATATCATAGTTGTGGCCAGCTGCCATCCATTACCAAAACCATTCTCTTGGAATATATATATACGCATAAATGCTTGATATCATATGATAGTTATCTTATAATAGTTATCATTGATGGATATACTAGTTATCTTTTGGTAATTCTCCTAGTTATATATTTGGCCATGGGTCAAAATTGGGGCCCAATAATTGGATGGTTAATATTACCCTCTGGTAATTTAATATAGCAATTAAAAATTGCACATAGAAATAGTTGATTCACCCATTAAAACTTGTGATTTTCCATAGCAAACTGTTAGTTTACCAGAGGCTAACCATTTCAATGGATCATTTACTAATTATAGATGGTGATTTTCCATAGTTAGATTACCTAAAAATATTAACTATGGAAATCACCATCTATAGTTAGTGAACTAACCATATTAGGTAATATGGATACTCTATGGAAATCACCAGATTTTCTCAGCTCCCCGACATCCAACAGCTGCTGGCAGGCTTCCAGGCACCCAGCCTGGCAGCCATTTCCGCGCGTGCAGCGGATGAGGATGACGAGTCATGAAGATTCACTGAGAACATGCATTACTAATTGTGATTTTAATAGAGATGTAAGTCATAGTATGTTTGATCAGATTTACAACATGTCAAAAACGAAATGATATGATGATATGATGTGATGTGATATGGTAATTAATTAGATGATATGATATGATGTGATACACTATGATATGATATGATAAAATATAATATGATAGGATAGGATGATATAATAGTCATGCACCACATGATATTAGTGGACATCCACTACTAAATGTATTTTTTAAGCCACTAGTGATGTACTTGATACCTAATGGTGATTTAACCACAAACATGTGGATATCTGGTGGTGATATAACCACAATGTGGATTTCATGGATATTTTGTGTTCCATGTTTTTCCGGAATGTAAATGGCAAAGGTATACTAGTATATCATAGTATATCCTGTTTTCAGACACACAGATGTTAGAGGGTAAAAAACACAGAATCCAAGCGGTTTTAATACGATGTCGGGGCGAAATGTCTTCCTTTTGCCGTCACCAACAGTTTGTATCCAGGAATCTTGACTGTCACATGAAGCGGCTACCTGAATGAAGTTGGCACATGAAATCTGGCCTGGCTGCCTGGATTTGTCAAAAAAAATCAGGCGTGGAGCTGTATCCGCCAAGAAACATGGAGATGTCTGAGTTCCTCACTACATCACGAAATCTTGCCGAGCAGCGTTCCCCCCAAACGCCTTTGGAATTTTTCAGCGTGTGCCTACGGATTCCTCGATCCGAGGAACATTTCCCACGTCCCTTGCGATCCAATTGCGCAATCCGGTGGTGGCCATATCTCATGAAATATCCCCATTCAATACCATTAATATCCACTATATAATCACCATTAAATCTCCATCAATCCCATGAAATACCCATGAGATACCTATTTAATCACCATTAAATCTCCATAAATCCAGTGGAAATCCCATGAAATCACCATTTATCGAAATTTATCGTGTGACTTTCGATGGCAGTGGTACCCCACCATTGCGGCCCGGCCCAATCATTGCAGCCAGGCACCAGCGCAGCATGATGCAAGGGCGTGCGCATATGGAGATCCCTGAGAGATCGCCCGTCGATTGAGTCGATTCATCATCTGGGCAACCCAAATGCCATATATTTAATGGAATATTAACTGACATCTAATGCTGATTCAATGGAACTTAATTGATAGTTTAATGGCGATTTTATGGTATTTTATGGGACACGGTTGGGATTTTGATGGGATTTTATGGTGATTTTGTGAACCCCAAGAATGGGATTAATGTGGGCAACCCCAATGCCACCTACCACGACTGGGGATGGGTTTAATCAAATTGGGTGTTTTATCACAGATCCATTAAATTCCCCCAGATTAGGGGGATGGGATTCGTAATTTTTATAAGTCTGATAGAGTACTTCTTTTTCTGCTACGGTCAAACATTTAACTCGACCCTTGGGATTCCTGTTGGTCTATGTCTACCTATGTCTACATTTCCTACAAATCCAATCCCACTGTGAGCGTTGAAAAGAAGGGCTTCCAATCACATTGGGCAACACATCACCATGGGATGGCTCTTGAAATGCCATGTTTCACATATGGGTTCCTAAAATGGAGGTACCCCCCAAATTGATGGTTTCTTTCATAGAAAATCCCAAAGAAAAATGGATGATTTGATTTTTACCGGGTACCCCCGTTGGAAACCTCAAAATATATTGAACGGATCACCAAGGTGTAAGGATTCACACAATGGCAAATCATCAAACTGTTGGATGCATCTTGAATCTAGAAGTACAATCGATCTAGGCCTACGGGTTTTTTTTATTGTTGGCTTTATCAGGCTGTATCCACTATTTCTTTACAAGCTAAAACCTGCCCAAACTGATTCTCAATGGCTTGCCATTCACATCACCATTTTTGTTGGTCGAACTGACTCCACTGAACAATCGATGAAAATCCGGGGTTTCCCAAGGAATTGTATCTGTATGCGGTTGGTTTTCTATATCTGTCCCTGTGTTTCCTTATTGCTTTGGGTATAGATCAAGATGATGGCACCGCCGATTCAGAAAATAACCCCCCCTTCGGCCCTTCCGCAGGTCCTTGGGGCTGCAATGCTGACGACTGTTCACCATCTTGGGGTGTTAAATCCACATGTTTGCTAAAGAAGTCCTGGCAACGTACTGTGGATGGCAGAAATCCTGCACCACCAAAAGGATGGTTGAAAGCCGATAAATAATGCGATAAACAACCTATACACCGGTGCAGGATTTCTTCCATCCACTGTATTGTTACGTGCTAACGTGTCCTGGTGGAACCCATAATCCCTTTCCATAGTAAACACACGCTACATGGTCCCAAAATATGTGTAAATCCCCTCCTCAAGCATGGTTTTCTGTTGGGGTGTTTAATCTTAGGGGGATGGGATTATAGATATATATCATCCATATCCCCATTGATGGTTAAATTCCCATGAAATCACCATGAAATCTCCATTTTTTTGCTGATCAAATGATATCTCCGGTTCCACCTACGGTCAACCCTCCCTATCTCTTGCACCTCATCGAAGCTAGGCGTGCGCCGCCCTTCTCCAACCTTCGGCTTGCGAGCAATGAGGACGTCCACGAGTCTGGACGGGTTTCAACATTCTTGGGAAGATATACGTGGAAAATCATATGAAAACCATTGTTAATCTCTTATAATTAACCATATAAAATATATATAATCCAAACAAATACATGAAAACATTAATACATGTACAGCTTGAGTATTGTACAAGAATTCACTGTATAAGAATTTGAGGGACCCTGGGCCTCAAGCTTTCGGATTCTTAACCAGCGCTCGGGCTGTGTATATATATATATATATGTGGCAAATAATCCTTATTGTGTTATTCTGGAGACCCCCAAATTATTAATTCAAGCACCCAAGTGGTTAGTCTGATACTGACAATGACAAACTTTGTGTGTCCAAATGCACTCTCAAAAACTGAGCCATCGTCGGGTCGAATAATGGTAATTCTTGTTGCCCCACCTAATGGTCAGCGATTCATTCCCATGTTTCAAATTCTTATCTTCTTTGGGGCCTCAGAAACTGCCAGAGATTTGACTGATGTAAGCCCGTTTGATCAGAACCGCCCTCCAACGCGGAATAAGACATTAGAAGCCATTTGGAATTCAGGTGTACGCTCTGGTAAACTAACAGTTAGCTATTGAAAATGGCCCAGGCGAAATAGTTGATTCACCCATTGAAAATAGTGATTTTCCAGTTCACAAACTGATAGTTTACCAGAAGGTATGACGCCATAGTGAAACAAAAAATCACTGAAAAATTCGCCAGAGAGATCATCCTCAACCTCAGGGTTTGTCAATAGGCTACCCTAAATGACCTGGGTTATGATCATTTTCCCAATGAAAAAATGGACATTTGGAGGATATAGCCCATGATATACCCCATTTTCAGCCAGACCCATTGATCTTCGGAGCTACATAACAAACCCAATCTCTCTTGCTGATTGTGATTGAAGGTGCATCGCAGTTTGCTAGCAAATAATAAACAAACTACATCCCAGTTCATGGGTTATATCATGGGTTCCATCATACCGTGTACAGTATGTCTGTATACATAGGTACATGTACAAAACAGCAGGTATATTATGGTAAGTGTAACTCTATCCACAAACATCTACATGTATATAGGTGTGTATATATATATTATATATATATATTATACATGTGAACATACAACCCACCCAAAAAAATACAGGTCAGATCCCGACTAGAACACATAGATATAGATAATCTGTGGGCAAATCACAATCTCCGTGATAAATTCATTCACGAACCTGAAGAGTTTGGCCCGCAATCCTAACCATAATTCCGGTGAGGTCACAATACTATCCTAGTTGTGTTTTTTTAAAGGTTCCCCTACTATTTCTTTATCATCATCCCCAATAACTTTGGTAGTAAAACTCCCAAGAACCAATCAACCAGGTTATCTTTGTAATGGCTCATATGGGTGTTTCCATAATAGGGGATCGCCAAAATGGATGGTTTAGAATTGGAAATATCATTAAGATGAATGAAATGGGGGTACCCCCATTTTGGGAACCCCCTATGTGTACAAAGCATATACCGTCCAACAGTCTACCAACCCGTCGAGCCCCCTTTGCGCGAGGCTTCCACCAAGCAACAAGGCACGTCGCACACGTGCCAGACCTGCAGTGATCTTTTTGCTGGCTTCAAACGGTATGGTAACCATTACAATATAAATTAGTATAATGGGTGTATAACTGTATAACAATAAAACCATGATTATAACCAACAAATATGCAGATAAACATGTATATATATAATTATATAATAGGACTATAATGGGATATAACCAGCAGTTAGTGGTTGAGCCCCTGAAAATATGCAAGTCATTAGTCATCATCCCAAATGTGGCTGAAGATGGAAAAGTCAACTGGAAATGATCTGCTATTCTTTTTCTACCTGGAACTGCTGGGCTAGGTATAGACATTGCGCAACGCATGTCCTGGACAGGCTGAGTCAACCGCTGGAATGCCTAGGGATGGACCAGCGAAATCACAAGTAATAATTTGTCATCGAATTAGCACCAACCTTGGCATTGAGAGAATCCCCCCATTATAACATATTATAACTATATTGGAGAATCATTGGAGAATCCATGTTCAAGTCACTGAATTTCCAGTTTGAGTAAGGCTTTGTAAGCCAGATTGACGTTTGGTCTCTTCATCTTATCATGTTTGGCGGTAGAATTCACCCATTCGTCATGCCACTATATATAATGGCTGGTTACTAAGGATTCCCATCATAACGGATTGCGATCATCACCCATACAACAAGTAGTATCCTGGTAGCATAACCCCCTGTAACCATCAATCAACAGGGGTTTGTTGCCACTGCTCAACTTGTTTAATTTTCCAATTCAGGTTCTTCATTATTATTCCCGTTCTATTTTTCATCAGTATTCCCAAGATATTCTCATGATATGGGTACCCCTGGTGAACATCAAAATAGCTGGTAAATGGATGTTCATCCCCCTAAAAATGGTATTAATAGGTATTGATCCATACCCATATCATATTCCCAAGATATTCCCAAGATTTCCCAGTAAAACCCCAATCCACCTATTTCTGCAGGTCACGCCCCTCACCTGGCAACGCAGAGGCACGATGAAGAGCTGTGCAACCTTCCTCACGCGATGCTGCTTGGGGAAGCTTCAAAAGCGGGGACATAATGCTCCGAAGTAACATAGACCTTGGAAACTAGCATTGTATATGATATATATATAAGCCATTCTGGGACATAAATATAGTATATATATATATAAGTATCAAAAGCAAGTTCGAAGTTGGAAGAAGTTGAAAGACTAGCTACACTTTGTTCCAAAAAAAACTGATAAGGTGGGGTCTAAGTTCATCGGGGGATGGTTTTTATTGGATTTAACCATCGACATATGAATTTTACGTGGAACATATACACGGAAGATAATGGTTCAATAGATGTGTTGAAAACTACAGAAAACCACTGTCCTTCCCTTCAAGTAGGGGTCTTTCCTCTACATGTTCCATCCCTTTAACCAATCCTGGAATTGAAGGTTTTGAACTTCCAAGACACTATCTATATCTATCAAAAAATTAGCACAAAGAATGATCCCGGTGGGAACATTGAACTGGAACAAGTGTTCAACCGAGAGTGAAACCTAGTGTACAGTATAGATGTATAGCAAAGTTTGGATTGCTATAGGCCAAAAACCGGAGGCCAAATGGGTCCAATCATCTTTTCGAGCGTTGGCTGCTGGACCTCGTTATGATCGTTATGCAGAATCCGAAATCAACAAACCAGTTGTTCGAAGCAGTCTTTCTGAGCATAGATCCCCAGGAAGAAACTGTACGCCCAAAAACTATTTCGAAATAGTTTGATTGTCAACTCATGAAGTAAACAAATAAACATGTTCTAAGAATCTGAGGGACTCTCGAACTTTTATGGTGGAAATGTTCCTGTATTTACAAAATTTTACAAATAAGAATTGGAGGGGCCCTGGGCTGTAACCAACTTTCGGATTCTTCACCAACTCTCGGGCTGTAAACAATCATCTCCAATTTAATTTGGGCTGATCAAATTGGGTTTACCGTATTGGGATACTGTTGGTTCTGACTCTCTTTCAGCTTTTAAATGGTTATACTATACAAGTATAACGGGGTAGTCTATGGCATTAATCATTGGGTTTTCCACATTTCCTACGTAATGAAAATACTTCCAATGGTTGCTCAGTGGATGTTAGTGGGGATTCCTGGCTAATGGATGTGTTGTAGTTCCAAATTTTCGCATTGTAGGATAGTTAATCCCGTACAATCATTAAGCAACCATCACGTCTAAACTGTATTTCAAAATTTCCATACCTTGTCCGCCTTCCATGGTGTTCTAACTTACTGGTACCCTCTTGAAATCAAACAGGGCAATTCGTTTGCAGCTTTACAAATGAGCTTCCCAAGAATAACTGTCCATTCATAGGCGTCTTTCCAGCCAGCCGTGTTTGACTATCATGTGGTTGCAAAATTCTTAGTATATAGCTCCTCAGCTCCTGATTTAATAAGGAATATGGAGACCCATAGCTCCTTAGCTCCCTTGTAACCACTAGATTAACCACTAGATAGTCGATTATGGGATTTTACAAATGATGTCTAACATTGGTTGACCGTGGTTAAACAAATGATGGTTAGCATCCGTGAACCTATAAATAAATGATGGTTATATAAATAAACTCGTTCCATATTTGGCATGGTGTTTCCTGCAAATGAATGTGAACTCATCATTCATAAACTGTTCTCCATGGTGTTTTAGTCTATTAAACAATGGTCAGCCATCACCCCAGCTCCTTGTCACGCACGGTGACATCTGCAGTGCGAAGAAGGGTCAACGCCCTGCACTCTTGGCGCAGGAGAGAAGAAATGCTTAAACATTATATGAAATTGGGGTATCATATGGAGACATGTAATGGTTATTTAATGGTTAAACCGTGTTAATATCCATATGGATACCAATAATAACAATCATTTAATGTTATTATCATATGGATACCATTAAATAGGAGTTCACTAGAGTTAATGGGAGTTAACCATAGTGGGGAAGGTGGGTATTTCACCAAACTTGGGAGTTAACCATAGTTAGTGGTTATTTCATGGGGGTACAATGGGATATAGAACCCATATAACATAGCTTGGGTGTCTGAAAGTGCGGAAAAAACCCAAAGACAGCGCAACTCCAATAGGCAAAATGAGGATCAACCATTGGATTGAGGGGTACCACATTTTCGGACAAATTCATACTTGGTGGCTCATCCCACGGCTCGTAAGTGGGTTATAACCCCAGTTATAAATGGGATAAGTAGGGTTAATCCACTTATAACTGGGGTTATAACCCACTTACTAAGTGGGATGAGCCACCAAGTACAGCAAATATGTTTCGGGACAGCATCACAATGTAAAATGGTGAGTATAAACCGCCACTCATACTTCCTAAATGGATAGTAACGGATTTTTCAACATCTCTGAAGACTATGATCAGGAAAATCATGTCGTTCTCATCCATGTAGCTTCCTTCTGGGATCCCCCTAAGGATTCCAACCCCAACATATATCCTGCATCCAAGAGTCGATTAAAGCAACATGTCAGAGAAAACCTCGATATTTAGTGGATAATATCCAGTGGGTCTCGGGAATGTCTAGGAGAGCTACAGCCAGAAAAAGGGTATTGCACAGCAGAGGGCCTACCCGCATATCATATCGAGCTGCTCAAATAATTCATAATATTCATATGACTATGGATAAATATTGGATACCCCCCGAAAAAAAATTGCGGTTTGCTACAAAAAAAACATCACTTCATGTGGGATTCGGGTCACCAATTTTCTCCATCCCCATTCCCCGAGAGATGATCCCGTAAAGAGCCCCCGATGATTTCCATATGGCCCTCAGATAAATCCCATGTTTTTTTGTGGTTAAAGCACCAAAAAATTGTAAATCTGAACTTGGATGGTTCTTTAGCCCAAGTGGTGATGCATAGCTGTTTTTTTGTTGTTTGATCCAACAGTCCAATTCTTGTTGATTTAGTCATGCCAAATGGTGCTTTTTCCTGTTCATCCCCTACACAACAATATATCTACAGATGACAAAAATATACAAACATGATGATTGAACTACGCTGCAAAATGGTGGATTTTCCAGCTGCTTCATCCCAGCATGGTGTGATCTCTCCCCCCATCCCTGGGAAATCGTCCGACCTCTCTGAATCTTCCGCCAGAACCGCTCCAATGAGCGCATCTTCGCCCATCCACCTGGTGGATGGTGGGGATTTCACCAAAAATCAAGGACTTCGGTGGATTTCATGTGGCTGAATTGCAATGACTCACTAGATTGAACTTAGAGATTCTTAATAGATTTCATCAGTCGATATATATACATAAGCAGGGATTCTTAATGGAGTTCATCAACAATGATTATATGCCTGGATAAATCATAACAATTTTCCGGCCTAAAATAGGGTTATTTTGCCATACTCCCCCTTATTAACCATTAAGGCCAGGGATTTCAATGCTTTAATGGCGATTTTTTCTAGGGATATGATCTAGCTGAAACCTGGCGAGAACATGGAGCCGTCACGAGGTGAGGTCATGATCAGACCCGGATGCTGGTGGAACAATGCTGCAGCCTGGTTGGTGGTTGAGCCCTACCCCCCTGAAAAATGATGGAGTTCGTCAGATTGGATCATCATCCCCAATCTGGTTGGGGAAAATAAAAGCCATGTTCCAAAGCACCAACCAGTGATGGAATCAAGCTGGATTTAAGCAGCAATCAAGGGGATAGAATGAGGATAGAGGGTATCATTGGAACTATTCTAGGGCTATGATGGATATAATGGGCTGTAATGGGGATTTATTGAATATATAATTGAGAGGAAAGGGTGGTCGATGAAGGTTAATGGTGGTATACAGAAAACATGAAAATAATTGGAATTCACATGAATTAACCATCAAAAACTAGGAGTTCAATTGATTTCATCAATGAAGAATGGATCGATGAGGATATAATGGGAAGCAATTGGATATATTATATAGACAACAGAAGGATATGGATCATTCAGTTGTGTATGTATCCATGAACATGGGTGGACTTACCTTCAATCTACAGCCGTTTTGATGCGACTCATACAATCCTAATGGAACACATGGATCAACTCGGTATTTTTTTTCCCGGGAACATCTACATAAAACCATAGATTTACCAGCCAGCTACGGGGTTTCCGGTAGTTGTTTCTTTCATCCAAGTCTGAAATTGTATCCAACAACACCAGGAAATCATAAAAAATATATAGACAACATACATATCACTCATATCACATTGATATCAGTCCATGTTTGCGACATATAAAATATTAAAATAGTATACAATATCCACATGTTTCAAATTTTGTTGGGCCAAACAACTCAATTCACCTATATATATATACTGTATATATATATACACATACAATTTTGACAAATCGTTTCATCTACACCAAACTGATGCACATCAAGAGCTTCAGATCTTTACAGCCAGCCATAGTTTCAGCAACGTACTTGAGCCGTGCTTTGCCAGTGAAGGGCTTGAGCCGTGCAATGAAAATCCATGAAGAAATCTGATATCTGTATGTGTGTTGGCAACATCCACATTTTTGGCTCTACCCTCACATCACTGTATCACATTTTTTGGTTGGTGAAAACATGTTCAATTTCCTTCTCATGGCAATTTCATATAGTTCCTGCACTTGCCCCAGCTGAGAACCCCCAACTGGTTGTCCATGGACATTTCCAGTTCCTGATATTTTTTGAGCAGTGATTCAATGGTGATGTAATGGGAATCTAACTATCAAGAACGGGGATATATATATATATATATATATGGTTGATGTATCTGTAATCCCATCTCCCAAATATTAAACACCCCCCAATGAAACCATGGTTTAGTAGGGAATGGAACTTCCACATCATTGGGACCATAGAATGGATGTGTTTAATATGAATGGGGGATGGGGTTGCACAGTGATGAGGGACCGACACTTCCCAAACAGCGTACCTGCACCCATATCGCTCTGAAAATAGCCAACTCAGATCCTTCTATGGCAAACAATATGCAATCTCAATCAATTTAAATCATCACCACCCACCATCTGACCCCGAAACAATTGTGGTAACACCCACGGTTATTAATTTTTGTATTCATCATTATTGATCTATCACTATTCAGCTATAAATATTTGCATTATTTTTGTTCTCACAGATATATCAATACGTACAGAATCACACCTCAGAGAAATCATGGTGAATCTTAGATATATACCTGGCAAAAAAGTCTCCTTTTTAGCTGGAGAATGGACTAATCTTTACCATTACATTCGTGTCTACCCGGTCGGTTGACCCAGCAGCACCTTGTGGGGATGCTCATCCCTAGGAATAGTTCTTATATCATCATTGTTGAAAGACAATGATTAATGTCGAACGGCTTTGTAGGCCAAACACTTGTTATATACAAAAGCATCAAAATTCGCTAGAATTGTATCTAAGATTGTCTAAGATTGTTATATCCCAATCGTTGATGTGAACAGTTTTATCTCACTAGTGTTATCCCCAATGCGGACAATCCCAATCTAAAATGGATGATTTAGGGGTACCCATATTAGGAAACCTCCATATTCTACAGTTCGGTTTGCTTTGTTGGATCCACCGTGCATCTGCAATCCTCGTGCGGCCGGGATGGTTTGCGGGGTCCGTGGCCAAAACGGGGACGGGCGTCGACCTTTCTTCGTCGCAGCGGTCGATCATCCCACGGATCGAAGTCGTGAAAATATCGCCATGTTGTTTTAAGCCAGCCATAGACCCACAAATCGTAAGTGGTTAAAAACATGTGACAACATAGTATATCTATAACCAAGTTATAATGTTATATAGAGTGTATATATATATAATATATATATATATAAATATGTTTATTTATACAATGGGACTTACAAAGGTTTATTAACCACAAGCATTACGATTTGCGGGATGATCCTCCACATGTCAAGTCCTTCGGGATGATTTAATCATTGGAATCCAGGCATGTTTACATAGCCCATTTCCTGGGTACATCAGGTCACAATTGTCATCCTATAACTGGTTGGTGGTTTTAACCATCTTGAAAAATATTAGTCAGTTGGGAAGGTTGTCCCATATATTATGGAAAATAAAAAATGTTCCAAACCACCAACCAGTATATAGAGGTTGTTGCTGGTTACTACTTGGATTATGAGCATTATGGTACTTGAAAAGGATGGTTACAACTTGGGTTTAATGCGGAAATGGCTGGTTTGTTTAATGCTTATAGAATACCATTTATTCATATAACCAACCGGTGGGATTCAACATGTTCATACTTGTTCAATGACTTACCCTCTGGTAATTTAACATAGCTATTGAAAATGGACAGAAATAGTTGATTTACCCATTAATAGCATGGCGATGTTCCATAGATATGTTAGTTTACCAGAGGGTACACCATTAAGAACCCATTCTGTAAATTGCAAGAACAACGAGTCTTTTCTTCCGGACCAAAAACAACTCCGTGCGCAAGTGCCATCGTCCAGTGGGTCTTCATGAAGCATGGGGATCTCCTCACCAGCCATGGGGGGCTTCCCATCATCACTACGCTAGTTATAACATTACATTAGCCATGGGAAAACTCAGTTATTACTATCAGTTACATACTGATTGGCAGCATTTATATAACAATATATAACTCAGCTCAGCACGCTTATGCTAGAAAAATTGTTTGAGCGCGCCTACGGATACACGTCCTACACCTGCCATCAAAGGTGTCACCTTCGGGGGTTGGGAAGCCTGTCTCGCACAGAACAAAAACCTCCAGGGTTGCTGATGGTTGTTTGTGATGGGAAAGAAATGGAACAAATGTATCATCACTACACTGGGTCAATAAAAAAACAATTCAATTAGTGGAATAATCACTATAAATATGTCTACATTTACAATAATCTACAGCTAATGTGACGCCAGCGCAATCACGGCAGAAAAGGTTATGTTACAAGGAGTGAAGGGAATAGCGACGACCAAAAAATGCTGATAGTGGGATTTAGCTACCAAAACACAGGAGATTGGAAATTGTCGATATTTCACAAGGATGCATACAGAAGGTATACGGTATATCTGGCAACCTAAGTACTGTTAGTAGAGCAATAATAAACCACCAATATTATCATTTATGGAAAAAAAAGGGGACTTTACTCACATTACTTGCATTGGGCGGATACCAATCATCTTCCATTGAAGCTGCAAATCAGAGGCCTGGTAGAAGGTAGAAAGGCACAACTGAACTCATACACCAAGTAGACGCCAACGGGCCAACTTCATGATGATGAAATGTGTCGAACTTGGATTCGTTTGAGATATACAACCCCTGTTTCCATAAACGGCTTGGCTGGGTCCATTTCCAACCTCAAAGCTTGGAACAAAGATGGAAAAATATGAGCTGTCAGTTTCATCCCTTCTCTTTTCCAAGAGTTTCATTTTGGACAGTAGCCTCTTATAAACGATTTATAGGAAAACACACCTGGGGATACGCCAGATCCTAAGCCGCAGCCTCTAGGCAGCCCCATGGTTTCTCAAGTTGAATCCACCAAATTGTCAACCACAAACCTGACTGGTTGGTGGTATACCTACCCCTCTGAAACATATGAGTTCGTCAATTAGGATGATTATTCCCATATATTATGGAAAAATAAAAAAATGTTCCAAACCACCAACCAGCTGACTTTATTTTGACCAAGAAAGTCTTGTCTGATCAATCCCCAATGAATTCGGTAGCTCAATGTAGCTTAAGTCCCTAAACCAATCAACCAGGGTATTTTTAGTCACTGGGCCGCCCCAGCCGTCACTGCAGCAAACTCCTCACGGGTGACCTTGGAAAACGGTTTAAACCGTGAGAAACCATTGGTTTTTGCGGGTACCCTACTCCCTGGTTAGCAAGTGTTCATTCAATGGGTTATAGCACTTATGAATGTCTTGTAATTCTGGCTACCAACCAGTTGCTAAAAGGGATGATTGATCCTACTGTGCGACAAACCCATCTTCGGAATTCGAAACTTGAAAGCCAAAGATCCTTAAAGGACACATTAAGATACAGCAAGCTGCCCTACTGATTCACATGGAGGATCCAACCACAGAACACTCCACTCGAGCATCAGACCCGACCATCCAAGTTGGAATCCAACTCATCAAAGAGATCCACCTTTCGCTGTCCCGTGGCAACCTGCCGCGGCCAAATAAGGCTCCGAAAAACACTTGGTGGGGATCCCCCAAAAATCTATGGAAGCCATGGAAAATCTATGGAAGCCATGCAAAATCCATGGTTTTAAGATGGGTTTAAGATGACTTAAGTATACATATATAAGTTATAGGTATACAGTAATCAAATGTAATCAATACAACTTGAGAAAACCCATGGAAAATCCCACATTCCAATGCATTTGCAGATCTCGGTCATGAATCTGACAAAGCCGCATCTGGACTCCTGAGGTGTTGAACTTTTTTGGGCTACTCCCCAAGAGCCCGGCCCAAACTGGTTGCTTCTGATTGCGTGGACTCTGTGAAGAAACGCAAAACAGAGTTGTGTTGCCAACCTTAGGTACCCTGCAAAATAGGGGATTATTTTTTTTTACCCAAAATTACCCAAATATGTGCATGGTAAGAATTGTCAAAGTATCAGACTTCGAATCTCTTCATTCAGAACCCGGAAAACAAGGTAAATCTGGTTGCATCGTTTTCCCACATGGAGAACCCTAACACTCGCATAGAGATATACTTAGTAAGTTCTTTATGAACCATATATGAACCATATAATCATTGATATCATAAAACAATGACTGGGGTATTCCATAACTGGGATACTGGTACTAAGGGCTGTATAGGGGGGAGAAGCGCCACCAGGTCTCGAACCTGTGCAGCTTGAAATTCCTGGAGGTTCACTTCGTCATCGCCGTTGGTGTCCAATTGATCAAAGAGGGCCGCCTTGGGATGTGCTGACATCCAACGTGCCTCCACGGACCATCCGGGTGTTCTGATCTGGTGACCCATCAAGAAAGAATCGCTGGAATCTTTGGAATTTACATATAAGTTGTATCCTCAGAAATTCCACAACTCGCTGATCTTCCGGCTTCCAACAAAACAACATGCAGAACGAACAAATACATGCTATGTTGCCATCTTGAAAAGTGCAACGTTTTCTCTGGAAATCTCCGAAGATCAACCTTGCAAGCCGGAAAATCCTCCAAACACGCATAGTCTCAAACATGGTCAGACTGTATATGTAACTATGCGATTTCCAGTCAGTTCAAATTTCAAGGGGATGGGTCAAAATGATCAACCTTCCAAAAGGGTTAAACTATGATAAACTGAATCCTGAAAATGTCAAAGGTCGTTGACGTCGTCATCCTTTTTCCCACCAAAGACACTGAACGCCGAACATGTCAACTAAAAATCCGTTATTCGACTCCGCCAAGTCTCATTTCTGCCCTCGGGCGATGCTAAATCGCGAGACTGGTGCAGCGAAGGCCGGGGGTCGCGGCTGGGCAAGTCAGCATGATCCCTCGAAATTAGCTGAGAGAAGTGATCTCAAATGGATCTCAAATGGATGGTATAGGCTTACACATGCAATGAAACCTGTTCTTTGTTTGAAGGGTGAAATCCAACAGTTTTACTCGACATCTACGGAATGAGTTTAAGGATCATTCCAGAACAACAAGAAACAGGTGTGGAGGTGCATCAAATTCATCATCACACGCCAATATATGACACCTACGATAGGACGTCTCATCATAGTTGCAACATGTACTGTAGTGGGTCTGGGGATCAATCTGGACTGGTGCGACAACAATAACATGACGCAAAGAAAACATAGAATGCATCACTAACTCAGTATCTTGGGTTTGTATGGTTGCAGGGACAATCCGCTTGGGTTTTTCACACTTTGGTGAAGTCACGCATGGGTTGGAGAGTTCAGGCCTATATCTATCTATCTAATCTAATCTAATCTAATTTAATCTATCTATCTATATCTATATAATCTATCTAATCTATCCAATCCAATCTAATCTAATCTAATCTAAACTAATCTAATCTAATCTATCTAATCTAATCTAATCTCATCTCATCTCATCCCAGCTCATCTATCCTATCCTATCCTGTCCTATCCTATCCTATCCTATCCATCTATCTATCTATCTATCTATCTATCTAATATCTATATATATATATGTATCATTACATATCTATAATTATATATATATGTCATACTGATACTGTATATTAAAACAATACAATAGGTAAAATACTAATATGATTTATGTAATTTGCTAGTATATGTGTAAGCATCACTAAGAATTGGGGATCACACATCATAGTAGGATATAAAGAACACACATCCGCATGTCATAGTTCATAAGTTCATAACTCCAAATGAAGACTGGACCTATGGGTAACTTGGAATACTTGGTGATCATAGAAACTGCAGCACCTCCTGGTAATCAAACATGGCCCCGCAGGTAAATCCCCCATGGTGAGCTCGCTTCTGTTCCTATGGAATTTCTCGTTGTGAAAGCTCCATGTAGTGAAGGGGATTTCCCAGCCAAGTTCGAGGGTTAAATCATTGAATCATCATTAAATCAGTAAATAAATAAATAAATATATATATATATATCAACAATATATATATATATATATATATAATTACTGTATGTATATATAATATGTATCTCATGATATTCCCAGTATACCCCCATCGTTGATGGTTAATTCTCCACTTTCACAGCCGGACGCGGTTTGGCCTTCGCCCTTGCTGCAGAGGATCTCCTGGCAGTGCTGGTGGGCCCCAACTTCGGCGGCCAGGGGTGATTTCTATGGCACCATTGGACCATGGAATTTTAACCAAACTAGAAATCACGAACATTCTATTCTGGTCCGATTGTTAAAGCTACGTATATTAAACATGCTGCAACCATTCTATTGCTAAGTTCACAGACCCCACCACCCCCCCCAGCAAAACCCCCCCCCGGAAGCGCAATAGATGCTTAATAAGGAAGTGCGGTTTTTTCGGCCTAAAAAACAGGTTTTCCTTAATAAGACCTTATTTGGTGTGAAGGCCAAGGCAATTAATAATTATGGCGTCAAAAAAGGTGTTTGAGAACCTGTTTTGCTAATAAGGCCTTAATAAGACAACATGTTTCAAGAGGTTGATCTGTTAATATTAGAAAAAAACAGGAGAAAAAAAACAATCCAAACCTAAATTTGAAAAACAAACAAACCAAAACTAAATTAGAAAAAAAACACAAACAAACAAAGAAAAACAAAACAAAGCAAACAACACAAAAAAAAACACAAAACCCAACCCAAACCCAAATTAGACAAAACGACACAAAAACAAGAAAAAACCAAAACCAAAAAAACAAAAAGAAAAAACAACCCAAACCTAAATTGGAAAAAAAAAACGAAAAATCAAACCAATCCAAACCAATCAACGGTGGCTGTTCTCCGTGAGCCTTTTTGCTTTTTTGGACTTAAAATACAAGTTTTGCTTAATAAGACCTCATTTGGTGTTGTGAAGGCAGTGATGGCGTCAAAAAAAGTGTTTGATAACCTGTTTTGCTAATAAGGCCTTCATAAGAACAATGCTTCAAGAGGTGGTTGATCTTTTAATATTAGAAAAAAATGCGATATGAACCAGTGCTTCAAGCAACGGCAACACAGTTCCCCAAAAAGCCGAGAATCACGCCACCTGTCTCTGAGCGCGTCTGATTCAGCATTCCAGAGCAGCCGCAGAACATCTTTGATGGTCCACCAAATCTGCTGACCCTCTTGCTGCCACAGGGTGATGCGGCAGCCGCCGATTTCCATCTGGAGTTCTCTCACCAACAGCGGCATTAGAGCTTTGAGAAAACATTTCAATCTACTCCATCTTGTTGTTTGATTTGGTTGAAGGACATGCATTGGTTGCAGGTTCTCGCACGCTATTGATCATGTAATCATGTCCATATCCTGATTCTGGGGGCGCAATGGTGAACTCCTAAGATCTGGTTTCAAAATCGATAAAATAGCTGAGCTTGGTTGCTCATTGCAACTCTCTGAACCAGAAACAGCAAACCTTTCGAATTCTGTCCAACTCCCATATTTTGTCAAACGCACATGAGCAGTGTCAGAAATCAGAGTTCCTTAATAAACTGTTATTAAGGTTGTGTGATTTGTTGGTGCTAAAATTGGTTTTGGAATGCGTTATTCTTATTAAAGGTTTAATACCGTTTTTTGTCTTGTTGGTTGGACAACACCCCCCAAAACAAGATTTTTCTTAATAAGGTTCTAATAGTGAAATTTCAATTTTATTGGGAAAAACCATCAAATCGCTAATAAGCATTTATTAAGAATGTGTTACAACACTGATTGGCCCTTATCAGCCGTTTCATCCTTATCCATACCTTACCATACTTCTGGGGGGGGGGTTTTGCTGGGGGGGGTGGTGGGCTCTGTGATAAGTTGCAAAGTATAACCAAACAATTGAAAGGCTACCAATAGAAGCCTCGACTCATCATAGAAGTCCCCAGGCTGCAGGAGATTTCGAAGGTATTCTGTGGAGCAGCTGGTGGCTACCCGTGGCCAAGTTCCCCCAGGAACTACTTATCTAACTTGTCAAGGTTACATGGGAATTAAATCCATAATATTCGATAATTATATTCTCACTATAGTGATTCTATCCACAAGTTGATTTTAATCTCCTTAATGATGGTAAAAAAACACGACTACTGAAAACAAAAACAGTAATTAACTGGAACTGCAACACCAAACAAAGGACCATGAATACAGAAGAAACCGGATGCCACTCAAATGTTTCGACCTTAGATTCAGTACTATGTCCATCCCAGTTGCTACATGCTTAATATTTAATGAACGGAATGATAAGCCATCAATGTGTAGGATAAATCATGATAAACCAAACTATGTATATATATATGCACGTATATATACATATTAACAAATGGGTCTGATTGAAAACTGGGTATGCCAAAAAGCTGCGGTTTATTTTCAAAATTTTCTTCCGAAGTCTAATTTTCGGTATACCGGTACACTCCATATAGAAAAACCATGTGGTGACAACTGCTTTTGTGTTTCCCAACTTTTAAGTTGGCCAAGTTGCCCGTGTTAGTTCAATCCATGTTTATGCAGCCCAGTGTTTGTTGGTTCAGGTTAAATCGGCTACTGTGGATGGATGAAATCCAGTAACACTGATGGTTTAAGTTTATCCCATAATAATTCCCCTGTTCCCAATGTTTCTTTGTTACCAATAGTTGCCAACTGCTGGATTTCTTCCATCCACAGTATGTTAAATCCCAATGTTTGGTGGTTAATGCGTAAACCCAATAGTAAACACTCCCCGACCGTTGTTGCAACTTGTCGTGTTACACCATATGTTCCATGGTGAAAGCACGATTCTTGACGGTTAAACCACTATGAAAAAACCCAAGGTCTTATTGATAAATCACCTGCTTTGATGGCAACAACATGTCAAAACAACCTCATTGAAACTATTTTGTTGTTTCATCACCAAGTCTTGAAACATGTTAAAAGTTGATTTGTAACCCCATCAAATATTCACTAGTTGGACATATCTACCATAAGTCCTAGTTCATACCCTCCAGTAAACCAAAATAGATGGCCATGGCTTCCACGTCTATGTAAACGTTTACCCCAAGATACCATCTAAAGACCCTACCCGGCTTGGTAAATGTTTGCAAACAACGATGGAAAATCACATGTTTTTAAATGGGTAAATCAGCCATAAATGGCAATTTTCAATAGTTTTTTGTATGTTTACCCCGAGTGTAATTGAATCCATTTGGAGGTGTCCTAAGTCATGGGGGTATCCCCAACTCCAACTGATTGGACCATGGCTTAGTATTGAAACAACCATGGTGACCCTCTGTTTATACAAAAATCGCCCATTTAGTTCGATGATTCATGATGATTTACCTATTCAAAAATGGTGGTTTTCATAAATAATTACCATTCAATCATCCAAAATTGGCCGTAAGAACCATTATATCCTATTAAATCATATTAAATCCACCTATATAAATCCCCATCAAATCCCGTTGGCACCACTAAATAACAATCAAATCACATTTTTCAAACTATCTTAATCATATGGGGGTTTCCTAAAATAGGGGTACCACCAAATTAACCACTTTATCCAGCTATTGGGGTATTATCCCTTCAGGAAACCGCCTGGTTCCATCCCTTGGCACGAGGTCGAAGCCGACGCCTTGTTGGTTGCTGAATGGGGAAGAAATCACCAGCCATGAACGGGATATATCCTGGGAATATCATGGGGATATACTGATTTAAACTGATTTACTTGGAAATATATTTATGACATTTTATGACTCATGATATACTGACGGAACACCAATCTGGTTGGTAAACTATGAATCAACGGAGATGACTTCGGAAATTGAATGAAATCATGGGATAAACATGGGATAAACTTGACAAATAATGGATACAATGGAGATGTATATAAGGATTACACTCTGGTGTAAATCAAACGTGGCTAGCTGGGAAATCCCCGAACTCAATGGATGTTTCTAGCTGGGAAAACATCTTTTCCAGCAACCAATGTCAACCAATGTTTGATTATCAAATGCTGAAAAGAGAAATTGGAAAATTTGGAGGATATGGCAAGACTACCCGAATCTCCTACAAAAATCTGTTGGGCGATCAGCTTACCTGTGCTAGGACCTGCTAGGACTTTCCATGCGTAGATCAAATTGCAGTCCTCCGCTTGACCTTCAAGCGCAGCAGCTACGATGGGTGTTTGTCCCGGGCGCATATGCTGCCTCCTTGGGACAGACATCCAGCATTTCTTGGGCAGCAGTCAATTTCGGTTGTGTGCTCCAGCAGTCAAACTGGACCTGCAGCGGAAATGGTTGGTTTGGAAGTCCGGTTGACATCACGGATCCAGAAAGTACAGTCTCCATCCGCAACAATCAGAGTTCCGCAGGTCGTTGGGTGGCAATACAACAACTGCAAGATAATAAAATATACCTGGGTCTTCCAACTGATGTTTTTTTTTGGTTGTTTCAGAAATAATCGTTCTTTTCACCTGGCAGCGATCTTCTATGCTTTCGAGCGATTTTGATGTTTTTAGTGTTTTGAAGGGTTTTGTGATCACCTTAGTATATCTTAACAATCCATCATGTTGCCATCTTATCTTGGCTCTAGTCTATCCACTGATTTGCCTTCCATCTCCCTGGAGATCACCAAGTGCGCCCCCCCTTGTTTCAAATTGTTTTTCATCTTCTCGCTCAGCTCTGGCAGGGACGAACTTCCCAGCCTCAGCAGGTACAGCTGCAATGGGCAACCCAGTGGACTTTCAACTTGAAGGACCCAGCTGGGAAGGGGCACCATTGCATTTGGATCTGTTTGTTAGATAGAATCTATTTACTGATGTGGGTTTACATAATAATAAACAAAGCCCAACTTATCATAACAAACCGCTGGGTTTAACCTAGGTTGATCTACCATTGGGTAGCCTGCATCGTTTTGGTTCACTGCAGTTCGCCCATTACCTTCATAATGTTGCTCAAGGTACTTGGAGGCCTTAAGGATCCCAATAAATTTGCTTGTCTTCTCCTGTCTGCCATGGGGGATTCACTAGCTGAGATCTGGGAAGCCGATTCAGCCATTCGAAACCGTGGCCGGCAGAATAGCCGGTTGACTTGTTGGCCAAACCCTAAGTCTATGGGTTTGGCTAGCATGAAAGCCTGCAGCCTCAACGCTAGGGTGTTGGAAGAGGTTGCAACGTGGTGGGTGCAGCGTTCCGACAAACCATCCAGTATCCCAATTGGGCCATTGAGAAATGAGGCTTGGGGTTTTAAGGAAAGCAAAACAATTTAAACTATATTGAACTAGTTGATTATGAGTCATCAGTCATCACCATTTGTGGGGAGGCATTCAAATAATGCATGGGTTGGATTTAATACTTATTCCAATAAGGGGTAGCCAAGGAAGGCACTTACTTCTGATCCAAAAATTCAATCATTACAGGGTGTGAAGGCTGTACCCAAGATATCCCAAGATAAAAGCGAAGTCTTTCACAGCCCTTAGGTGGACAACTGGAGGAAGGTGATGTCGCTCGAAGAAGACCCCAACACGTGCAATTTGGATGGCTGGGGGCTGAAGAGATTGTTCAGCCATCTGGTGAGGCGATGGCTCGCTGGATCTGCCAAACCCCGTGTAACTTGAGCTTCTGTTTAGCAAAGTCTGATGTTTGGGAAATACAACTTGAGCTCCATTCACCCCCAATGAGTTGGAACATAAACAGCCCTGGCTTGATTCAAAACCCAATGCCGGGTAACAACTTCACACCGGTTATTGCTCATGGGAATACCGTTCAACCCATATTGTACATAGGAGAGAAAATGTTATATCAAACAAAATTGAACTTACAGGGTTTGGCATGGTTTTACCATACACCGACAATCGACAATTCTTCATTTATTGGTAGTGTTGGCATGATTTCCCCCGCACTGCCATCAAGGACCCTGCTTTGAACAAGATTTGGGATATCTTTGACTTCGCTTGGGGCAACCCTGCTGAGAATGATGGGGCCGCTGTTGAGGATCCCTATGCTGAGACTGATCATGATGACCCCACGGCAGCAACGTTCTTGGCCATTGAGGATGGTGACCCTGATACTGATGAGAGCTGCGCCAGCACCATGCCGGAGCAAACCGAAGACCATGTGGAGGATTCGTTGACTGATGGACTTGAGGTCCCCAGCCAAGCCTACTATGACACCTACATAGCTGAGACCCAGCCAGAACCACCATCTCCAGAATACCAGATTGAGCCCTGCTCTGATGATGAATCCCCAGAGTATGTTCCTGGTGCCGAGCCTGAAGATGAGCCACCAGCTGTGGAGCCTCCAGCCCCAGCGCCCCCAGCTGAGCTGCCCGGACCACTAGCTTCAGGAGCTTCATCTTCGATGCCGCCGCCGCCGCCACTGGACCCTGAGCTGGTGGCCCACAAGCGAAGGGTGATGGCACGGTTGGCCGAGATCAGGCTATGGTTTCTGCAAAGGTTTTTAATCCAACAATTATAAACAACCAAAGTATACCATAACATCCATAACCAAACAGATACAGTAGTAATTATGGGCCAGGTTTTCCATCATTTTTGAAGCTCAATATCTTGGATTTTTTTGGGCATGTCGCAACCTCCAACAACGGGTAAGCAGTACAAACCAACTAGACCAGTAGTATCCAGTAGTCATGGTATTTCCCCACATCTTTCACCCCCGGCCGGTTACATATTCATCCTGGCAGGGGACAAATTCAGTCCAGGGACGCTGCAAAGATCAATCGATTGCAAAGTTCGTCCAACATTGGTCATGGTCACTTGTTTGGACTGAATGTTGACACCATGGAGACTTTGCCCTATGAGCCACAGGAAGTCCATCCCATGGAGCTGGGAACCATCAGCATTCAGGACACACTTGATGAAACTTATGTTGAGAACATTGTTCTATAATGACCCGAACTGCTAAACACCAAATGGTTATACTTTGGGCGCTTGATTTCCCCATTCCAGGATTCTCCTGAGCGCCCGGGTGACCATGAGTCTCTAGCCATGGAGTCCCAAGACATCTCGGAGCCAGGGCCTGCGCCATCAAGCTGCCCAGCAAGCGTAGTGGAAGGTCCTGCCAAAACCAGTGCTGATGATGCCAACAAGTCGGACGTGGATCTGATGACTCTTGAGGTTGGGGTTTGACTTACCCAATATTGTTTATTTCACTGGTTGTGAATAGTGGCGAACTTAACCCGATACATTTCATCACAGGGATCCATATTAAGTAATGCCGGGGAGAACTGATAACCATGGATCTTTACAGTGTCAGAGTCAAAAAGCAAGGGTGATTTGTCAACATCATGAACCATAAATAGAATATGATATGATACTTTATCGTTGATGATGTTGACAAACTACTCCAACTCCAACTCAATAATTCCTATTTGACAATGGCGCCCTGCTTCAGGCCCCGATGGTGACTCGCCGAGAGCAGCTTGGCACTGATGATCACCAGCTCCAAGCCAAGGGAAAGAAGCCGTCAAGCCGGGGTCGAGGGAAAACCCGTGATGATGACGATGATGCCCATGACCCTGAAAATCATGATGGGAACCAGAGTGAGGGTGACGCCAAGCCTGAGGATGGTGAGGTTGGCCCAAAGACAAACAATGCCAAGCCCAAGCCGAAGCCCAAGAGAAAGCCCAGGACTCCCAAGACTGACGCCAAGACTCCCAAGACCCCTCCCAAGCGAATGAGGAGGCCTGCTGCTGCACCATCGAAATCGAAGAAGCCTGCCGGGAAGAAGTCACAGGAGACGGAGGAGGGCAAGGGTGACCATGACAAGAAGGGGAAGGGTGGGAAGCGCCCTGCGGCGAAGGATGTGGAGGCTGAAGGTGAGAAGAAAGAAGCCCGCACATGGGGTGGCCGTTGGATTCCTGAAGAAGAAGGACCCGCGAAGCGCAAGATGATAGCAATCAAGGGTGTGTGGGAATTGTTCCTGCAGTCCAAGTTCCATTCCCAGTCGTCGCTGCAGCCGGCTTTCTTCAAGCTGTGCAACCAGGCCTTTCGCACGCAGGACATTGACAAGGCGGAGACAACCGTTGAGCAGTACACCGCAGCTGCAGAGATTCAAGTCGAGCCTTTCTTGAAGATCCCAGCAGCAAGTATCTCATTTGAATTACTTTCCATAATTTTGCCCGAGCCCCCAAAAAACCATGGTGGGTAGAGTCAGGTTCCTGCACCAAACCATACAACACTAATGGATAAACGAATCCCAGGCAAAATGACTTCATGTCCTATTTCTTAGATTTAGCGCGGTCTTAAAAAATAAAGTCCACTGGTGACAAAGTATAAGACAATAATATGGTTACCCTTATCAACTCGATCAACTACTCCTGGGTGAACATCATCTCATTCACCCCATCACTGCCACTGCCAAGGCAAGAAGTTGAAAGAAACTTAGTGAAGGCACTGCAATGACCATAGGGCCAGTCAGCCTTCAATGCTACCAGCATTGCTATGGGTGTGCTGACTGGTTTGGTTGATCTAGCCGGGGCCACTTTTTGAATTTTGATGTTGACATAGCGTTGCGATTTCCAACGCACGGGTCACATGCCAACATGGTTCAGGGTGTACTGTTTACCTTAATAGCATCATGTCCCATCACAAGGTTTTTTTGATTTACCCAAGTCTGTTCTAGATGTTCACAGCTTATTTCATCCCATCCTTTCTACCATTTAAAATTTAGTCTTTGTCATTGAGACTGGATCATGGCATGACCCTGCAGTCCTTGGCCGCTCTTCTGCAGATGCACCATTCCTGCTGACCAGCAATCAGTGTTGACTAGGGTGTCATGGCGGGATAGACGCATTCACAGCCCACCTGCCGATGAAATAAAATTGAAATTTTGCTGACACCAGGATCGAAACAATGTGAATCCAAAGTAGATGCAACAGGAATCACACCATAATATTTGGCTAAGTCATTTGGATATGGGTCAAAAGAGGGCACCCCCAATGAACACCACTTTAGTAGGGGCTATCATCACCAACCAACGGTTATCCTATCTTGACCCATAGCCACTTGGTAATTAGTACTTAGCATAATTACCAATTCCTACTTATGCATCCTTCGATGCTCCAGGATGCCTCCCAAAAAAGCACGCCGGGGACAAACCTTCCTGGCAGCTGGTGGCCTATTTGAACGTACTGCTGGCTCCTTTGGGCACTTTGTGGAGTCCATGTGGATCTCATGTCCAGACCACCCTGAACTTTTATTATAGTTGAATATGTTTCTTGGGGCATGAAGTCAAATAAAAACTTTACATCTCAGCCACGACAAGTTTCTGAAGTCCATGCATCCATTGAAATTGTACTTTGAAGTGTTTTCTCAACAGCGGGTCGATCCCACCATTGTTGCCCTCGCTCTTGCCTCCATGATTATGAAGCCACACATAGACCTGGCCATTCGTCGAATGCTAGCAATGGATGTTCCCTTGGACACTTGGATGGAATGGTCCCCACCAGTTTTTCTTCAGGGTTGCCAGCTTACAGTATCTAAATCTAAGGTGGTATGTTGATGATAATTACATGATGGCACAGGGGTCAACATTTAGTCCCGAGGATTTCATCATTGTGGTCATCTTAGTATCCTACATGGCGATTCCTGAGTGGGAAAGCGAGGAAAACCAATGTCTAGATGTTGTCGAATTGTTTGCGGGGGTTGCCCGCATCGCAAAGATGGCGGCTTGGTGCGGGTTGCGGGCAAGGGCTTTTGATATCACTTATGCACCGGTAAATGCCGGTGAGCGCAAGCGGGGGAAGCTTCGTCGGAGCCCTATGGATCTGAATGGGGCAGCTGGGCTGGCGTGACTTGGATTCATACATAACTGGTCACTTTATTAGTAGATATGTTGGTTAAAGTAAAAACGATGTTTTAACATGTTGTGGTTTGATCGAACCAACGTGATCCCTGCAATATCATTCAAGGGTGATTCTTAGATATCTTTCGGGGAATTCCTTTGCCACTGGGCTAGAACCACTGGAGGTTAGCCATTGCTTTATGCATCAATGGGCACCATGAATCGGCTTTCTATCCAATAGCGGTGGTATGTTCTACTTGGTCAGCCGTGAATTCACATACTTCACAGCGGGATGTATTGCTACCCTATGGGAACACAACTTTGCCTGGAGTCAGAGGTGCAAACTGCATGGTTGCCAGGTGGGATGGAATTCAAAAACATGCCAATTTCAATAGTTTGTTTTTTTCTCAGAAGCTTTCTGGGTCCCTCTATTTTTGCAAAAACATGGCCACATAGAATGGCATCCTCTTGTTATCTTAATGGGGTATACGGTAATATATGGTAATCCTTTGTAATGAGTCATCTGCATTGTGAAGAGGACAAATTGTTAACAGGACAAATTGTTAACAATTTATCCTCTTAATACTTAATAGTTTGTGTTGTTAAATGATCCACTGCCATCATCCCCAGGGTATCCCTGATCGTTGTCTTCCTCCATTGCATGGGGATTTCATGGATGATAGAGAACCCAGGAAGTTCATGCATTCTCCTACACCCTTGGCTGCAATGGGCTATCAGAAGCATTCAACGAGCTTCTGGCCAAGTCACTTCTATCAAACTTGGGTGTTTTCAAGGTTCATTTCTTATTGGCTGATCTGACCATAATACATGATCAATGCTGTTTTTTACAATTCTCCAGCGACTAGAGTTTGTACATTTTTGGGGTTGAACAGTGGCCTCAGAAGGTATTCAAAGTGAAGTTTTGGATGCGCAACTACCTATCGCCTTCTATGAAGCCAACCATGGTGATCACGAACCAGCATCTCCTAAAGGCTCTTGATGTGGGTCCAGTCCCCTTTGGTCGAAAGAAACGAGCAAAAAGGGTGACACGGCGATACAAAGACAGTACTGGCAAAACCAGATATGTTGGCACAAAGTCTTTGAAGTTATCTCAGAGTCTTAGCCTCATACTTCAGGAATTTTAGTAATTGTTTTTTATGTTGTGAAACCTTTTGGACAAACAAAGAGACCATAATTAATGGTTTTGCTTTTATTTCATTTCTATCAACTACAGCCGAGGGTTTATCCAGCTCCATTTGCCCGCAAGCTGGTCAAGATGGTTCCTGAGATGAAGAGATCGCCCCCAACAATGCAAGTGGATGCACCTAGTCACTATTTAGTATTTCCTCCTTTGATGCTTAGTCTTATTCCCCTTAAGCCCCCCGAGTAGATTTGGGTTCCTGTGGTCCATGACCAAGACTGATGCCTCCAGCAGTCCCATCCAAGGTTGACGTTGCCGTGCCCTTGCACCAAGCCTTTGCGTCCAAAGCCGGGAGCACTTGCAAGGAAGCTGAGTTGGGCCCTGTAATTCAATATTTGAAAAAATCACAATATTTGCAACTCCCAGTCGAATGGCAGGGTGTGTTGTGAACCTCTACAGGTTTTGGGTCACCAAATGCTCCTTCAGTTTTGGGAATGTTGAATTTCCAAAAATATTTTCTGATTTTCCAATTTTTGAAACGGCGTAATTGGCCGCCCAAAAAGCGTAATTGGGCGCCCAAAAAGCGTAATTTTTTTTTGAAGATTTCTGAAAGGTTTTTGGGGCATTGGAGACCCATTGAGGGGCTCAGATTTGTACCTTACTCGGATTTACACTGCTGTCTTGACCGCAGGAAAACAAGATAGCCATTAACTGACTTTGGGTTTCCCTTTTTGAACTTGATGATGCAATGCAGCTTTCATAACAACTCATGTTCACATTACATGGAACATTTGCTTAGCCTATGAATTCAGATCATTTGGGGTTCAAGCAGACAACCCTCTGATCTCATGGCCAACCATACGTTGTCCAGTGCATCCCTTTGGTCTTCAGAGACATTGGTGAAGGGGGCGAAACATGTGTCTCAGCAACCTGAAGCCTTCTTAACCAAGACTGAGAACATCGATGTGGAACTCGAACGTGAATTTCAAGTTACTTGAAGTGGTGAAATATAATGAACGGTCTATTGTATCATGTTTTCTCATTGGTTAGTCTTTTTCAACACCCATCAACATCCTTAACACATGGCCCTTACGGTTTCTAAGGCTCTGAAGCAAGAGTATCATGACTTGGAAGCCACGATGCTCACGGCTAGGGGTGTTGTTGGTGGTTGGGACGATCATGATGGGAACTCCACGGTCTACTACTCGCCCCAGAAAGAGTGTGGTTGTGATGGTTCCAATGCGGCTGATGGCCCTGAACTAGACACCCATGAGGAACACACCCCTTGTGGCAGCGGCAGGAACAATCATGAAACCGAGTCAAGTCATGATGGGAACGAGCCAGCCAATGATAGCAATGAGTCAAACCTTGATGAGAACAAGCCAGCTCATGGCAACAACGAGCCAGACCTTGCTGACAACAAGTCAAAGGAGTTCTACTATGATGGCGGTTTTGGTTTGGATGACCCAAGTTCGATTGAAATTTCACCCACGAAGGTTCTTAGCATGGATGGCATTTTTTTGTGAGGGATTCAAACAAAATAATGGGAGATAATGTAAACACTTTGGGGTTGTTTGCATGGGTATCCCCTTATCATCCTTCTCTTTAACTTGCGGTTTACACTGGTACATGTTAATGATAATGGTTATTAATGTATAATGTATGATATTTCGCATTAATTGTTTTGCAATTTCCCCAGGCTTTGGATGATCCCTATTGGCCCTATCGACTGGATGATGACATTGTTGATGATAGGGAGCTCATGGGGTGTCTTCACCGTGCTGTTTGTGATGCGGATACTTTGCCTGGATCCCCACGCAGTCTTCCAGAGACTGCCCAACTTGGAAAACCACATGCTACTCAGTTGGACAATGGTTCTTCTTTTCCAACCCTAGGTAAAAATGCTGACCTGCATGTTGTGATTTGGTTGTAAAGACCAGGTATAACCTACCAACAGGAATAAGTTACCAGTTATGATTTCAACCTTTACCATGTTTATTCCCTTGTTCTGGTCTGATCTCTCAACCTCGCCCCTCACCAGCTCAGGATCCCAAGCCGGTGGTCACTGAGAAGGCAGTGGTCACCCAGAAGCCAGTGGCAACACCTTGCCGCAATGGGCCGGGGGATTTGGAGGATGTGCCGGATATCAGTGATGAGTCGGTACCAAAACCCAAAGCAGGTGAATTGAGAATCTCTCAAGATGCCATCGATGCCAGATTACGGCGTGTGTTCACACCCAATGTCAAGGGAGAATACAAAATATCAACCGAGCTGGTCAACCAATGGAAGAGCAAAAAAGGCAGAGAGCCCTTGATGAAATTGTTCCAAACGGTCGGGTATAGTCCAGAAACTTGGGTTACTTTAGTTTATGTTTCCACAAATAAGCCCTTATAAAAACCATTGGATGATCTTCGGGGTTTGGTTTTTATCTGGATTACTTGGATCTTACATGTTTCCAATCAACTTGTGCGCTGAACCAAGGAAGCATTCATCGAAGAGTGTGAACTGATCAGATCAGACATGTTAGAGAACAACCTGGCTATTGAAGGTGAATACGCTACCGAGAAGACCATGCGTGAAGATTGGAACTGGTCAGAGATCCTTATTTCAAGAATTGGGGATGGAATCATAAACAACAAAATCCATTACTTTGAAAAACATCCTTGGACATTTAGCCAGCCAAAACAAAATTTGGTCTATCTTCATGACATCGCCCAGGACTCGCATTGAAGCCGTGAAAGCGGAAGCCCGGCGAAACCCAAAGACCCTCATGAGGCCACTTGTGGTATTTTGGGGTCAACTAGGTGGCCATAAGTATGATATGATATCATGACACGGTGATTTGCTTGTGGAAAATATTCAAAGATCATCCTCTGCGGTTAGTAGGTGCGATGGATTGACATCATCAAATCCAGTGGAAAACCCTTTGGACCCCAGAGTATCTATCAGCAACCCTTTTCAAGAAATGCTTTTGAGAATTTGTACCTAAAAGCAAGATCAGAAAAATAAAAAATCACATCAAGTAACAATAGATGAACCTAATCGGTCTTCTTTGATGGGCAGGACCGATCGCTATGAAGGGACACGGCTCTACTGGGCTGAGACGTGCGTCAAGACTGCTAGGATGTTCCTTGGATGTTCCTATACTTAATTCTGAACGATCCATGGACATTAGCTGAACCATGCACAAACATGTCATTGTACCTAGGCAGAAAAGCAGACTTGAGATGAATCGTCGAGTCAAGTGGTCCCAGACACCGCCCAATCTTGACGACTATGCCCCTGAGTGCCTCCAGTCAAGCGCTTTGGGTCCACTCCAGCAAGCACCTGCAGCTGCAGAGCCGGCTGAGTCCCAAGGTGGTCAGAAACGACCCAATGCAACCCCACAGCGGGTGTCCGTGAAGGTTCCAAAGGCTTCCCCGCATGGTTCTCCAGGCGATTCAGTTTTTGTTATATAAATCTGTTTTTTGTTGCATGTATCGAACCCCAACTGCTTTGGTCAAGTTTGATAATCATTTGGGATTACCCTTACAGGGGACCAGCATGAAATTCCTGGCGGTGATGGTTTTGACTCAGACCAAGAGTCCATAGACCCCGAACAAGACAAAGCCATGGATGAAGCATCAAAACAGAGAAAGAGGGCAGGCTTACCGGAGTTTACACCAGATACCTTGCCAAGCACAATGGCGACCAAAATGATGAACCCTGGGCCCAAAATTTCATATAAGCAATTTTCTTTTGTTTGAAATGTGTGGCCCATAATGTATCAAAACATATCAATTTATCAGTATTGCAGTATTGATTTTTCTCAACCCCCCCAAGCTACACCAAAGTGGGGCCACCGGCTGTCTTGCCAAGGACATGCTTGAACAAGCGGATCACGAAGCTTCAGGCAGGCCTGGACCGTTTCAACAATGCGGCTACCAATCTTTCAAGCTTGCAACAGCAGACCTTTGTCAACAATAAACTCATTACCTTGGTTTTCCAATATAAACCTGATTTGTAAACATTCTTTGACCACGTTCTTTATCTAAGGATGAAAGACAAGATCGACCAAACCATGAGTGTCTTGAGCGGATGCCATGCTTCCATTGAATCTATGTTCAATGCGGGCGTGGTTGATGGCTTCACCGAACAGTCTTGACCTCAAATCTTCAAACCATTCTGTTCACCTGGTGGATTATTGAACATGTTCACCCAGAAATCAGACATCATGATAATTCCATGAGTCTAAGCCCTCAATAAGGTCTGAGAATGAGTTGGAAGCGGCCTTCACCGATGCCAAAACTAAGTTGGCCCCTCAACCATAGCCCCTCTGAAATCACCAGATTCAAAAACTATGGCGCTTGCCAAGGGCGGTGGATGCAATGCTGCTCGAGAACCGCATGAGGCTGGCCCAGTGAAAGCTGGTCTTTGCGTCACCCGGTCAAACCCCAGTCTTTAGAAAGTCAGCTTGGAAAGTTATTAGGGAATGGGTGAAACAACATCTTTTCCCTGCACTTTTTTTAGAGGGTTTTTGGCCATCCAAGTAAACCTTAGTGCATACCCAACTCTTTGACCGACAGGCCCATTTTGCCAAAGCCTGGCAAGCCGGAGCCAAAGCGCCGTGCACCTCGGGTGAGCAGGCGAGCTGAGGACGCAGCTGCGAAATCCAAGGCAAAAGGCGAAAGCCAAAAGCAAATAGGTGGCCCCATGCAAAATGATCTTTTTGGGGATATGGATGTGGATCATGGGTATGAAAACCTTAAAGAATTTGTTTCCAACGTAGTGTCCTTTATAGGGTTTACTGGATACTTGTGTTTTTGGGTTCACATCCATTGCCTTTAGTATCCTGTCCTGTGAAACATTGGACATCTTAAAAAAACATGGCACACAGCCGTGATCATTCTGTGAAGCTTGTGTTTTTGAACATAAGCTGTGAAAGCGGTAGATTGCTGCACCTATCCTTCACCAGATGTGAGGGTCAGGCTTTTTGGGGTTAGAGGAGCCTGCCAGCAGTTCACAACCTTTAGGGATCTTCGATCTTTGGCGTGGAAAAACAAGCCCTCTGAGAAGAACTGTGACACTCACTTGCTGCCCGGTCTGGGTGTGAAAATAACATGGGATATTGAAAACAAAGCCCTTCTCTTAAAATAATATGGCCCCACTTTATCGCTTTGGATCTGACTTTCACTATTTGGCTATGGGTCAAAGTAGTGGTATCTACAAACCAATGGTTATGATGATGATCCCAACATAATTGATGGTCACTGGGGGTACCCTATTTTGACCCATAGCCATGTCTACCTATAGCCCTATAGACCCTTACTCGAAATTGCCAGGTCATCGTGAAAAAGAAGACGGTACTGATTTGACAGCTTTCGCAGAAGCTGTGGCTGAAGGGGTTCCAGCCTCATGTTCTAACCTCACTCAAAATTGATGGGTCCCACAGTGGTTAATTTTCAGCAACTTTCTTCCTGGCTCGTACCCTGCCCATCTGAGGTTCCAACCGTCCAAGCCCAGAGCATCCGCCTGGGTGAGCACCCAGGGGAATCACGTCCCAAAGATGTCCAGCTGAGTAGTGGCAATTCTTGGAAAAAAAACTGCTCTCGCCAAGCTTGGCGACTATTCAAACGAAGAAATATGGCTTGGGATGTCAAACTCAGTACATTCCAGTATGTGACTGGGTCTGGTGATGTCATTCCCATTAGCTACATCTCGCCTGTAGATATGTTTGAATACCTTTTGACGAATGTTCCTGGTGTATTAGTTGGTGGCCTTCAATCAGCAGTTGACCGAGCTGAATATCTACATACATTTTGGTCAGCCTATCAACTTCAACATCAAGATCACATCGTCTACGAGGTGCATGGTGGGAATCTATCCACTGTGGTTCCATTGAGGTGGCATGGGGATGAGGGACGGGGCAAGCGCAGAGGAAATACCGCTGTGGTTTCAATGTCCTGTGTGTTTGGAACAAATACTGCAGTACAACACAGGAAAAGGAAGTTTGAATGTGTTTCCTGTGAGCCTTCACCTGCCTTGAATGTTCGGTTTGGGAATGCAGTCAACAGACTTTCCCAAAAACAATTGCGTATCTTGCAGTGCCAAACTACAACTCAGAAGGGCCATAGCATGTTGCATCACTGGCCTTTGTTCATAATTCCAAGTTCCATTCACCACGAGCACCCTCAAGCTATGATCCAACTTATGCGCATCATTGCTGTGGATTTCAAACGGCTATTCTATGAGGGCTGTACTGCGGGAGGGAAAACCTACAACGCAGCGATTGTTGGCGCACAGGGGGACTTGAAGTGGTTTGGAAAAATTGCTTTACAAAGGTCTTGGGAAAACCAAGGACGGACCCGAGACATTGCTTGTTGCCACGAGTGTATGGCAGGACAGCCAAATGTGCAGTGGGAAAATGTCACTTCTGACAATGCACCATGGCTTGCTACCAGATGGACCCAACGTCCATGGGTCAACCCACCATGTGTGATTGACATACCATTTTGCCGCCAAATCCCGGAGAAGCAGTTCAAGCGAGACATTTTTCATTTGACAAAGGTAGGGATCTACAGAGATGTTGCTGGAAGCGTCTTGTGTTTTTTGGTGTCAAAAAACTATTATGGAGTTGCTGGCACTTTTGAGGAAAAACTTACCAATGCTCACCGAGTCTTTGTTTTGTACTGTTCTACTGCTGGCAAAACCCCGGCCTTGAGAACTTTCAGTCGCCGGCTACTTATGTACCCGCGGTTTGACAAATACCCTTGGTCCAATACAAAAGGAAGCGATACGATGCTTCTTCTGGATTTCTTGCAGGTACAGCTGGCAGGGTTTGAGAATGATCCGGTCGACCCAGCTCATGTACCAACCCTCAGGTTGATGCGAGCAACATGCAAAGCTGCCCGGGCCACGTTTCTTCAATTGAATTCTCATGGTCTGTGGACGATGCGGCCATGCACTATCAAATTGTTTGGATCTATGCAGGGTTTCATCCAAGGGTATGTTGCTTTGGCCGCTGAGCTGCTCAATGACGCTTTTAATGGATTTGCAATGAAACCAAAACTGCACCTTCTTCGTCACACGACAGTTGAACTTGCCGAAAGTCTTTCAAGTGGAGATCAGTGTGCGCTTAGTGTGAACTGTTTTAACTGTGAAGCTTGTGAAGACCTCATTGGTAGAACCTGCAGATTATCTCGTCGTATGGACTCGCGTAAGATTGGGGAGAGAGTGCTGGGATGTTGCTTGCTCAAATCAAGCATACTTTACAATCGCTTCAGGAAGTTGAACAAGATCTGAGGGCTGGGCTGGACAAAAAACGCATAGCTCGCCCGGGAGGTGCTTGATTGGCACGTTTGTCTGTAGAAAGCAAATGTTGAGTACATCTCAGTAAGTGGTTCTATATCGGGTCCATCCTGGTTCTTTATGTTAAGATTGATCAAACCATTTATCAGTCAAATCTAATGAAGAGATCTGTAAAATGCCAGCTGGCCATCCATGCATGATGTGCCCAAGCTTGAGAGTGGCGGGAGGCCCAACAGATCCATTGATGAAACTCGATTGGAGAGCTTTATTGAAACAGCGATCTTACTTCAAACCAGCGAAGTTTATTGTTGTTTCAACTTCGAGCGATAATTTAACATATCCAGAAGTTCTAGGTATAATGACGTTAATCCAGAGCCAAGAAACTGATGTCATAACCTCATCCAGTGTTGTTGGGGGTCTCTGGCGACCCTCTCCAAAGCGCAAAGCCACGGGCCTGCGCCCAAACATTCGGAGGGATTGCTTCCGATCTCGCAAAACACCGTAAAAGCAGCGGAAGATCACCAATGAGAGCTGTTCGTCCTGGCTGGACGTAACTCCAATTGCTTGATTGCGGATGCCGACGTGAGCTCCTTAGGTTCGGCAGGCGTCGTACTTCTAATCACTGTAGCAGCCCGAGTGCGACCAGGGGATGAAGATGCTGCAAACACCACCGTCGACATTGCCAAGGGAATAGGACTACCCTTTTCCAGCAACCAATGTCAACCAATGTTTGATTACCAAGTGGTAATGATGATGGCAGTTAATCTGTGCTTAATATATGGTTGATCTATGGTACAAAAAATGGTGAATAGTTGGATAGAAAAACTCACCAGGTGTATTCGCAGTTGCATGCACATATATGTGCATACACCCTTCAGTAAATTAACATAGACCCTGAAAATAGCAAGTTTTTAGTCGGAACTAATCTTCCAACCCCAAACTCATGGCAGGGTCTGTGTAAATATGCCGGAACATAATAATGTGTGTATATTCATGTCTGTCTATGTATAAATATATATATATATATAATATATATGTACAAGTAATGTACATATGTATATTGAGAAGTAAACACAAATTATTGTATTTTAATTGTGCAAATATGTGAAGATAATTGCATAAGCACATATATCATATATACGTATGTCTAGATCCATGTGTATAGATTCAGTATGTGTATATCATTGCATTCATAAGATACATCCGTATATACATATACATAGAAGGCACTACAGTATGTATGGGACAAGTTATTCAGGATCCGTACAGAAAATCTCGGGGGTGAACAATAAGGGACACCACTCCTGGCATGTTCGAAAAAACAAGCACTTGGAATATGCCGAAATATCTTATATCATCTAACCCAGATGCTCCATGTATGGTGTATTTACCTACAACACTGGGTGATTTTGTTCGGGCAAATGTTGGTACTGTAAATATTCTAGCACCATGAAGCATATGGGCAATTCATATTATGGTGAGTTTCAACGGAATCCAACCGATGTCCAGTGGGGGCCCGGTGATGCTTTGGGGCGTTGAACTCCCCGGAAGCACCGGACACGAGAAAAATCCAACACATCTGGACACGGTGGTTTTAGCGCCCAAAAATGGCAGTCATCTCAACCAATCCCTTTTGTATGGTTGATTGTAAATAAATATATATATATATGATATACGATAATATATATATATATGATATACTATTATATAAATATATATATATATACTGTGTATATATATATAATAGTCAGTTGGGATTATTATTCCCAATATATGGAAAGTCATAAAAGTCATGTTCCAAACCACCAACCAGGTATACTATATATATGATATATATATATGATATATATATATATGATATATATATATATATATGATATATATATATATATGATATATATATATATATGATATATATATATGTATATATTTATTTTTTGGATCCTCCAACTCAACATGTTTAGACCTACCGACGTGACCAGCTCCCTTCTGAGTTGCCCCCACTTTCGCTCAGCACCTGTGTTTTTGGGGAATTGTCTGGTGTTTCTGTGGGATGAACGTTGGATTTCAATGGGAATGTCATGTAAATGTGAATAGGGACTACATTAATAGTTATAAGTTAATCATATTCACATTAATACCCTCGTCTGTTGCCGGGGGGGGGTGGAACCCCTAAAAAAATAAAATAAAATGGAGGGGCCTAAGGAAAAAATGCCAATAAAATGAGAGGGCATAAGGTAAGATAGGAAAACCCAAGTAAAATACAATGGACAGGTACAAAAAGAAAATGACGTCAGGCACCCTCCACCTGGCCACTGTTGGACCTACAATTGGCAACTGTTGGACCTCGGGCTCCGGCATTTTTAGTTTTGTTTAGTCTTGTTTAGCCTTTTCACGTGCCAACAGAAGGAAAAATTGCGCGGATTTCGATCAATATAATATATATATAATTGGTTCCACTTCTGACATCTGGACGGTTTCTAGAAAAGATACAAATAACTATAAATAAACTTAAGAAATCTCATTGGCTGCTGTAAGCTGCCCGTGTGTCTTTTGTTGACCAAGGAAGGCAATAGAAAATGAGGGGGGCCAACCCATTTTCGAAGTTAATGTCCAAGTAATTCCAAATCTCTGGAATGTTTCACAAAATGCTCAGACCGTTCACAGCTGTGCATCTTTGCTATCATGCTATCTCTGTCAGTTAACTTGATGGGTTAGGCACCTCAAAAAATAAAATGCACCCACAAAATAAAATGCCGGGGTCTGACCCATTTTATTTTCATTTTATTTTATTTTTTTTATTTTAAAAGGGGCTCCTGCCCCCCCATTTTATTTTTGTACGCCGGACGGGGGTCATTAATAATATCGTCGTGTCAATGTGAGATAAATGATCGATGGGAATTTCAGGATACTAAAATGGAGGTACGTGGTACGTTAGTACCATTTAAGGCAATATTTTGTTACATAGGTACTGTTCCACCCCAATGAATCCCAATGATACACCCTCACTATATCAATGGAAATTTCAGGATCATAAAATGGAGGTACGTTAGTACCATATGTTTGACCATATTTTGTTGAGATATTCCCTTAAAAAATAGGCCTAAGTTACAAAGGCCTGATATATGGTAGGTGCCTGCAATTTAGGTTCCTGAAATGGCCATTGATTGTTGTTCAAAAAGGTAGACTGTACAGATCTGTACAGTATGTTTTGTTGATCATAGCCATATGCTGCATAGTATGTACAAATATGTAGATACATATACATATATATATGTATACTATACACATGTAGCACAATATATGTACGTATATAACCGTGTATATATATATACACATCTGAATTCCCAAAAAATGTGTGCAACGTACACATCGGATTTCATGAATTCATTGGTTCAACCATTGCACTATCTGCGGGTTTCATGCCCAACATGTGCCATCCAAAACAAATCAGGATTTACATGGGTGTCTGGACATGATGATGCCTATAAAATATGGGAGTTTCAATGGAGCAAACATGTGGAAAATGATGATGCACCATCAGATTTTGGGCGCCCTAATTTTTCTGCCCATTGCAAGAAGGCCTTCTTTTTTTTCTTCGGAGCGTTGACATGTTTTGAACCAGTGTTGGCAAGTTTCCCCAGAGATCCCCAAAGAATCAGCACGTTCAAACAACCAGCCACTGAGAATCTTGGGCGATGCCCGTCCTCGAGAAGATGCAATCTGCCGCCTCCTTCCACGGAGCATTGAATCACTTTCCACCGTCAAGCGGGGGTGATCTCGCCGGCGACGTCAGGTAAGATCATCAATGTGCACAAGCTGTCCGGGTTGTGGCAGTAACTCAATGCTGAGATCTGCAAGCCTCCAAAACGCGCGCACACACTGGAGCTTCCTGATGTTGTTGGACACCTACTCATTCTTCATGGGTCAATCCCCATTATACATGGTCCCAAACTCTTCATTCCTTGGATAATAGCCTTGGTTCATGAGTCAATATCACTATTCTACGGATAGTTCCATTTATCTCTGGGTATTACACAATGTCTGTTACAAAACGCACATGGGTCAATACCCGTTTTGCATCGGTACTCTACCCTTCATCATGGGCATTGTACCCAGCATCCACATGTGTGGCTATCATATCCATCATAAAAATGGCCGCTACGATACTGATCATTTATGGCCTCGAACCAAAAAACATGTCATGGATCGAATGTTTGTCTGAACATAGGGTACCCCCAAATCCCCAAATCCTATTATTTCTTTTGGTCTTACCTATCAAAAGTGTGTCATTTTGCATAATTTTGCGGTAGTCTTGATTGGCCATTATCAGACCCAAATATTGTACCGTTGGTTATCTCATGTCCTCTATATATTGCACAGTATGTGTATATATATATATATATCTGGTTGGTGGCTTCAACCCCTCTGAAAAATGTTGGTGGCTTCAACCCCTCTGAAAAATGATGGAATTCGTCAGTTGGGGCTATTATTCCCAACTGAATGGAAGGCAATTCAAAATTCCATGGGTCCAAACCACCAACCAGTGTTTGTTGGTTTATAAACCATTATAATCCCCATTAACTATAGTTATATCTACCATAAACCATAGTTAATCCACATCTCAAAACCACCAACCAGATATGTCCATTAAACCACCATGAAATCCCCTGCTGGTCACAACTCTCCGGAAACTCGCCTCCACAACCTCTCGAAGCCACTGGGTCTCTTGGGAATTTCATCGTGGCTCCACTTGGGTTATTATGGCCCGAAATAGCAGTTAGTCAATGAAATAAGCCCATAAAAATGGAATGATCACTTCATTTATAACATGTTATATATATAATATATATATATATGTTATAACACGTTAGAACCACAATATTATCACAGATCTTTATCTTTATAACCACTTTATAATCATTAAAACAGTGCTAAAGTGCTCACTTCGGGAACTGGATCCCCTCCTCCTCCACGGCTGCCACCCGTTGTTGCTGTAAATTCTCCACCACCTTGGACGAACTGACCACAAAGTCACGTTGGGAACACGGGACGTGAAGCCGGACGTCGATTGGGATTGGGAACCAGTGAAAAACATATGGAAAATCACATGGAATTCGGATGTAAATATACATCTATACATATACATATGTATGTATGTATACATACAATATATATATATAAATATGTATGTATGTAAGTATGTAAGTATGTAAGTATGTAAGTATGTAAGTATGTAAGTATGTAAGTATGTATGTATGTATGTATGTATGTATGTATGTATGTATGTATGTCAGTATGTCAACAGTTCACTTGTGAATCCAACTAAGTGTGGTATATTCCTATCCAAATCTCAACCTCATTCATAACTATAAATCCACTTGTCTACATCTGGAAATTGTACCATAGACCCAACTTCATGAGGATGTAAAACCTCTGCCAGTTTAACATAGGTATGGACAAGCCATTAATAGATGATTTACCTATTAAATCCTATTATACAAATTGTGGTTTTCCACACCTATGTTTGTTAAATGTGATTTTCCACACTGTATTAAATTACCAAAGGGAAAGCCATTTGAAAATTTGGCCATTCGGCCCTAGCCATTCGGCCATGACCACTGAGAATGGTGCATCCAAACGCTGCATCACATTGCAATCCTGGCACCGGGGATCCTTTCGGTCCACTGAATGGAGACTTACGATGAGGGTTTCTAAGCACCAAGGTAAGCCTGGTGATAAGTCCGAAATTTCAGTGGCTTATTCCATATATGAGTGAACTACCTATGGTTACGAGCCGTTTAGAAAAAGTGGGATGATCCTGATGATCCTCCAAGTAGTGACGTCACTGAAGGCCCTCCAACTGGGAACGTCGTTTGTATCAAGTTCTTTTAGGACAACTTGAGCAACTCACAAAACTGGTGATATCCAAATGTGAGATCTCCCCCAACCCTCACCCTGTTTCGGGAATGATTTTACCCCACAAGAGGCCAGCTGAATAGGGACCATAGGGACCAGGGTGGTTGGGATCAGTCCATGGAGGGATCATTTCAGGAGCAAAAAAGGCATTGACTATCCATTCACACCAGTATTCAATATAGTTGTATAATGTTGTATATGTTTCTACATATATTATTCATATATACATTTAAAAATTGTATATACATATATAATTCATATATACATATCCTATATATACATATTGTATAATTTGTCTATAATATATATATATTGACATTAATTAATACATACATATCCATGATTCCACAAGCCAAAACCAGGCACCAATTCGAGATGGTAAATCCCTCCAATCATCCAGGCAACATCCTAATTTCAGGCCGCATGTATATCTAGCGGACTCAAATGCGTATTATTTATTATACAAAAAAAATCTAGTATAGGAATTACTTTTGTAGTAATTTCATAACAGAATTTCTAATGTCATAATACATGACTTTATAGTTTCTAATCAAACGTGGCGCGAAAATCGCCAGATTGCCCAGCTAGACTTTGGGGAAGTCCCAGCCATGTTTGATGACATAAAACTGCTTGGGTACAGTCTATACCAACCACAATGGTAACCATTCAAAATCATTCAAACATGTCATCTATAGAGGTTACATTCTATCAATAGCCACGTCATCTATGACACCGGGTACTGGTTGTTGAATGGATCTATAGTGTATACCCATTCAATCACCATTCACTTTTGTGTAAATCAGCAGTACCAGACCATTCAAAGTGACCTCTTTATCCCTGCGTATATCAGTGAGTGAACCCTTGACATGGTTGACATGGTCGACAATCCCAAATAGTCACAACTTGTGGCAAATTCCTATGTTTTACCATCTGGTTATGTAACATAGCCATGGAAAATCACTATTTTTCCCGAGAGCGTCTGAGTGTAGGGTTCTTCCAATAGTGGTGGTCTGTATCTCATCTTCTCATCTTCACACCTTCTCATCTTCACACCTTCTCATCTTCACATCTTCTCATCTTCACACCTTCTCATCTTCACATCTGCTCATCTTCACATCTGCTCATCTTCACATCTGCTCATCTTCACATCTTCTCATCTTCACATCTGCTCATCTTCAGATCTTCTCTCACATCTGCTCATCTTCACATCTGCTCATCTTCACATCTGATCATCTTCACATCTTCTCTCACATCTGCTCATCTTCACATCTGTTCATCTTCAGATCTTCTCTCACATCTGCTCATCTTCACATCTGCTCATCTTCACATCTGCTCATCTTCACATCTGCTCATCTTCACATCTGCTCCTCTTCACATCTGCTCATCTTCACATCTTCTCTCACATCTGCTCATCTTCACATCTGCTCATCTTCACATCTTCTCTCACATCTGCTCCTCTTCACACCTTCTCTCACACCTCATCTTCACATCTTCTCTCCTTTCTCTCTCCCTTTTCTCTCTCTCGCCTTCTTTATCTTTCTCTCTTTAGGCCGAGGGTGGTGCCGGCGGGAGTCACGAAACGTGGACCTCTTCGCACGAAATGAAGGTCGATCGTCAAAAACTGAGGAAAAATTGCGATTTTACTTGTCCCGGAGCAACCGTTTCGCACGAAATGATGGTCGATCGTCAAAAACTGAGGAAAAATTGCGATTTTACTTGTCCCGGAGCAACCCTTTCGCACGAAATGAGGGTCGATGCGCAAAAACTGAGGAAAAATTGCGATTTTACTTGTTCCGGAGCAACCGTTTCGCACGAAATGAAGGTCGATCGTCAAAAACTGAGGAAAAATTGCGATTTTACTTGTCCCGGAGCAACCGTTTCGCACGAAATGATGGTCGATCGTCAAAAACTGAGGAAAAATTGCGATTTTACTGTCCCGGAGCAACCGTTTCGGACGAAATGAGGGTCGATGCGCAAAAACTGAGGAAAAATTGCGATTTTACTTGTCCCGGAGCAACCGTTTCGCACGAAATGAAGGTCGATCGTCAAAAACTGAGGAAAAATTGCGATTTTACTTGTCCCGGAGCAATCCTTTCGCACGAAATGAGGGTCGATCGGCAAAAACTGCGGTAAAATTGCGACTTTACTTGTGCCGGACGTGTCTGTGTGTAACAGCGTCTGTCTGTAAAAGCGTCTGGGTATAAGAGTCTCTGTGTATAAGAGTCTCTGTGTGTAAAAGTGTTTGTGTGTAAAAGTGTTTGTGTGTAAAAGTGTTTGTGTGTAAAAGCTTCTGTGTGTAAAAGCGTCTGTGTGTAAAAGCGTCTGTGTGTAAAAGCGTCTGTGTGTAAAAGCGTTTGTGTGTAAAAGCGTCTGTGTGTAAAAGTGTTTGTGTGTAAAAGTGTTTGTGTGTAAAAGTTTCTGTGTGTAAAAGCTTCTGTGTGTAAAAGCGTCTGTGTGTAAAAGCGTCTGTGTGTAAAAGCGTCAGTGTGTAAAAGCGTCAGTGTGTAAAAGCGTCTGTGTGTAAAAGTGTTTGTGTGTAAAAGTGTTTGTGTGTAAAAGCTTCTGTGTGTAAAAGGGTCGCTGTGTAAAAGCTTCTGTGTGTAAAAGCCTCTGTGTGTCAAAGCGTCAGTGTGTAAAAGCGTCTGTGTGTAAAAGTGTTTGTGTGTAAAAGTGTTTGTGTGTAAAAGCCTCTGTGTGTAAAAGCGAATCTGTGTAAAAGGGTTTGTGTGTAAAAGTGTCTATGTAAAAGTGTCTATGTAAAAGTGTCTGTGTGTAAAGGCTTCTGTGTGTAAAAGTGTCTGTGTGTAAAAGGGTTTGTGTGTTAAAGCGTCTCTGTGTAAAATGTTGTGAGTGCAGAAGGTTTTTGTGTAAAAAAGGTGTTTCTGTGTGACAGCGGCAATGTGTGTGTAAAAGCGGCTTTGCTTACAAGTTTGGCATGTTTGTTTTTCGGTCACCCCTGTCGTGTTTAGGTCTTGCTGGCAAGTTTTAAGCAATCTTGACTTGTTTGCTTGGCATGTCTCGTAGGCATGCTTAATTTTACTCCCAAAGTGATATGAATGGATTCATGAGGTTACATTGGGATTCACTAATCGTGGGGTTGTGGAGTTTGTGGGTAACACTTTAGCATCACATTTCTTTGCTGAGGTTGGCATGAACATTTTTTGTTAGCTACCCGAACTGTCCGAGCAGACATGACTGTAAGCATTCCCAGAGCTTCTTTTCGTGGCTGTGCCGCTTGTCTTCGGAGATTTTGGAGGCCTGCTGCATGTTTTCATCAGTGCATGGCAGTCATTCGATGATCATGATGGTGATGATGACGATGATGACGACAATGATGATGATGATGATGATGATGATGATGATGATGATGATGATAATGATGATGATGATCAATGATGATGATGATGATGATGACGATGATGATGATGATGATGACGAATCATGATGATGGATGGTAGATGATGGATGAGGATTGTTTCCACGTAGTATGAATATCAGTCATGACATTTCGACATAGCCCATTTGACTTTGATTCGATGCGAGGTTGTGCAGTGGAACAACACAGCTCTTTTTGCGGAGGACCGAAACACACATGATGAGAGTTTTGGCGGATCAAAAAAAAAGATGACATACATGAAAACACCATTGAAACAGCATACACTTCCTGTCAGGTGTCCCAATAATTTTGTGCTGATGTCATTCTTCTTTGTGAACTCATGCCAGGTTCTGGAGTGGATGGCATCCTCTACGCGCTTTGAGGTCGTTCTTCGGCAATTTGGACACAAGTGATCGCTTCAAGGTTTTGCAGGACAATATCGGGACGGACAAAAAAGTTTTAGTTAGGCTCGCCATGACATTACACACTTGGTCACGTATTGTGATGAGGTGCATATCGTCGAGTCGTCATCTTAGATCTTTATAATCTTTAGATTAATAGCCTTAGGCCTTAGCTTCAGACTTTGATAATATGTATATAATTCTGGCCTGCTCCTATAATGCTTTGAGGGGATAGGATGGTTCCCCCACCCTGGCGGGGGGCCAGGTCGGTTCTTTGCCTGACCCAGCACCTTTGTGAGCCGCTTAGTTATTTGATGTTTAACTTTGATTCTTGTATTGCAACCAAAGCTGTCTCAGCATTGACTTTGAACATGAAGTGCATCAGCATGAGTTAAACAGAACTGTCTGAGACTTGTTGGTGCACGCATCTTTGCTTGAGACATTCAGTTTCACCATAGTGCATCCTGTTTCACCATAGTGCATCGGCGTGAGTCAAGCAGAACGGTCTGAGACTCCATCGAAAATCAATACAGCTGCCAATTCCTTTTGCGCATATAGTTGTGCCGGACATCACTGAATGTGATCTGTCACAGTCATTAGTCATAGTCCGTGAATGCTTTGCAGATCCGCATGGTTGGTCTATGTAGCTAGGTTTGCATCGAGTCAGGGCCCCGGGATGGGATGGATTACATGGATAGGCTGTTACCACAAAGAGACAAATCGATATATTATATATTGATAAAGAAATAGAGATATGAGATAGACATGGATGTATGAGTGTTAATATATAGAGATGGATGTATGAGTGTTAAGATAAGAGTTTCAATTCAAGTCACAGTCAGGAGGCAGGACCCTAAACCCAAAAAGAACATGGAAAGGAGCCAAAAGGCCATCCCATTATATCCCAGAAACGTTCGCCGCCTGCCAGGTCCGCCCATTTATCCTTTTTTTGGGGAGATGGCAAACCACCTTGGTTGGGGGGCCCCAAAGCACACAGCCCTCATGACATGTTTATACATGCTGGTTTCGGGTCACGTCATTTCCATTTTTGTTCCGGTTCACATGGAAATGGGACTTCGCCACACCACCCCATCGACACATGCACGCACGATCTAAGGTATACGTGTCCAGGCTCCTCCTCAGGTCTTATGACTTTCAATGGAAGTGATGGTGTACCATGGCCTTGCCATCAGCCATGGTACATCTATTGTCACTGACTTCCAAATACATGGTACGAACTTCACCCCTCCGTCGAATTGCTGAGGTGGACACGACAACAATGACTTCACTGTGACTGCGTAAACATGGGCCGGCCTGTGTGTAAAAGCGTCTGTGTCTAAAAGCGTCTGTATGTAAAAGTGATTGTGTGTAAAAGCGCTTGTGTGTAAAACCGTTTGTGTGTAAAAGCGTTTGTGTGTCAAAGCCTCTGTGTGTAAAAGCGTCTGCGTGTAAAAGCTTCTGCGTGTAAAAGCGTCTATGTGTAAAAGTGTTTGTGTGTAAAAGTGTTTGTATGTAGAAGTGTTTGTGTGTAAAAGTGGCAGTGTGTCAAAGCGTCCATGTGTAAAAGCTTCTGTGTGACTGTGTGTAAAAGTTTTTTGTGTGTAAAAGCGTCTGCGTGTAAATGCTTCTGTGTGTAAAAGCTCCTGTGTGTAAAAGCTCCTGTGTGTAAAAGGCTCTTTGTTAAAAGTGTCTGTGTGTCAAAGTGTCAGTGTGTAAAAATGTCTGTGTAAAAGCATCTGTGTAAAAGCGTATGTGTGTAAAAGCGTCTGTCTGTAAAAGCTTCTGTGGGTAAAAGCTTTGTGTGTAAAAGTGTCTGTGTAAAAGCGTCTGTGTGTAAAAGCTTCTGTGTGTAAAAGCTTTTGTGTCTGCAAGCGTCTGTGCGTAAAAGAGTCTGTGTGTGAAAGTGTCTGTCTGTAAAAGCTTCTGTGTGTGAAAGCTTTTGTGTGTAAAAGTGTTTGCGATGCAAACTATTGTCTTGCACTTCTGCTATTTTGTCTTAATATATAATTTCTAATATGGTGTCTCCATACTAACAAGAGAAGACCCTGCTCCTCTACGCTCTCGGGCCATCCGTCGTCTAGTTAATAGGTAAACCATCTATAAATCGGCCACTTTCCATGGATATGTTAAATAACCAGAGGGTACATATCATTAAATATCCAAAGTATACATGCAATGCATACAGATTTAGTTGGCGAACATAACTCTAACACCCATGTTTTGTTATAACCAACACCTCCTTCCACATCCAGCTTCCAAGCCATCCCCATGGCCAGCCTCCATGGCCGCCAAGACTGCGTGGTCCAATTCCGTCTTAACCTCTGGGCGGATTCCAGATGGATTTCACCAAGGGAAGATCATCACGAAAGAAATGGTTGGTTGATTTTTATACCGTATCGAAATCTCATGAACTCGAAATGCTCAAGCTTGATTTAAGTCATGAACTGTGTGTATATATATATACATATAGAATTATATGTATGTATAAATATGTACATATATAATATACAGAGAGAGAATCATACATATATCATATTCTTATGGTTTTTTGTGTGTCCTCGGTCTTGTGATGTTTTGTGGAATGTCACCATGGAATCATCAGAATATGCCTAGCCATTTGGCAGCTACCTCAGAGCTTCACAAATCATGTGGCTCTGGCGACTCCTTGACTTTCAGGGCCTTCAATTCTACTCGTTGTGCAGCTTCTTCAGCTTCCACTGTTGGGAAGCCGACTCTTTCAGCCAAGCTTTGTCGACATGTTGCTTGGGCCAAGGAGGTCCAACGATCGCAACAAGTGGTGGGATTTCCAGCATCCACGACATGCTGCTGGGATTCTGCCACCCAGCGGGCCTGGAAGAAGATGGGATGGTCAATCTACGGTCATCCTCGAAAACCAAATACCAAAGTGCTACCATGACCCAAACGTAGACCCGTAGAATGGTTGAGTAGTGGAAAGTAGTCTTCCAACCCACTCATGACAGGGTCTATGTTGGTGGTTGCTGGAGTCCACTTTTGAGCCTGTTAGGGTGCAAAATGAAACATGTTACATTACCAACCAACCGACCGACCAACCAACCAACTAGTCAGTACATATTGCAGGCAGTCACAAACCGTCCGACAGTCCGATGCTTGGGAAGCCCCGCGAAGACACGCAAGCGGCCTTCCAGCACACTCACTGAAGAGGCCTAGCCATGACAGGCCGTTTGATGGCTTGCTGTACCATGCAAGTAGCAGAGTATCATCACTTTAGTTGAACTTTATAGTTGCACTCCATGGCGCCAAACAAAAGACGATCTATAGAAGACTTTCTCCCTTGCATCAGATATCTATCGGAACATTTTGAGAATAGATGAGAATGGTATTTGATGGGAAAATGGGATATATATATATAATATATATATAATTATACAAGTAACACAGATGATTTGAATGCATCAGAAATACGGGAAGATCTTCTGAAAACGGGAAGATTTATCCAGCCCAAATTGGGATCTCACATAGCTAATTAATGGTGATATAATATAATACCGTATGGTATGCACATATTACCAACAGTTCTGAGTTATGGGTGTAAGTGAAAATGGGGTGTACCCCGAATTGTGGCAATGTTGAAAGGGGACACGATGACAAAACTTTGGACGCCCGCATGGTCACTCAGGAACCAAACTTTTCGAAACCCAGATGTATCATATTTTCCACATATATCCCAATGATATCCCCATATTCCTGTGAAGTCCTCAGTAAAGCTTTAAATCCATCAAAACCCACGCCTGTAACCCAATTATTTTGCTCTCCGATCTGACAAAGGCCTCGGCGAAATGGCTGGCACAAATATGGTGGCGATGCTTCAAAACCACTGATCTTACTGGAAGAGGACTATATAGCACTATATTACATGTACTAACATGTACTACAGTAACCTACGTTTAGTATAACATGTTGTGGGGCTTACCATATCAATTACCAATTTAATCTTACTGTTGGTACCATATATAGTAAGCCCTCCAACGAAGGTTCTATAGTACCCTGACAAAATGGGGGTGTCCCAGAATACTAACCACCAGAAGATAGAATCCAATCCTTCACTATTATTTTAGTGCGATGTTGCTCTTCCATTTTTCCATTGGATGCAATATATATATACATACATACAATACATAATATGATTATCTATAGGACAACCCCCACTAAGGAAGCTATATATATATATATACTACAGTGACCTCTTACTTGAATGGTCAATGACTTGTCCCTGAGTTTCGGCTGCCAGGAAAAATCTATACCCAAAATTCGAGTGGGGGCAAACCAACTGCTACCACGAATAACGAGCTAACAAATCGGGACGTGGAGGAGAAAAAAACATGTTGGCCATTGTAAGTAGCTAGTACCGGTAGTATGATCATCCCCCAATTCATGGCTGAATCATGCTGAATCCAACCCAACGTTTGACCATGTCTCCTTCTGTGGAACCCCACTAGATTCACATTAGATACCTATTAAACATCATTAAACCAGCATTAAACCACCATGGAACCACCATGGATTCACCATGGAACCATCATTCACTGCTGTGTCCAACTGGATGGCCATGTTACTTGGTGAAATTCCCATCAAATTCCGGTGAAATCCCATGAAAAACGCTAATTATGCAAAACGTCATTCAATCACCATAAAACCATAGAAAATCCATTAAATCATCATGAACATCCATGAACTATATGCCTCATTTCCAACAACAATCTTCCCGACATCGCTTCACCTGCTCCATGTTGGAGGCGTCCAGTGCCTGGCACTGGGGGGTCATCTTAGGGGTTGAATCCTCATGACAGATGGAAAAACCTGGCAGTCTCTGTGGGTCCAGTTCGCCTGTTCCCCTCGTGAATGTTCATCCCCCCAGGTTTCATAGCCTTTGACCTATTCCCAAATTGAACCCGATACTGTAGACCTCCTTTGCGCAGACCTCTTTGTTGACTAATTCTATTGTTGGTTGCCGTGGTTTGTTTACCTTCTAGTGGTTGCACTACATATGAATTACCACCATCCCCCAAAAAGCTAAAGTCTGAAGGAACGGCTGGGACAGCCAGTGTTTGTCAGCGTCCAATCAAAAAATTACTTTACTTCGTGTGATCCCCACCATGACATTTATACATTTTGTTACTGGCAAATCTTCTGGCATTCTATCTGACATATTTTCTGGCATTCGATCTGGCTTCTATCTGGCATATCTTCTGGCATTCTACCTGGCATATCTTCTGGCAGATGTTCTGGCATATCTTCTGGCAGATGTTCTGGCATATCTTCTGGCATATCTTCTGGCATTCCATCTGGCATATCTTCTGGCATTCCATCTGGCATTCTATCTGGCATATCTTCTGGCATATTATCTGGCAAATCTTCTGGCATTCCATCTGGCATTCTATCTAGCATATCTTCTGGCATATTATCTGGCAAATCTGCTGGCATTCTATCTGGCAAACATTCTGGCACTTTATCTGGCATATCTTCTGGCATTCTAGCTGACATTCTATCTGGCATTCTATCTGGCATACCTTCTGGCATTCTATCTGGCATATCTTCTAACATTCTATCTGGCATATCTTCTGGCACTCTATGTGGCATATCTTTTGGCGTGGATACTCGCGGTTGAGGTCCGGCAGGGAACACTGGGCGTGGATGGTCGTGGTTGAGGTCCGGCAGGGAACACTGGGCGGGGATACTCGTGGTTGAGGTCCGGCAGGGAACACTGGGCGTGGATGGTCGTGGTTGAGGTCCGGCAGGGAACACTGGGCGTGGATGGGTTGAGGTCCGGCAGGGAACACTGGGCGTGGATGGTCGTGGTTGAGGTCCGGCAGGGAACACTGGGCGGGGATACCCGCGGTTGAGGCCCGGCAGGGAACACTGGCGGTGATGGTCGTGGTTGAGGTCCGGCAGGGAACACTGGGCGTGGATGGTCGTGGTTGAGGTCCGACAGAGACCACTGTGCGTCGAGGGTCGCGGTTGAGCAGGAGGAGGAGGAGAGGAGAGGAGGAGAGGAGACGAGGAGAGGAGACGAGGAGAGGAGGAGCAGGCAACTGACATAAAATCTAACAACCCTCACCTGGCAGGTGGGGAAAAACATGTTCACTGGTGGTCTCCATGTGCCCGCTTCCCTTTCATCCTTTGGGTCTTTGGGCATCAGAGTTTGATGTTTCTCAAAATGGGGCTCCAACATCAATGGTTTCCCCATGGAAACACAACCAAATTTCGGACGAAAATTTGGGGCTCCACCAAATCTTCGGAAAGACCCAAGACTGGACGACGTTCACGTGCCGGGACCTGCTTCTGCATCGTCTCAGCTAACCTTTCCACCATTGAAGCCTGAGGATGAAACCACAAAATGACCTTCTGGGGTGTCTCTCCTGTCCAATGGGTTCAGTCACCATGACATAGAACAGTTAGCATAAAACAAGCGGACAATTTCACAAAATGTCACAAAGCATATCGAATTCATGTGTGTAATTCTCCGGATTCGACTTTTTAAATCTGTTTCACCCATACTGTGGTAGACCGGTAAACCCAATCATGAACCAATATACCATTTGGGGATGCTTTGTACGGGCCATTTATGGTCAGTCCTTGGGGATGGTGTACCATTGAATTTATCACACTGGGAGACTGTTAATTTGTTTACATTGCCAATCTTAGATACCCTGCCAAAAAAAACAAAAGACTAGTAGTTAGGATTAAAGTACCCATGATTGACCTAGCTATGTTTCCAAGGATTTAAAACCTTGTTGTGACCGTTTTTGCTAACCATTTCCCATGAAATCTGTTGGTCATATGCATCAACTCATGGGGATCTCTCATGTGACTTGCACCATCTTATTAGGTCGTTGGGTCGCTGATTACTACTGTTTGGTAAATAATTAGGTAAACTCAATGCCATAGACCATCCCACGAGTTGGGGTCTATTTGTTTGAATCCTTCCCATTTCATCAAACAATCCTCTTGAGGATGCTGACGACTCAGGCAGGGCAGCGATGGCCTCAAGGACTTGACCCTACTGGGCTCCAGGACCACTTGCTCCGTTTGAGTTTTGCTCAGATCCACCTGGAGCCGCCGGAAGAAACACTGCTGGGCGATGACCCGCATAAAGGGTGCCTTGATTCAGATGCCAGCTCAATTCAGATGGTTTAATAGTGGTTTAATAGTGGTTTAATAGTGATGCTGATGATCATGGTGATTCTATAGTAGTGGTAAATGTATGTAAATGTCACATTTAATAGTGATGTAAATGTCCCAGCTAAAACACTGCCCTGGTCCATGAACAAGAAGGAAAGGGATTCGGATGCTGGAGCTTGGTGAAGGTCTCTTCGAGGCCGGCGAGAACATGTCGGACACGGTGGTCGACCTTTCGCAGCTCTTCTGTGGAGAGTTCTGGTTCTACCGCAGGAGCATCTCCTGCTGCAGGAGAGGGTGCAGGTTCAGGCACTGCAGCGCGGCCTTCATCAGAGGGACCAATATCACCTAGCAACATGAATCTATAGCCACCAAAATAGTGCCCGTCAGGCTGGATCGCTGGCGGATCCTCATTCGCAGCCAGGTGGCAGATGTTGAACTCATTCCCATGCGCAGCACTCACCGGTTCCATCGTGGACCGTTGACCGTTGACCTTAATTGGACGGCTCAACCGCCATTCTGGCTGGTTCAAGCTAAGATTCTGGAGTCTGAAATCATAGTTTTGCTGTGATCAGATCCCAATTTTCAAGAATAGAATTAAAAAATGTTGATGGTGACTTTGTCATGTTTGTCATGTTTGCTGCCTAAGTCCCAATTTTAAGCTGCTTAAATCTCCATATGTGGGTTGTTAAACTGTTAAACCCCCATTTCTCAGCGGTCAACACCCAACTGATGCTTTCCGGTGCCAGAACCCGCCTGCTCAGTCAAGGAGAGCATCTGCAGCCATGAGAGATTGGGAAGGGCTGCATGAAAGAAATAAAAATTATGGAAGGCTTAATTAATGTTGTTCCATGGTTACTATTATGGCTCATTTCTTAAGTTGGATGAAGTGGACAAATGTGGTGATCCTTAACAAATCCAATGCTAAACCAGGGTTTGGTTTGGGGAGTATTGAATAATTATTAATGGGAAGGGGTTACTTACAACACATGCAATACATCTCCTAGATTTTCTGGGTCTTTGGATGCATCTATGCATATGTATACTTGTAAATTCATATATAACAGGCTTTTGCGTGGAAATGTATTATTTGGGACATAGATCTACTTTGGGGGTGCCGTTAAGGTTATAAATAGGTACAACCGTGGTGATTTTGCCGCACCTGCTGCTGCAGCGCGGCAGCAGCATCGGGAGCCTGCAGGGCCGCAAGGTTCAAAACTTGGCGGATGTGAAACCAGCAGGCACCAACTGGAACTATCTGGGAAAAAAACAAACGAATTCCCAACTCGCAATGTCAATGAAGAGGTCATGGCGAGGCGAGTTCTTGTCTTTATTTGGTCCAACATTCAGATACCCAACAAATGCGGAAAACAATTTTTACCAAACCATTTTCCCATAATTTTTTTTTCCATTCTGCCGACAAGAGGTCTCGCCTCGCTCGGTCTCGCGATTGAATTCAGACCCATGTTGGATCACGCACCCTGAAAGTCTGGAAGGAAAGACTCACGGGTGTAAACATCGGAAGCCCTCCAGGCATTCCGGAGCCAAACCAAATCGGCCTTCCGACAGGTGGCTGCAGGCCGAAACCCCTCTGTACTAGCTCGGGTCTTCAGGCCCTGAATCAGCGCTACCACTAACGTGCGGCACAAAGCGGAAGGATATTCCTTCGCAGCAGCCGTGCGAAAGGTTCCGCTCTCACTTCGCCCAGCAAGCTGCAAGGTCGGACGTGGACGCCATAGCTCCATACCCTCCTTGAGGATCTTGTCCATGACGCCAGGATCGCCCAAATTGAGCGCACGCAAGCAGGTAGGCTTCACGCCTTTGGATCCAAAGATATACTGTTGGATGTAGTGGCGGTAGGCTCCAGGGAGCTTCATCATCCATTGCTGATGGGCATCAGTGCGCCAGACCGATGCTCGATCCTCTTGGTCAGCCTCCCATGGATATCCATGGATGCTCCATGATAGCTCCCGCACCGTGGGTCACCGCAGCGGCCTCAATGGTCCAAGAGTTGGTAAGCAACTGCGTTCCCATAGAAGTCTGAACCATTTCCTTCCCTGTGCGCGAGGTCAAACTCCATGGAAGATCTGCAGAGCGAACTGGTCTGGGACCCTTGCCATCCTCAAGCACGATATGCCTGGCCGCAGACCAAGTTTCGCAAGGGGGTCCAGTCAAAACCCCTGCGATGAGGCCTTGCTCAGCAAGGCGTCGGGCTCGGGCCAAGTTGGGCCCAGTGGCAAGGTTGCCCAACTTTGGGTGCACCGCTGTGTCAAGAGACACGATGCGAATGGTAAGTCCCGGCCACAAATGCCGACCAATGTGTTCCAACCACCAGTGACAGTCTCCAATGCGCCGTCGACCACTAAAAAGATGTAGTACCCAAAGAATGGGTGCCTCACTAGTGGCATCAATGGGGACGCCACGACAGGATGGGACCTGCACCATAGGTTGGAGCAAAGGCCGTAGCAATTCATGTTGAGCACGTACCGGATCTAGAATGTGCTCCATCACGATGCTTATCGGCTCAGCCTCCGTCATGTGGTCCTCGTCTCGTACTGGCAAAGGAGCATCATTCCCAGAACTTCCATTCCTCCTTATTTAAGGAATTCCTCCTTATTTAAGGAATTCCTCCTTAAAATTCCTCCTTAAATTAAGGTGGAATTTTTGAAAAATTCCTCCTTAAAATTCCTCCTTAAATTTTCAATTGCAAGGAGATCTTGCACCTCCTTCAGCAGGAGACTTGAAACCTCCTTATCCCAGATCCTGGCAGCAAAACTTTTCACTTCAGCTCTGGAATCACTTGTGCTCGAAAACTTTGCAGAACACTCATGCCTATGGAATAAGGGTTGTGGCTTCCACCTTTCACAGCTCCTAAGTGAGCTAGGAAGCCACCAAAGTCTTCGTCTCGATATGTCCAACTGTCTGATGGACAAGAGTTCTGGAGCAATAAATCTAAGAAGCTGTGGTGCTTTGGTTTGATCTTCCAAGTATGGTCAGTCTCGTTTTCCAAGCTCTTGCACAACAGCAAAAACTTTCTGCCAGGCAGCAGCATTGACTGGTGATTCCATAGATTCTTGGACAAGAAAGAATAACATTGCCACAGTTCTGTGGCAGCCATCTTGATTGTATATTCAAACACATTGTCATCAGCCAAAAATTCATCGCAGATTTGTTTTGCAAGAGTAATCAACCCTCGAGCTTCTGCAGCTTTGGCTCGAAGTTTTGGACTTGAACTGGCTTTCTTTCTGATCATGAGGACTGTCAAAGTAGGAAGCCTGTTTTCCACACCTTCAGTCTTGTAGTAGCTTTGAATTCTGTGGAACAAGCTTTTCACCCTTTCTTTGACATTGTTGCCAGGCAAGTGATTTCCAGAGGCAATTAAATGGTGAAAAACATTGCCCATAAAATCTGCTGCCACGCCCAAGTCCACAATGTGAAGCCAGTCCAAAAGAAATTGTTTGCTTGTCAGTCCTGGTGTTTGAAACAATTCATTGATGTCAATGCCAGAATTGGAAATGGATTGCAACAAAGTGAAATGGTCCAAAGGATCAAATGCCTTGCAGCTTTCAAAGTTTCGAATTTCAATTGGTTTGCACAAGCACAAATGGCAGCATCCTTGTTTGTCTCGCCATCCAGGAAATTGGAAAACTTCTTTTCTCATAGCCCAATCACCTCTCACTTCAAGTAAAAAAGCAGTGAAAGGCAATGCCTTGCCATTGAATGTGCTTCGTTTTTTGTCGCCTGGGTGCCAAAAGCTGCCATCATGCCTTGCTGAAGGCCAAGTGCAATTGGCTAAGTGAATAAAAGACCAAGACAAAATTCCTAACATCTTCGACAAAGTTACTCCCTTGATGCACCAGTGCTTTGGAATACAGCACAAAGGGATTCGCAAAGTACCATTAGGTGGAAGTAAGCCAGGAAAATTCAATGAGATGCATTCCAAAGTTTGACTTCTGTCATAATTGTAAGGTGTGCCATCGATCCAAAGGCCAAGTCCTATGGCTTCTCGAACTTGGAACTGCATTTGCATGTTCGCCAAATGTTTTTTGCTGAGTTCACACATGCCACCAGTCTGCAGCAAGTCTTTCTTCTCAGAGCGCTTCGAGAAGACAAAATGAATCTCATGTGGCAAAAGAAAAGGTATCTTCTTCATCTCTTCTGCTTGTGTTTCAGGATTGTAGCAAGGGATCAATGCAATGTATTCATTGAACCACAGGCAGTTCTTCAACATTTTTCTTTTCATATCCCTTGCCAAATTCTTTTCCCAATTGGCTTGCTTCTCACCACTGCCAGATTTCTCTGCACCTTTGACCAAATCTTTCACACCAGCGGCTCCAGCTATTTGTGCATCTTTCATGAGCTCATTGGCTCTTCTAGCAGAGACAGTCTTGGTCAAAAACAAATTGGACACATTGTGTCGAAACCTCTTCTGGTCAGGTTCCCTAAGGGTAGACAAATCTACCTTTCTCTTGTGAAACATGGCTTGAGCTGGAAAAACATGTCAACATAAAAGTTCATAAGATCTCAGAAGACAAGAAGTTACACATTGTATTTAGTTAATGCTAAATTTGGCCAATGCTTTGAAACAGGGAAACAGTAAAGGAGATCTTACACCTCCTTGAGTCTTGTACACCAGCTTAGAAGCAGGCTCTTTTTCCAGCGACAGTTACCAGCTGCGCATCTTCCAAGCAGATCCCTGCGATATTTTAATCTGCATTTCCACATTCCAAAACTGACAACTGCACCAAATGCGCTTTCCAAAATCTAAGGGCCAAACAGCTCCTACAGCAATGCCTGGTGAGTTTTCACCTTGGCTTTTGCTTCTTGCAGCTTCTCTTGGCTGGAAGCAAGCCATGCTTTGGCAGCAGGCAATGATTTCGAAAGGCTTTCAGGAGAAGTGTCCTCAGGAGCAAGATCTTCACTGGCTGCGACATAGGATCGAAGGTTGGCAATGGCTTTCAACTGCTCTTGACACCAAGTCTTGGCATGGAAGCTTGGGTCACCTTTGATTTCCAAACGACAGGCCAGGTCCTGGGCCTTGGCAAGCTCCTTCTCCCAGGCATTCTTGCAGGAATTCAGACTGTTGCACACATTCTGAAACTCCTTCAAAGGCTTACTGACCCCCTTGTCATCCAAAGCCTGGCCTGAGATCTGCTTGTCCATTGGGTCCACAGGGTTCTTCTCAATGGTGGCCAGTGGCTGCTTCCTCCATGGAGGCAGTTCCTTTGGAGGTTCCATTGAACCTTTCACTGAAAACTGAAAAGTGTAATGATGAAGTAAGTTGTGATGTCTATGAATCTCCAGTTCCAAATCCGATGGTTTCTATTTTGGATCCAAAGTGATTTTTATTGGAGGTTAAAATTGGTTAAAATTAAAATTGCCAATTTTAATTTTAACCTATCCTGCCTTTAAAAGTAATACATAAACTGGTTAAAATTAAAATTGGCAATTTTAATTTTAACCAATTTTAACCTCCTTATTTTTCCAATTTGAAACCTTTACAGTCATCATGCATGACCTGAGTGAATTGTATCCAGAGTTGCCAAGAGCCACTCAAACAAAGGAAATGGATGGGCATCAGCTTCGGCCAAGGAGATCTTGCACCTCCTTTTTGATTCCAGTATTGGACACTAGTGCAATGATTGTGATACCTCAGGTTCAGATCATCAGCTCTCATCATCATTCCAAAGCTGATCATGTGCATCCATCAAGGCTTCAAAAATGATTCTACAGGTCCATCACAACTACATTGATCAATATGACTCGACAGCTTCAGCCATGCAGAAATGCTCATATCACAGATATCATGTTTTACTTAAATTTAAATTTAGTTTATCAAGGAGATCTGGCACCTCCTTAAAGAGTCGCTTGCGCCCATAATCTCCAATCATTTTTCCAGGGAAGCTCAATTGACTCAATCTACATTTGAATCCTCATCCTCTTTTGATTTTTCGGCTTGCTCTCCAGCATCAATAGGTGATGTAGGAGAATATGGGGTTACAGCAGGACCTGATCAGGAGGCATGATGATGAACATATTGCACAGTGCATGGTTGACATGAGATGCTTTCAAATCCACAGTCACAGAAAACTCCAGCCTGTGTAGATCATTCCTTCATCCAGGAAATGTTCTCAAGTAGCTTGTAGAAGGCGAGGTGGCAGGCGCTGGGGTACTTGGAGGGGGCATTGGAAGGGGCATTGGAGAAGCACCTGGAGGGTCATGAGAACTTGGAGGGGCACCTGGAATAGGTGCTGGAGGAGGTGTATTTGGAGGTGGTAAAGGTTGCGATTGGGCATTGACATGAGGTGTCAATGCCTGGATCACCTGGTTTTGTAGCCTGATCAGCTCCAAAACACGGTCAATCTCCTCATCTCCAGGCCTCCTGCGAGAGGAACTTGATTGTCCAGCTCCCATAGCAACAGCAAGAAAAAATATCGAGCACTGAAACAGGAGCTAGAAAGCCAAAGCAGCTTCAGTTGCAAAATCCATTCTCAACACTGCAATTGCCATGCCAAACAATTTCAACATTCCAAATTCCAGACAAAACTTCTCAAATCCAGAATTCCAACCCAACATTAAACATTAAAGCCACATCCTATGAAAGTCTATAAGCCATTTTTGAAATCCACCCAGGCAGTAAACTCTCAAGTTCCAAATGTCAGGAGATCTTGCACCTCCTTAAGACAGAAAAGTGGAAAGACTATTTCCTATTTTCCTATTGAGAACTCTCAGGAGATTTTACACCTCCTTGAAACATGCAGCAGAAATCAGCAGCCATTTTTTTTGCAATTTCATCCAATCTAATCCACATCCTGTCCAACCTTCCACTTTCGAATTTCCTCATTCAAAAATTCAATCACAGATTGTTCAGTAGCACCATTGTGCAAATCAGCAATGCATTTCTGGGCCAAATCCAAGCCAACTTCTCTTGAAATTTTGTTCAAAGTGAAAGATTTGATTTGTTTCTTGTCTCCAAAATTTCGTCTGACACCTAAAGCACCATACTTTCGACTGCCTTTGGCAGGATAATCTTCCAAGCGATATTCAGGAGATGCCAAGTCAACAGCAGCAGGTTCAGGATCAGCCACTGCAACAGCCGGCCGAGCTTCAACATCCTCTTCTTCAGAAGTGCCAAGTACTGCTTCACATGCAGCACGCTTTTTCAAGATTGCAGCAGGCCTTTTCAAGACTGCAGCAGGCCTTTTCAAGACTGCAGCAGGCTTTTTCCCACCTGTAGATTGCCTATAGATCTTCAAAGATTCATTGGGAATTTCAGATTCAAATTTGTTTTCACCGAAAGCAGCAATGGCGAAGCCATTTGGTCCTTCACTCATAGTAGCTTTCTCCACCTTGCTATCCACAAAGCGACATACCACCATGGCAGTAGAATCGATCCAGGTTCCAACACTCACAGGCTTCTTAGGACTCGCTTGGCTCTCTTCACTCGACACTTCTATCAATTGATGCTCTTGGCTATCCAATGTTTCTGAGCTGTGGCCTGGAGGAAATTTTTGCAAAAGTGGTTCATTCACAGGCAACTGTGGGATGGAGCTCGCATTGGAACTTTGTCTCATGAGCCTTCGCTTGGCAATGGCTTTCTGAACAAACTTGCCTTTCTGCCGGTTCCCATGGAATTCTGAGCACTCCAGATAGATCTTCACAAGCTTACCCATCCAAGGCTCATATTTCTTACTTGAAATTGACCATTTTGCTTTTGTTCTGATGTGTTGCACACATTCGACAATTGCAGAAGACCACTTCTTCGCTTCGTCACTCAAAGTGCGAGGGTTGACTTTCAAGGCAGCTTCCTTCAAGCAGTCTTTGGATGGTCGAATTGTTTTCTGGAACATCAAGCCCAGAAATTTTCGATAATGCTTGCAAACTTGATCAATTTCAACATCCAAGTACTCCTTGGGATCCAAACAAGCCACCTCTGCTTTCAAACATGTGCAAAGGTCTTGAACAGAAGCAGTGTTCTTAGCTCTATTCATCTTGAGAAATCAACTGCAGATGCGATGCAGAAACAGTACATGCAGGAAATCAAAACACCAAAAGGAGATCTTGCATCTCCTTGAAGCAACCTCCAAAGGTTGGTCTTGATGCAATGATGATGTCAAAGATGTATCTAAAAACAGTGAAAAAAATCCTCCTTAAAAAAAGATTAAGGAGGAATTTTCAAAAAAAAAACTCCTTAATTAAGGAGAATTCCTCCTTAATTAAGGTGGAATTCCTTAATTAAGGAAAAAATCCTCCTTAATTAAGGGAATTCCTCCTTAATTAAGGTGGAATTCCTTTAAAAAAAAACTCCTTAAATTAAATAAGGAGGAATGGAAGTTCTGGGTTCATACGCCGTTGCCAGCATGCTAGTCGTCCAATTGGTGATTGCTGCACCATCTGCCGAATGGCCCGGAGACATCGCCCAAAGAAAAGGACATCCATCTGTGAAAAGCGAGAAAATCGCACATCATCCATGAGCCAAATCGCAAGAGCCCACGAACCATGACCCCCAGTCAACGGATCTTCATCACCTTCATCAGCAATGCAGGAGAGGCGCCATAGAACTCCATCAGGATCATTAGCACTGTGCAAGGAAGAGTCGTGGAGCACTGCATCAAAAGCCACCTTAAAAGCCTCAACCCTTTCATCATTAACAGGGGGACAGAAATTTTCAACCCTGCATGCCTGTTCCCATCTGCGATCTGCGTCCTCACGAGTGCAGCAATGTGTTTCCGACTCCGTCAACACGTGAGGGATAACCGCAGCAGGAAAACGTAGATGTCGCTCATCTCGATCCATTTCATCGATGGGCACGATGTGTTCAAGGGGTTCGTGCATCCAAGTAAGACGTTCATAACAACCACCAGGATGACGACGACGATGGTGAAGATGGATTTGAAGCCGATTGCTGGTCCAACAACACGTCCAACATGCTGGGCAGGTCGTGGTTATCATGTAACGGCGTTCATCACTTGGTTCTCCATGCGCACTCCATAAGTGGGCTTGCCATTGTCGTTGGGTCGCAAAAGTTTTGGCACACCATTGGCATTCAAATGACTGAGCAACGAAGGGACGAGGCATCATGTCATTGGCAAAGGAAGCACCACCAAATTCAAGCTGTTGTCGTAATGCATGATGTCCTGCAAGTGCTTCACCAATGACAGACCCTTGATGAAGAGCACGTTGAAATAGGCGGCGAACCCAACGAGGACCATCGTGTTTGTGATCAGAAAACCATTGCACAATGGCATCGATGGACATGGTCAAAGGATCATCAGCAACAAAGGATGCATCAACTGACACAGCCCACGCCATGGCCTGCCGAAGAGCCTGAAACCAAGATCGAGGAATGTCCGCGACCGCTGTGGCCATCTCGACAATCAAGTGCGGTGCATCAGCAAAGAGATGGAAGGCGAACAAGAGTCTGTGTTTGGCCAAGCGTAGTGAGATTGAGGGCAGCCGCCACTGCAGAAGAATTTGCACGTCGGTCAGCTGCCCAGGCGCCCAATATCCATTCCCCAGCACAGATCGGATCCATTTGAGGTATGCACCATGGAGGCGTTGAACCTGTAAAGTGCCAAGAAGTGGCCAATTTCCAGCACCATGGAACAGGATGGGCATAATAAGGGCCTCCAGCAAACGCAAACGAACCGTCACCTTGATGTGACGATTGCACAGAATCCCACGCCGGATCTGATTATGCGCAAGACGGGCTTTGTGAGCTCGATGTCGAAGTTCAGCATCGATACCACCATCACCTTGAAACATAGTGCCAAGATGTTCATAGAGAGGCACGCAACGAACCATCTGCTTTGTTGAAGGAATTGAGATGCGGGCAAAATGATCACGAAGACACTCATGCCGATGAGCAGGAGCATCAGCGCCCCGGAATGTGAGTACTACTTCGGTTTTGCGCGGCTGCAGATTCAGCTGGAGTCCAAACGACGAGCAAACATCAATCAACGCTTGCAATGTCCATTGTATAATAGGTTCGAGCGCCGACGCATGTGAGGCAACAACCGGCACTGCCAAATCATCCACCCATGCCACTGGAGCGGCCCGAAGTCCAAGCAATTGAAAAGCAGCCTGAAGGGGCCCATGCTGATCCAATCGGATTTGGAGTTCCTGAAGGACAAGCGCCATGAGGCTATTAAAGGCTACATCTGCAAGAGGACTGCCAGGTCGACTCCCTCGCTCTGTTTGATGCACAGCTTCTGAAGCCCCAAGTGTGTACCATGTAAACCGATGGCCATCCCGTAGAAGTCGTGCTGCTGGCTGCGCGAGCGGCAAAGTGTCAATGGGTGGAGGGTGGTCAACCTTTTCCTGAAGTGCAGTCAAATCAAGGTCATGTTGCTCAAGGATCTGTGTCAACTTCGGGTGCAAAGGCGCTCCACCAAAAATCAGCTGGCGTACCATGGAGTGGAAGGCACTCTTGATATCCACGAAAAGAATAGCCGAGGATAGTGATCTCCGAGCGGCCATCTGGGTGAAGGTGCGCACATACAGGGTGGCAAAGAGGGTGGAACTGCGCGCAAATCCCCCAAGCTGAAGCGGCATGCGCATGAATTCGAGGGCTGGTAAGAATTGTCCACGAAGGTGCGAGTGGATCAACTTACCAATGCCGTCAATCAACATGATCCGTCTCATCCCATCAATACGCTGACTGGCTTCCTTTTTCGCAATGGGGTGAAGCAATCCTCCCTTGCCTTGCAAAGGTTCCGCACCAAGAATCCACACCTTCATCAAAAATTGATGTAAAACATCTGAATGGGTCTGACAAACCTGTTGGAGGGCCAACGGTGCGACACAATCAATGCCGGGGGCTTTGTTGGTGGAAATGCGGCATCCCAAAGACTCAATGTGCAGCCGGGATGGCAAGCTGTTCAAGGACATTGTCAAAGGAATATCTTCAGCATCTTCTCGTTGCGCTTCATGGCATTGGGCCAACAGGTTTTCGTATGTGACACCATGGCCAGCTTCCAATGCATCGTAATGTTGAAATTGTGCCTCCAAGGAGGGGCCTGTGCACCTAAGATTGGAGCGTCTCTTGGACCTCCACTTAGGAAGTGCATGTTGGACAGCCTTCCACATCTGACGACATCCCTTCGAGGATTCGATTCCTGTGTCCGCAGCTAACTTGGCATAGAAGTCTTGGTCGTCAGCTCGGACGGCTTGCACCACACGAGGGGCGAGGTCATTGAACGCCCATCTGTGCCATGCCTCAGTGTGATCGCATTGTTTGACCCATGCAGAGAGGGGAGAGCACAAAGTCTGCGGTCGTCTCCATGCTTCAAAGATGAGTCTCATCCAGCCAAAACGAACATGACGACGAACCTCCGTGCATCGTTTCCAATGATACCGCTTGGCTTCGACAAGTTGCCGGGTGCTCTCTGTCAGATGACGTTTGCGCCAATGGCGTGTGGTAGGATTGCGTTGTCGAATCCAATGCTGAAGCTGAGCAGCATGGGTGTGCACATCCATAGACCAAACAGTAGCAAAGGAAGGGTCAAAGTCCACCTTGACACGCTTGTCACGTGGACGTCGATCAGCAGGATAATATTGTAGCCCAATAGCAGCACAAACGCATTCATGATCTTTTCGATGAAGTGCCAGGTCCACACCCGAACTAACCCATGTGGTCACCTCATCAATCTTGACGTTGGAGGACATGGCAATGAAGTCGATGCGCGCCGTGGTGCCCTTAGGGTGGGTCCACGTTCCTCCGGAACCCTTGTGACACGTAGCAAAGGTCTGAGGAACAAACAAGTTGTGGTTGAGAAGCCAACCATGAAAACAGGCTCCTTTGGCATTCTCATCATCAGCCTGATGAGCTCCAACTGCTGAGGATGTGTTGCTGCCAAGACGGCTGTTTGCATCTGCCAAAACTATGGTTTGCCATTGTCGGTATGCCATTGGGATGGCTTCAGTGGTGGCATCCCAAAAGGCATGCAAGACGTCCTCATCATCCTCTGTGGGAGCATGAACGACAACAAAGAGAAGCCGACAACCTGGGTAAGCCCACCGAACCACCAACCGTTGGGAAGTAGCATGGAGGATGCGCAAATCAGAGGCATTCACCTCAATGCTATCCGAGTCAATGGAGATCTTTTTCCGCATCCAAAGCTGAACTCCTCCATGCCCTCGCTTCGTCGCAGGTCCTGAAAGCACATGAAACTCCTCAAAGAAGGAATGCCCAGTAGCACGCGATCTGGTCTCCTGAATGCCAACCACATGCAGCCCTTCTTGAAGAAATTGTTCAGCCAGACATTCAGCTCTTGCACTGAAAAAGGACGCAGCAAAATCTTGACCAGGGAAGAGCGTGAGGACATTAGCAGTCGCAACATTCAATTGGAAAACGAAGTGGTCTGGACCTGACTCATCAATTTGGCGCCGTCGCAGGACCGCTGGATGACGACAAGCAGATGGTGACGTCGAGAAGGGAGCTGCCACATCAAACCTCCATTGCGTTCCAACCAAAGAAGGGGCATCCGTATGATGACGCAATGATTTCTCCAGAAGCCATAACCATTGAATGGAACAAAGATCTTGTCCTTGAAAGGTACAAGTATCAAACCAGTCATCAAGATCAATGGTGTACGCATCATGCTGAAGCGCATGGCGGCAAATTGAATCCGCCGCTTCATTCCATGGATCACCTTGATGACTGCGATGGTGAGTCCAAGTGATAGGCGTTGGTAATAAGATTTCGATCCATTGAATGAGTGATCTCAAGGTCACGGAGAGGTCGGAATTGCAATGTGCCATCTGGAGCCCTTGGGCGATATTGGCTGTGTGTTCACAATCAAATGCAATCTCCAACCATGATACATCAGCAGCATGACAACGAACCAGTTGACGCATCCACAATGCGGCTAAAATCAAGGCCGTGGCCTCAGCCCGTGGTGCCGTAGGTTGCCCAAGGCATTTGGTAGTAAGAAACCCGCCACATCGGAGGCCATCTTCCGTGTGAACAAGGAGAAAGACACCGGCTGCAGCCTTACCTGAAGATCGCCAAGCAGATCCATCTGTGTAGAAGGACAAGCCAGTAACACGCTCTTGCTGCCACATAGGAACAGATGCCAAAGAGTACCATGTAGACTCATGCCACCAAACCTGATGCACATCCGTGTCCGACTGAAAAGGCTGCTCCAAATCAAACTGTGCTCGAAGAAAAAGAACACGCTGACAATCAACCGTCGTGAATCTCGAAGGTGGAATGCATTCATCCAGCTTGATGATCTTTTTGGTATTCACCTGTTGGAGCAGACTGAAGTCATCGCGTGTATCCTCAACTTCTGCGTGGGAGAGGGAATCCATTGCAATCGCACCCGACAGGGTAGTGGCAGGATGATGAATATGAAAGGCCAGATGCATACCATGCGCTGCCTCAAATTGAAGTACATTAGTGAGGTCACGGTCTCCAAGAAGAGTACGACAGTCAGCCGCACGAGCGCCTCTACAGGTACCATCCAAATCCACATATCCACAAAGAATGTCATGAGACAAGAAGCAAGGGACTGTGAGACAGATCAATCGCGGATGCCATGGATCATCATGAGAATCGAAAATGGCGACCACGATGGAGCAGCGAATAGGTTGAGCATGTTGCACCAGAATCAAATGGGCAAATACATCAGCTTGTCCATCGAGGGGCGTAGGATGCACGATGACCTCAATCAGCGAGGCAAATGGATCAATCCAATCGTCGCAAACCATGATAATATCATGATACCATTGAGCAACGTCTCCAGTCAGTCGGACTTCACGGCTCAGTCCACTATGAGGCCGACGGTCATGCTCAGCATACCAAACAGCAATAGTTAAGGTCTCCGGAGGATGCTCCTGCCACATCAGAGCTTGTTGCTGTAGAAACCGGTGCAAGTCCTGAATCTGCGGTTGTCCATGAGGAATACGAGGAAAGTGATCTCGTTGGCGCGCGATATGTTGCATTTCTTGTTGAGCTTGCTGATAATCATCATCAACTTTGTCGACTGGTTGTGAAGAGAAGGGACCAATTGGGTCAAAGGACTTCAGGGTAGCCCAATGCCTCAAGGGTATCACCTGTTCGTCATGAGAGTTGCCGTACGCAATAGGTGCCTTTACTACACTGCCAAAATGTGTAGTACCAGGCGTAGACGATGCACAGGCACCCTCGACGTGTATCCCATGAAGCAGCTCTTTACTCCTCGAAAGTTGAAGAAAGTTGCTGACATCATCACGCTCCTCAGGTCGCTGAATGAAGGGATCAGTAGCACTGGCAGCTTGTGAATGACCATGGCACCGTGGCGGCTGAATGTGAACTTCAATGCTGATAGCCGTATACACATCATGCCGAATGTACTTCTCAAAGTGTTGGATGCCTGCCATAGCGGTGCAACGATGCACATCACAAAGATGGTTGATCTGAAGGAGATCAATAAGATCTTGTGTGCAAAGCCAACGTGGAAGAGAATATGCCATTTGATGGATGCGATCACCTTGCTGTCCATGCAAGAACGTGGTAACAATGCTTGCCACAACAGGTTCACAAGGATACTGTTCAATCATCATGTGAATGGTGTCAATGCGAAATCTGTCGTTCCATGGCCAAGGAGAAACGATATTGACATGCGTCAAAGCATCAGGTTGTAAAACCGCATTCCAGGGTTCCAAGAGATCAGCCCACCATTGATCAGGTGGGGCTGTCAGTCGTACTGCAATTGGTTCACGACAGGTCCGTGATGTTTGGTGGTTGATGAACCATGTCCATACGTAGAGCACGGGTCCTTCCTCTTCCATTTCGGTGGTAGCATGGCGCTCGAAAGCTTCTGTCAGTTGCTGGTGCCAAAAGCGCTCAAGTCTGCGTGGCATAGTCCTCGGAATTGTCTGTGGTGGTGGATGGACATCCACAGCAGAAACTGGATCACCTGAGGCACTTGAGTCAACAGAAGTACGGCTAACTTGCATCAAGGACGTAGCATCAACATCACCGGCTGGCAATAAAGGCGAAATGGTCACCAGGACGGAGTCACCTGGATGAAGTATGGCAACCTCTTGTGGAGCCCACTGTGCATCGCCAGCCTGAAAATAACATGTACGCGATGAACAGAAACGGCGTACCCCAAGAATATCGATGGGGTCATTCCGATCAGCATATTGCGGCAAAAATGCAGCCACGTGCCAGATACGTCTGTGCACAGGATGATCAAAAACCGCTGTCAAAAGCGTCGGAATGTCAGGGCCGTGTCCTTGTACCAGCAGCAGGTGACCAACGGTCTGTTGCTGTGCGTCGCCAGGAGGGTTAGGCAAGACGAGGTGCACCCATGCCGCACTGCTTTGATCGATGACATCGCCCCACAGATTGCGTAGGTCATGATACCAGTGCTGCCGAAGACGATCAAGTCGCAGTACCCGAGACTCAGAGTTGCGAGGGTATCTGGTGTGATGGAGAAACCACGTCGTCCAGTATTGCACAGGTCCTTCGTCTTGGAACTCAACAACTGCGCAATCATAAAATGTCTTGCGCAATGGAGTAGACCAGTTGGCATTGAGAGGAGGAAGTGCATGCCCATCACGTGCAACTTGCGCAGCAGCATGTCCATTGGTGAAAGCCAGACTGGGAAACGTGGCACTATTGGATCTCGTACCCCATGAAGAAGTGCCACTCAGTTTCATAGACTTCTGAAACAGGCTCGACCCTGTCGGAGTAGATCTCTGATTGGGCGATCCACTCCTTGATCGACGTTGCCGTTTGGAGGGTGGAACATCATGCTCACAGATAGGTACCACAACACTGGCGCTGGAGTGGTCCTTTGGCGGCAAAACGATAATGCGTAAATAGACCCCATGAGTGAACTCACGTGGAGCATCATCGTCTGGGTCCCAATACGCTCTGTTAAAGAAGAGCAAACAAGAAGCGTCTGGTCGATCACGATCACAAATCGTAGCAAGCTGCAAATGTTGCAAGACGGTGGAACGGCATAGGAACCTGGGAAGCCGCCATACTCTACGAGGCAAGGTCGCCGGTGGTTCATTGCCCTCTTCAAAGACAATGTCAACGACGACCAACTGGTCAGGCGAACCAGGAGGAATGTCACCGACCCGTTGAAGGATGATTGCTTCTTCTTCCACATGCTGATCAATCAAAGGCACTTGTACATGATGAAAACCAATGGCAAGGTCGCGATGCAAACCGACAACGCCCAATACATCCAGGAGTATGGTAGTATAGGTTGTCCAACGCACAAAGCAGTGATGATCAGGTTGCATCAAACCAAACACGTGTAGGCCTTTCAGATCTTCCTCATCAAAGTTGGAGCTGGCTATCGGTGAACTTTCCTCTGCTTGGTCTTCAACATCATCCAAGGAGGAATCAGGGTGCACTATGGTGGCACCAACCGTGGTAGCAGCGCCAAGAGGTTCGGCAGCATCAGGCAAGGGTACGCCACTTCCTTGTAAATCTTGAAAAACTGCGACAAAAGAATGTCCATTCTGCATCCAATGCGCGGGTGCAGTGGTGGTAGGTATCACTACACCCCCATGGAAAAGATCACAAGCATGAGATTGAAGCATCACATCCGCATTAACCGCCGTGAGGATGTCGACGCCACTCACATGCCGTGGTAGCGATGTAGCCCATGTGTAGCTACCATGTGCGTCAGCAGTGGGCGGAAAAACTGTGGTCAGCCCACCAGCTTGCTCTGGGCCACCTTGCGTAAGGAGAAGATCCGCGTGTGCAGGCCAAACTCCTTGAAGAGCACGAACCTCAGGAAAAACCACAGCAATGTTGAGCACCTCATCATTGTGAAGGTTGTCACGCCACGCTGCGAGAAGTTCGCTGTGCCACATGGTAGGATTTGCCGGTAGATGAAGAACACGAGGAACTGTCCAAACACGTTGGTGGACATGATGCAAATACCAAGTACGCACAACATAGGCTTGTCCATCAGGAAGCCGAAGTAGGTTGTCTCGCCAAAGATGCTGAAGGTGATGAATATATCCTGGGATCTCGTTGGTCAGTCGTCGATCAAGAAAGTGCGTAGCTGATGAGCTCCCCATGGAACTAGACGCTGCAGAATCTTGTTGCACCGATCTATAAGATCTTTCATGATGACCACCAGGACAAACATGAGGATTGGGTCCATGGCACAAGTCATTGAGGATGGTCTGCTGGATGTGGAACTCCCCAGAATTGCTCTTCCCCTGAAGAACCAAGACCGTGTCGTCAAACTTTACCTTGCCTTTGGATTTGTTTCGTTGGGACGGCAGAACAAAGTCCTCGCAATGAAGTGGCCCCCAAGCTCCTACTTCAATTGCCAAGTCTTGTGCCGATTCGATGGCCTCCCATGGAGACATGAATGACGGTTCCTGCAACACCGTGTGACTCCAATGAAGAAGAGCTGCATGTGGATCACAGGTGGCTTGAAGCCCTTGATGCTGGTACGCATTTGTCACACAGCACCGGGCTTGCCAAAAGGCTGCATACTGGGCGAAGCAGTAGCACCAGGTAAGTCTTCGGGTGCCGATGCCGATTGTTCTTTCCTTGGCCGCTTCGGTTTGGGCTCGAGTCGATCGGCTGATTCTGACAACATCGTCAAGCTGTTGACCACCTGATTGAGCCCTTCGGCAATTTTTTGCGCGCTTTCGTCGCGCGGCAAGTCCTCTTCTTCCTTGGCTTCTGTCTCGTCCATTTCGTCCTCTGATGGCACAGTGATGGCTTCGTCGGTTCCAAGAGCAACCGCACGCTTCTTGGCAACATCCACACGCCTCTGCGTGCGACGAAGGTTCGCTGTGGCCTCCTGCATCTGGGTCTGGAATGCAACCTCGGACGTCTGGAACTGTGCCGTGTACTCTTTCCATTTGATCACAGACTGCTGAAGGAACACACGCCACTGCGACCATAACTGCCGTCTGGCGCTTTCGACTGCCAGCAAGGACTCCTTTGCCTTTCCATGCTCCCGAACTGCGTCCAAAAGGTCGTTGGTGCTTTCCTTGTCGTCTTTCTTCATCTCCGCATGGACCAAGTCTTGAAACTCGGGTGAGAGATGGTCCTCCTTCTTGGCAGCTTTCACAATGCGATTCAATTTCTGTTGCGCACTGCTTTCCTGCTTGGGCAATAAGACGGAAGGAACACCAGGTGGATGCAGGGCTGTCGATGACGGTGACATGGGCATCACGGAGGTCTCCATAGAAGGCGGCATGAAAGGCATCGAAGGCATCGAAGGAGCTCCCTGAGCAGCTTGTGGCATCCAGGGTACCCCATGAGGCGCCGGTGCTGCCATAAGCAAGGGCGGTGGGGGTGGCGGCGGAGATGCCATTTGCATGGGAAATTGAGGAAAACCCTTCCCAAATCCTTTCGGACCCTGTGATGCCATAGAGCTCGACCATTGACCAGATGCTGCCCAGGAAGCATTTCCATGATCGCCGCTGGCAATGTGCGGATCGTTGTGAGACCACTGTGCATCCTGCTTTTTTTTGCGGGACCTCGGTCTGTTCTTGGTTCTGGGACTTTTGGTACGTTGCTGTGGTTGATGGCCTTGCCAACCTGCATTCTGCCCATACGAAGCACTTTGTTGAACACGGTGAGCGCCAGGTTGCCCCATGCATTGCTCCCACGCTTGTCCACAAAGGTCGCAGTAGTAGGCCTGAGGCGACCTCATTTTCCTGCAGGTGGCACAGTACCAACCCTGTTGCCCCGAATGTGCCATGGCTTGTCTGATCCGATCCAGAAACACCGGGTCTTTGGAATGGTGATGCTTCAAAATCTTCCAAAGATGTCCAAGACGGTGAGGTTGCAATCGGATGATGCCACGATTGTGTAGGAACCACGCTCGTCGCGCACCAGCTCGCTTCCTGCGAGCAGCTCTGCGTTGCGTTGAGGATGCCGTAGCCACCCGCAGTCAGGATCACCAGGGCGTACCCAATGATGAAGCGCATGCACCACCAAAACCCAGGATCGAAGTGAACCGGCTGCAGAACCCAAGCAAGCCCGAACACCGCAAAGAACCCAAGGACGATGTGCAAGAAGACCACAGGCAGAGCACTGCAAGGTTCTATGAACCCGCGGGTGCAAGCACGAAACCCGCTAAGGTTAGAGGCAACAGCGAGGGGATCCTTAAACAAATCCAAAACCCTCCTGAGCCGAAACCTTTTTTCCCATAATGTTCCAATCAAAAACCCATGGGGTTTTCCCCCATATCTTCGGACGCCAAGTCTGCGATCGGGATCGGTCGCCTCCAAAACGGCGGTCTTTGGCCCTCCCGGATCCGACGGATCCGGTGTCGCTGTGGCTTTTGCAGAAGCCACCGTGGCTTTGGCTGGCTCCTGTGGCGCGGCAACGGGGATGCTGGAAAGACATCGAGCATGGGACGAAGCAGTTGAAGCAGCACCATTTCCAATATTTCATATTTCAGAACGCATGTATTATACCATATCTATATAATATATAATATATATATATATGTATATAACTTATTATATAACTATATTATATATAATGATTATAAATGTATTCTATTGATATCCTACTGTAGCTGAATGTTTGCCGGTGTCAGTGACAAACACAAAGATATCAAATCAAAAAGACACATATTTCCGTAATTTCCATTGCCATCTTTGAACAGTGGAGAGTGGAGAGTATAACCAGCCAAATCATGCAACATCATCATTCTGCATGGCTAAATCACATCAAATCGCGATGTTTGGATCTATTTCCGTTCGCCAAATCACAATTCTTGAATGATTTGGCAAAATAATCATTCTTGCGAAATGGCTAAACATTCAAGATGATTAAAGATTCAGAATTGGATAATTACAATCATGATTTAGCCAAGGCGCAATTCTTGGATGGCTAAATCACTTTTTGGGACAGCGACCTCCCAGCTCTTTCCCGTCTCCCAGCTGGGGCGCTCCGCTGGATTCAGCGTCAACTTCTGAGTGATGGAGTCCACCTTTTCGGATGACCAACTCGGAGGGAGTTCACGAAAATTTTAGGAGTTTTCACCAAAAAAAATGTGGATTTCAATGAATTTCACTGGTGATAGATGGGATTCCATGGGAATATGTCATGAAGATGAAAAGAGAACCGGAGATCAAACTAGTGATGTATAGCTTTACTAACAGCAACATGGCATCAATTCCCATCCAACAAAAATTGGGCCTGATGCTGAAGAGACTCCACCTGAAGATGGGCAAATTTCAGACATCAACTGGAACCACTCATGCGGTGTTACTGGTTGGTGGTTGAGCCTACCCCCCTGAAAAATATGAGTTCGTCAGTTGGGATGATGACATTCCCAACTGAATGAAACAAAAAAAACATGATCCAAACCACCAACCAGATAATGAATAAACATACATTAAAAAAAGTGGTGAATAACTCATAATAACTCACTATAGATATCTAAATGACATCAACACAAATCTATTGAAAATAAGTCATCCTATCAAAATAAATATATATATATATATATATCATGATCTGTATTCTAATAGTTCTTGTCTTTTAATCACCTTAACAGCTCACTTAAACCTCAAATAAGATCACGCATAGTTTTAGGTAACATGCGTGTTTTGGGCACAGCATTGTGCTGGTGTCGCCACCGCAAGGTTAATTTTTTGTGAGCCGTCATCATTCTTTGTCGGAGAGGATGATTTTCCGCACTAACCATAACTCACAAGGAGGTTGTTATCAGGTCGCTATATTCCGTTTCCTACCCGTTTTGCACTGTCTAGAGCAATGTTGTTTGTCTAGGTGCATGACCATCCCCTAACTATATAAATACAGCAGACCCTGCGAAAGAAAGGGTCGGAAGACTACTGTCCACTGAAATGGGCAATCAATGGCAATACTCAGGGTCTACGTTAAAAATGTGCGGTTCCAATCCACTTTTGTGATCAACATAATATTCCAGATTTAAGGGTATGGAAAATGATGACAACCAATTGAAGCCGCATGGTTTTGTCTGGAAAAGGGGATAGTATGCATGCTTATGCTACGCCCCCAAAATGGCAATTTTAACAGGACACATGATGATTGCCTATGTGATTTTGGGGTGCCCTATTTTCAGATATGGGTTGATATGGAGGAAGATGAGGAAGATGTGAAAGCCTACAGCCTACTTTCCGACCAAGCAACAAACCGAGCTCTGATGACCACGCCTGCTTCTGCAAGTCAGCGACCTAAAGTCGACCGCGTGCCCAAAGTCGGGGATGAGGGAGATGAAACAGAATTACCATAGAAAGTACGGAACCAACCAGTCAACCAACCAACCAACCAACCAACCAACCAACCAACCAACCAACCAACCAACCAACCAACCAACGAACCACTGGAATTTTATGGTTATGTGCTCCAAGAAAAATGAAGTCACTTTCATAACAAATTGCAAGCATAAGGGAACATCTTATCAATGATGAACCATGACTAGTGGAGACGTGACTAAAAAAATATATACAAACCAACCAAGCAATACCAAGAAACTATATGTATCTGGAGACATAGATGCGGGCAGAAGGTTAGCTACAAGACTGGGTTAGTCCACATCCAGTTGGGAAATCTGATCCCTTCACCTAGGAAGGCTAGGGTGGTGCCCTCTATCAACTAACATAGATGTGGAATGATGATACAAATCCACCATTTGTGGAAAAAATTGCAAGGCAAACCCGTGGGTTTTGCACATCTATGTTCTTTTACACCCGGGTAAAATCGCTCATGAACATGAATCAACCACACTTTGGGGGGTTGATAAGAACCCCCCTTTGCATGCTGACACTCGCGCGGTGCCTACTTCTTCCAAACAACACTTGAGTCGGTTTTGAACCTCATTTGGCCATATTTTGCACATGAATTTATCAGTGCCAATCTTAGATACCCTGGTCAGTAGAGAATCCCATTGATGCCAAAAGACTAAAGGATCAAACTACCCATCTAAGATTGCCTTAGTTATTAGGTACTTGAGGGTATCCACGCTATGTTCAAGACAAAAGCCACATTTCATCCCAAGGGACTTGCTTCTGATAAGATTCGTCCCCGATAAAAGTGTGGCTTATCCTATAAGTGGGTTACAACCCTACTTGCTATCCGTCCAGTTACTAAGTGGGGAAACACCAAGTAGGTGCCTATTGTTTGTCATATTGCTATCTGCCCTATATACATCCTGTGCACTGCCTGGTTGTATAAATCACTGACAAGATCGATATCAAAGAATGCTTCAAAGTCCAATGTACCCAACAAATGGCTACACTATCTTCTAATATCAACCATTAGCTTCGAACATGGGTTTGTCTAATACTGAACATAGGGTACCTCCAAAATGCTGTTGATCATTATGTTGCCCATATTTTAATGGCCACTTGTTTGCAAAGCAATATTCTGGTCGATGGTTTCAACCCCTCTGAAAAATATTAGTCAATTGGAAGGATTATCCCATATATTATGGGAAAAAATGCTTGAAACCACCAACCAGTATTAAATTCTTCATGGAAAACGAGCAAGTGCCTCCAGATCTGCGTTGAGCTGGTGTTTGTGATCCAGTGACAGTGACGGGAGAGGTTTTCAGGAATGCTACCCGCTGGTAAACTAACGTAACTATGGAAAATAAACCATGCTATTAATGGATAAATCCACTATTTCTATGGCCATTTTTAATAGCTTTTTGTATGTTTACCAGAGGTTACCACTTGGATGATGATACTCCCCAGTATATTGGATAGTAGATCCCTCAACCAACATACTGGGGATAAAAAAAATCAAACAATAAAGGATATATTTACATCAGCCAACAATCATATGCCAACTAAAAAAATAATCCCTCATAAACATCTATAAATTTATGTTGGAATATCATATGCCAACTCATAAACATGAGCCAACAATCATATCATGATGTGGTTAAAAAAAAAAACATCAATTCAATGAAGAAATTGCCGAGTCGTAGTCATCAACCCACCATCATATATCAATCGTCGATAGACATTGGTGGTTAATGGTGATTAATGGTGGTTAATGGTGATTAATGATGCTTAATGATGGTTAATGATGGTTAATTATCTGGTTGGTGGTTTTTCGCCTACCCCTCTGAAAAATCATGGAGTGACAGTGAGTTGGGATGATGATTATTCCCAACATGGAAAGTCATTCAAAATTCCATGGTTCCAAACCACCAAGCAGTAATGATTCAATCCTTCTTGTACTGATCAACAGGGGTGTCGCAACCTATGAATTAAAGGGTCACACACAAAACCGCAGCGTCCCCTGGCGCCCCTGGCAGCTTGCTTCATCTGAGCCTGCAGAGAACCGTAACTAAGCGAAATAGCTCTTGCAAACGATGAAACATAAGTGGAGCTGTCCAGTGATTTTATGCTATTTACATGTGATATGTAATCATTGTAGAATTATCAAGATAAAACATGCCTTTTTTATATTAATATGGTTTTATGTACTATGTATAATTTAGTAGGTTGCTGTACACAATCACCATTTGTAATAGGGATCTTACCATCGAACTAAATGGGCCATAGCTTCCATAGCAAACTGTGAATTACAGGACAGTAAGCATGTCTCTTGAGATTCCTCATTAAGTATCATCAACTTTGGCTGTTCATCCCCTGTTTGGCTCACCTGCAGTACCCTATGCCCTATGGAGGATCAACGTCTGGGGCGACTATCACTGTGTCACTAGCTCCGTCAACGGATGGCAACATCGTTGCTGGGGGACTCAAAGGATGAGGATGTCCCTTCCACATCGTCTTCAGCACATCTTACGTTTCCGTCATAAAAACTTACCATCCCCCCAATATCCACGAAAAAAGGACCCGGAGTATGGCCCATTTTGGCAGAGTCAAGGGTCAGTTGGAAGGGGGATATGGTACATCCCATAGAAAATCCATTCAAATTCTGTGATATCCCACGGATAAATTCCGCATGCCCGTTAAATCCTGATGAAAAACATTGAAAAACGAATCGATATCAAAAAACCAACCGTTTTTAAAAAGCCACCATTTCTGTGGAGACCATTTTCTGTTGAATTATATATATATATACCCTCTGGTTATGACTAACATAGCCATGGTATAGATGGCCCATAGAAATAGATGGTTTACCTGGGTTGACCTATTAAAACTGGTGATTTTCCATGGCGAACTGTTAAATAACCAAATGGTATATATAACCAACATATAATATATAGGTACCAACATAGATATTTCTGTTGAACCAACATAACTTTCCCGGGAAACCAGGGAATACAATGTGGTTCACGGAACCGCGGTTCCACCGTTGGGTGCCTGCTCCGCAGAGAGCTGGAATCGCTCTGACATCGATTCCACCTGGTCTTGGGGCCAGTGACCGGCGTCGCAAATGACGGGCCACACAAAAATGGAGGGTTCGAAGTGGGGATCTAGACACTTTGTTTACATTGCAATGAGTTTCAGAAAGCTAGAAATGATTGATTTGTCTTGTGTATTTATATATAATTAATTATATAGTGACGGACAATCACTTAGAACGTATTTTGGAAAAACAATCTGAATATTACTGCTTTTTTTACGTTCTAAGCCTTGCACTTAGAACGTCGAAAACCATACACTTAGAACGTCCAAATATCAAGATTCATCACTTAGAACGTACCGGGGATTTAACACTTAGAACGTGTCTAGGTCACTGAAGGTTGGAGGGTTATGTTTACTGTGCATGGAAGGGAACCATCACAGTTGATTTGAAACGGTGGGTACCTCATCGATTTTCTCGAAGGTTTTGGATTGTAGAAGTATTTATATTATATACATTTATAATGTATGTATTTATATATATACAAGTATATATACATATCATATGGTAATTGTTCATAATTATAGTGGCGGACAATCACTTAGCACGTTCTAAGTGTTGGTTTACGTTCTAAGTGATAAATGGGCCTAAGTGATATTTTGACGTTCTAAGTGATGAATTTTCCCTACGTTCTAAGTGATGAAATTTTGCTACGTTCTAAGTACGGAAAAAAAAATGGAAAAAAAATTACGTTCTAAGTGATTGTCCGTCACTATATATAATTATATATATACATATGTATGTAAATATATTAAATTATATATATAATATATAATATATAATATGTGTATGTCTATTAAGTTCAACTGTTCAACCATCTATATAAATGTCAAGTGGTTGCATACCCAAAACTGAGTTAGCGCCGTGTAGGAGTGAGCATTGCCTATGGTTTAAGATGGTTTAAGCCTATGGCTTCGCAGGCCATACATGTTGAATCCACTACCAGCCGGCGACGTGGGACTATAAAAGTTGCTGGCTTAGACCACCACAAAGCAATCATTGAGATATATGGTCACCAATATGGTCAATACATATCAATAAGATATCCTGGCTTTATTTACCCTCTGGTTATGACTAACATAGCCATGGTATAGATGGCCCATTGAAATAGATCGTTTACCTGTTAAAAATGGTGATTTTCCATGGCTAACTGTTAAATAACCAGATGGTAAGCAAACCAGCAACACAATCAGCAGTAGCCATATATGATCCCAATGAATTTTGTATATCAAGCTGCCATCGGATCTCCTACGTAGCATTTTGCATTGGAACTTCAAATTTTGCCCCAGCACGGATAGTTTTTTGTATCAATAATTTCGAGGTCTAGGTACGGTGGTCTCAAAAACAACTCCGGGTAGAGCTCAGACGTTGCCAACTACACAAGAGTAAACCATGACAGAACAACTCAAAGGTTGCGACACGCACAAGAAGGCAAAGCTCTAACATCTCACTTTTCCCAATTCCTGCCTGCTTTCTGAGCACAGTCACCTCCAGCTACAAACAGCCATGAAAATTCACAATGGAAGAACAGAATTTCTTGGGATGTTTCGCACAGTTTCTGGCACCCAAAATCTGTGGGTTTTCCATGGTTTTCCTAGAGATCCAGAGTGGGTCTCGATTGATTTGTCACAATTCCCAAATGATATGAGACTCAGAAACATGACAGCATGGTTGCAAACATGTTTGTATCATTTTGTATCTCAAGTATTTAGTATACATTAATATCCATTAATATCCATTAATCTGGGTAAATTATAGTATTTCACTAACCTGAAATCAGGCTGTCTTCGGAATGTTTCCCCTTACTAACCATCTTTATAGTGAAGTCGCAGTGAGGTCGTTATAATTTACCCAGAACATTATATATTACAATACTAAGTCTTGGTTATTAATAAACATTATTGTTTTATAAACATTATATACCATAAACATTATATAATATTATATACCATTAATACCATATTTCTCTGCCCGTGATTTCCCTTGAAAGTGACTATTGTTTTGGACACGACAGGTCATGCACCAACAGTCCGGCACTGCTGCTAAACGGTCAGTGGCCACAATCACTACACCCTTGTTTGAAAAAAAAAATACCTGGGCACTTCCCCAAATTCTGAAGTTCTACCATCTGGTTATTTAACAGTTACGCCATGGAAAATCACCATTTTTAATAGGTAAACCATCTATTTCAATGGGCCATCTATACCATGGCTATGTTAAATAACCAGATGGTATCCTTTGTAGACTGCTAAAATATCAGGGGTTTGATGATTTCACATATCTACGTTTGTACTTGTGTGATGAAGTCTGATGTTTAATGATTGTAAATATAGCTTTGAACCTATGAAACTATAATAAACACTGGGAGAGTACACTGTACACCATGATAATCATATTGCTTTATATATGCTTATATTATAAATTACTATCATACTGTGGATGGGCCAGCGAATCCTGCATCACCAAAAGGATGGTTGAAACCGTTGAATCCCTATAAATAATGGGATAGACCACCTATTAACTGCTGGTAATTTCACCGTTCGCGAACTAGAAACCACCATGCTATTCTTAGTAGGTAAATCATCAAAAAACATCTATAATTTAAATGAGCCATTCTCCATAGCTGTGTTAGTTTATATATCACTTATATATTGTTTCATGATACGCTGCTCTCCAGCTCCCCTTTCGGCGCGACCTCTGAGGAAAGCTCCGAACGTGACTCCTGCGCATGGCGCGAGACATCATTTTGAGGAAAACGTGTCACCACCGAAAGGATACAATGTGAGGCCCCCCAGTTATGTTTGTTGGTTTATAAACACCATGAATACTATAGTTATTTGCGTATCATAAACCATAGTTGGAGTTATAAACCAACTTAGCTATCTAGGGGGCCTCACATGTAGAATTGGATAAAATCTCGCTAAAATCAGGGTTGCTCCAAACACCTCAGGTACGCTTGAGGGGGTAAACTGGGTAAATATAAAGGTCACATATGGCAAAATGATCCATTTCCTACACAAAAGTGACCAATTATCATTTACCTAAAATGACTTGGAGCAACCTTGAAAAAGTGAAAAACATGTCTTTCTATATGTATATGTATATATATATATATCTCTCTCTCTCTCTTTGAGGGTTACTAATTATATAGTCCTCTATTGTCTTGACACAAAGCCACCAAGCCACAAGAGTCTTCGAAAACCACGTCATTCCCATGAATCCTGGCTGGTGAATGGGAATTTTATAGTTCATGGTTTATCTGGTTGGTGGTATACCTACCCCTCTGAAAAATATGAGTTCGTCAGTTGGGATGATGAACTTCCCAATATCTAGGAAAGTCATAAAAGCCATGTTCCAAACCACCAATCAGTCATCGTAATCATCATATTGCCTATTAAAATATATTCAACATATGATATCTGGGGGTGTCTGAAAAGTCATGGAGGATTTTCAGTCACAAGTTGGTCATAATACGAAGTCACTGTCTAATAACTTGGATGAAACCAATGGATTCATATGGATTCACTGTTAGGCTTTTTTAGATGCTACCCTCTGGTAAACGTTTACAGTTTGCTATTGAAAATTGTCATTTATAGTTGATTTACCCATTGAAACTGGTAATTTTACCCATTGAACATAGTAATTTTACCATTTATAGTTGAAACCAATGGTCATTTTAGCCATTGAACATGGTAATGTTCCATATAAATCACCATTTTCCCATGGTTTTCTCATATAATATATGATGTTGGTTTACCAGAGGGTACCCCCCACTGCTCTTTCATGACGACTGGATGATGGGACATCGTCTCCCATCTCCTGTAGCCGAAAGTGCGTGAAGGGCAGCCACTCGTCCTTTTCACGGCTCGTGAATCACGGGCGAAACGGGGATCCAATGTGTGTCATGTGGACATTAATTATATATATATAATATATACTGTATGTATATATATATATATAAATTATATATATATACATAATATGTATGAATGAATATGAACCATGATATGAACCTTATAAGTTTGATGATAAATTATTTTCATTGATTAATCTTTCTATATCTTTGAGGGGATAGTGCTAGGATGATAAACATATGGAGGTTTCCAAAGTCATGGGGGCAACCTCCCATCCCGCCATGACTTTGGAAACCCCCATATGAAAATTCATAATCTGCATGTATGCTTTACCCTCTGGTAAACGTTTACATAACTATGGAACATCACCATGTTCAATGGGTAAATCCACTATTTCAATGGCCATGGCTTCAATAGCTCTGCAACAGTCGTTACCAGAGGGTATAGTTTTTGTGGAGTCATCAGACTGGATCCTCATTGCCAACACCCATCCAGTCAGGACTGGATCTGAGAAAATCTTGGGGTTCATCCCTCCGGGGGTGCAAACCTACGCTGCGATGAAAACGTCTCACGAATTAACAGGATATGTATGTATAACTCCAATTTCACTATGGTTTATGGTACGCAAATAACGAACTAGTATTCATGGGGTTTATAAACCAACTTATAACTATCTTGGGGGCCCACATTGTATATCTATACACATATTACCAACAAAAAATAAACTGATTACCGCCTATTCTTGGAGGCATTCTGTTTGTAACATGTTGTGACTCAAACTCCAAAGTGGCATACATAAATTGTGGGTTTGTGTCACATAATTCACAAATATCATCCACTGAGTTGTTCTTCATCCAAAATCGGTGAAGCTCGCGTGAGACAAATGAGACTGGACAGGATGCATTTGAGTTGGATGAGATCCATGGGTGGATCCTTCCACCCACGTTGGACAATGCAAAAACGTGCCTAAAGTGGACACGTGCCGTGCACAATCAACATGTGAGCTTATAACCCCGCGGCCGGCCACAAGTATTGACAAGGGCTATACTGAGTCAGGTATATTTTGCAACATTCTTCACAGCAAGAAACAACCAGGATCATCCAAACAAATGCAACACCATTTGCACGCCAGTCGCCAAACTCCAAAGATACATAGTACCTGGGGGTGCAGGAACAGTTGCAAGTGGTTCTATGACCAGAGTTGTAAGGGCCAATTCCAAGTTATGAAGTAAGTCCCACGGCTATACCCAGATCACGGCCGGGCGCCTCATCATTTCCGAAGCCCACATAGTGGACCTAATCAAGTTGACCAGGTCAACTTGAAGGCTGGTGGAGTGGCTGAATCATTCCATGGATTCAGAGGGATTGAATCACCAGACCATTCAGTGACTTGTTGATCCCCTCAGATGCAAAACCCGGAATTTGCATGCGTTTATTCGTCACTGCCGTCGTTTTGTAATGTTTTGTACAGTAACAAAAACACCATGCTAGTCACATCCCAATGTTTACAGATGATTTTCCCTTTTTCCCTGAAGAAAAAAACTACCCAAGGTTACCAATGGCCCGGTTCACGGCACAAGGTCGCAAGGTCGCAAGGTGATGGCAGCTTCCGAGGTTCGTCCCCGCACCATGGGGAATGAATTATTGTAATTATTGTGGAACATGAGAAATATATCGAACCTGACAACGGTCATAGGCCCCGCGGAAAAATCTTGAATCCCTCTCAAATTATTGGTGAGCGATTTCACGAACTATTTGGGTTTGTTTGAAAATTTGGCAAACAACTCCGAACTCCCACGTTGAATGAATCGTCATCATGTGGCTCCAGTACAATGGCTATAACGCGAGGGTATATTCTACTTTTGGAGCAACCCTGATTTCATCATCTGACTGAGTATGACTTAATCTTGTTTACCCTGATTTCATCTGTGATACTTTGCCAAGAACTGCCATAAAGCAGTACAAACACCCTTATCCCATCTGATTATACTAGTTGGTTGAAAACGCTGTCCCTACTAGGGGTTAGTTCATAATCCCCAATAGGTCATATACAGTAACTCTCTATGTCAGATCAACCAAGGGATTTTCAAGATATGACTGCTAAATATTCCATTAGTATATATCATATATATTTATATTTATATATATATATATATATATATCTCAAAACCATTCGCCCTCCCAGGGCAAGAGCACGGGCACCTTTTGCCGCTTGAGCGTAGGTTCCCTATCGGTCATGCATCTGTTACCCTGCTGGAGTATGCACTCATGGCTCTGCTTTCAACACTGGTTATAATCTTTAAAGTTTTGTATTTTCCAGGAAACTTCGCCAATGGAAATCAAAAAGGACAGCCAGGTATTCAGCAGATATGTGCAAAACTGTAAAAATGAATTTCATCGGTCCAGCAATACTCGAAGGCGATCGGTGCCTGGAATGAACGGTCCATCTGACTTGGCTGAACCATACTTCTGATTCTCAATGCGCTGATATTCCACCAGAAAATTGGAAAGGTCTTTGAGAAGGCCATCTGCTGATCGATTGCGCTGGATACACCAATTCTTGTACTTGATGCACTCCGGAGACTGGCTTCGAGCCAGGTGCAAATAACTCATTTTCTGACCCTCGTATTTCCCAAAGTCAATTCTGGTTTTACTCCAAGTCTCAAAATTGCTCACCCCTGAAGGCAGTTTGATCTTGTCATCACTGTCAAGACAGTCGTGGGTGGATGAAAACTCCACACTGGTCTTGCTTTTGCGATTGCCATATCCAGTACACATGCTGTCCGAACCCTTGGGAACATGGGGTCGCTGAAGATCATCAATTTCCACAGAAGGACGCCTTTTGGCTGCATCTGTCATAGACTCACCAGCACTGCTAACCAAAGAAAATTGGCTGGTAGGTGAATCTGTTGGAAACATGTGCTGACCCTCAAACAGATCCTGTAGAACTCCACATTCCTTGGCCTTGGACACAATCTGGCGAAAGGCTTCAGTGTCTTGCTTTGACCACGACATCTGACACAGGTGATGATAACACTACCGCACCAAAACAACTCTGATATTCAAAGTCGTAAGGTTGAGAAAAAGGTGGCTATTGGATCGCAGGAACTTCTTAAGATGCTGACGCTCTCAGGAGATATTATGGATTAGGCAGCAACTGTCGCAAAACAAACATGCAGGAAAACTTTGTGATCAGATGTTCTCACCTGAATCTGTTCTAAACTATACATGACGTCATGCAAGGTGTGACATGAAAACTGGAAGCACAGTGATCTTTGCCGTCAAGGAAACAATTTGGCATCTATCCACAATTGATTTCTCGAAATCATGCCCATGGTGGGCCGAGTATTTCACAGGCAAAAACTGCTATACAAACAAAACTCACTTTTGGCTTCTTTCAACTTTTTGAGAACCCTGGTTGTTCTTCTGGCGCTCTTTTCGCAACTCTCGCTCGGCTGCTTGGCGTGCAAGTACGGTGGTTTCGGGAGCAATTTGATATACTCCACTGCGGACGCAACTGCGAAGCAAATCTGCAGGATCCAGCTTATCTTTTGTCAACCCATCGGCAATCATTCTATCGGTTGGCAGCCATCTGATTATACCCTGTAGATCTTTTATCGACTCTCTTATGATTACCACATCTATACTAGTGCGTCTATCATCTATGGCTGTGGGTGACGAGGGACTTACTAGATGATCATACAGAGACTTACAATCAGTGGCAAGGAGAGGACGTCTTCGTGACAAAATGGCTCTGGCTTGTCTCAGCTGGAAAGGTCCATCAATTGCTTCACTCATCATGAGGGACAACCACTCTACTGTACCGCTGGCCACGCTCATGGCTTGGCTTTCACCTGCCAATGTTGAGCTGACAGCTCTAGCAAGACGGTAGCTTTTCCAAACCACCGGAACCCAAGGAGCTTCCTTGGCATCATGCAAACATTTGTCGGTGAAGGCTATTATATATCCTGCTTGAGTATGTGTTCCCACATTTGCCCATGCTGCGTCGCTGTGACACACTATCGTCAAGTCTTTAACGGGAATGCTTTGAAACACAATCTTCAACTGCTTGTGCTGCTTGGCTCTTCTGACGGCATTGTTTGCATCTCTCAGGTTCCGGATGCACGGATTTGGGAAAGCCTGCTGCGACATGCTTGTCTGACAGGAAATGTCAGGCCGGCTTTGGGAGGCAAGCCAATTCAGACTTCCGTTGATGGCTCGAAGAGTCTTTATTTGGCTTTCGTTGAGAGGCTGGCTATTGAGAACTCCTTTTGGGATATGAGCACATTTCAAAGTATCGGCAAACGTTTGCATGGACATGGAAATGGCAAAACTGTCTTTGTCTTGTTCATAGAAAGCACCACAAAATCCACCAGAGGACACTCTCCATTTCCTATAGGGAAATCTTGCTTTCAGCTTTGCCACAGACTCTTCAAAAAGAGTACCACAGCCTGCAATGGCTGTGTCGTCCACATGCACACCCATAATGCCGGTGAGCTCGCCTGTGTTTGAACGCAAGTAGTAAAGGCATGAGTCGAACTTGGATCGGCTCCAGCCTAATGAGATGACTTCTTGATCAAAGGTACGATACCACATGACTGGGGCATCGTTCTGCCCATAGACATTTCCCGTCACCTCAATTACTGCGTCACTTGGAAGGCCAGGCACACCGCCCATAGGCTGCTTTGCAAACAAAGGGCGGAACTTTTCAGCAATTGGACCAGACTCGAGGAAAGCGCCCTTGATGTCACCAAGTTGCAAAATCCAACGATTACTGGCAATTATTTGCATCAGGAGATTCCTACCCATTTGACTGAGTGTTGGGGATTGCAGCAAGCCATCCTCGATTTCTGATCTAAGTCTGGGTCAAGATGTCCCTGCAGGCACCAGCGTGATTTAACACGAAACGTGTTAGGATCTTCAGGGTTCACCTGACCGTTTTCTTCAAGAGGCTTGCGGGTGATCACATGTCTACTACCGATGAAGCGATCAGGATACTTTTCTCGGATACGCTGTGCATCTTTGCCAAAGTGAAAGCGAATGGCATTTTTCTCTTTCAGGGTATCCCATTCTGTTCTTTTTGAGTCATCAATCGCTTCCTGAAGAGCTGGGGAGTTACCCGTGGGTGGCAGTTCTTTGGACATCTTCTTTGCTAGGTACCCCGCTATTAACACCTCTATATCCCCATGTTTATCCCAATCATTCAACAAGCTATTTATTTGGGTCACGGTCAACACTTCATGGACTGGTTCTTCATGCATGTTGGGGCTATCGAGAGCAACGGCAGACACTGGATGCTCTGCAGCGGACTCGGCAGTAGGTGTTGGCTCTGGAGAACTAGTGCGAGGTCTACTGGCTGCCGGTTCAACAACTTCTTCATTACTTTCATCAACATGGCTGCGCTTCTGTCCTGTGTGTGGTGATTCGAAGTTTTCCTGAAGAAGATGTGGAACAACCTCTCGCATGATCTCAGCGAAATCTTCTTGTCGCATGGCTGGCGGTCTGTACATGGTTGCATCTCCAGATTTTCCAGTGACACGGCGACGAATTGGACCATACTGGCTCCCGGATGTGTGACCACTTTCTTCGATGGCAGGAGAGACATCCATGTTTTGTGGCGCATCAGTAACAGCATCTTGAAGAGGTGGAATGCTATCAGCGGGACTCTTATCAATCACTTCAGATTGAACTGGCTCTCCTGTCTCTTGCATTGGGCTGTCACCGGAAGCATCTGGCGTATGACCGGCAGTCGCAGGTTCAACTGTGGGATAGTGTCCGGGAACTAAATCTATGAATTGGTGACTCCTAAAAGTACCCCCTTCTATTAGATCCTTTATCCCCAAGAGTTCCATTTGTGGAGACTCAATTAGAGTCCTTTCTTCAGTGGTGGCTGGTCGTACTTGTTCAGGTGCACATCGGAAAATCTGCTTTCTGTGTGCCAGGATGAGGTTCCTACCAACGTATCCTATCACAACAGCAGTGCCATGCCAACGTCCACCTTGTTGTACCTCGCCTTGCTGCAACTTCTGTCGACGCCAGTACGCTACCAGATTGCCAGGCTGAAACACCTGATTCATTCGAGGTCTAGCTGCTAGGGCACGTCGCAGTGACTTATCATCTTGCAACTGGATCACTGCAGAACGGGCTGATTGACGAATGGCTTGTGCTTTTGCTACAGCATCTTCGGTAAGGCCGGCTGTCGCTGGAACTATGTGCAAAGGTTCACTCAGAAGATCACCAGGAATGCTAGGGTTAACTCCAAACACATGTTGATGTGGGGTATATCCATAGCTTTGTATCATGGTGTTCTTAACATGAGCATGACGTACACATTCTTCCCACTCTTCACGATTAGATGGTGCATGTTCGTCAATTACTTTGGAGAGAACTCGAGCAAACCAACCACCGTGGTTTTCAGTTCGGCCAAGTTGCCAATGTGCCTCTGCTGCGATCTGTCGCACGGTGGTTCCTTCAAACTCTAATGGTCCTTGAAGATTCTCTCCAAGGTTGGTTTGTGCTGGATCAAGTATCAGTTCCTTTGGAGGACCTGCCCAAGCAACCCAGTGTGTGGCATACAGCTTGCGCAACAGTGCCGATGTTTCGGTCTCATAGAAAGGAACTACCTGTTGAAAACAGCTTGACTGATCCACCATGTTGAGAGACTTGATCTTCTGATTAGGTCGCCAGCCAGGAAGGTATTTGACATCTATTCCAACCTGTTCATTGAACTGAGTCACTCGGCTCGTCTGCGCTGGTAGCGGCACATGTGGCCGAATGCGCGCTTGGCAGAACTCGCATGACAGCTCTTTGGCCAACCTAATTGCATCATCGCTTGCTTGTCCGTGCTTGAGAATTCGGACCAAGTCATGATTTGCTGGGTGTCCGAGGTTTCGGTGCAATTTGAACAAGGTCTTTTTGATCACCTCTTCATCAGTGCTTTGCAAATCGGCACGGGCAGCAAAAACTTCGTTCTCAGCCTGTTGGTCGGTGGGTGGAACTTCAATCACCTCCAGAGTCTCTGAACGTGCACGGTATGCTGGGACGGTGTCCAACACTGCCTCAACAAAACCGGGTGTGTATTGACCAGCAAACTGGCTGACTGATCCTACAACAGGGTGACTGCCTTCAATGATGTCATGACACTGGTGATGGACACTCTGCTTTCCAGGGCATTCACGCCCCAGCACTTCCATGCTTGAGTCACTAACCAACAGGCGTGTTCCCTTACGGATGAAATTCTGGCTGCCAGGCAAGCGAAGTCCAAAACGACACATGTGACATCTGACGGTCGGGAACTGGCGCAGCAAACGCAACATCTCTGGATAGGACCACAGTTTGGAACCGAGTGGGTGTTCAAACATGGCCAACCCTCCTAGCTCAACCTGTTGTTGGAAGAGTTCGCAACAAAATCGAATGAAAAGTCGGCTCTGTGCTTTCTTTCGAAGAAACTCATCAGGCGACATGGTGTATCGATTAAGGTTAAACCAACCACCCTCATGCGTACATGGCGGACAGAGAACTAGGAGTTCTGGTGGGTCCTCACGCAGCTGCTGCTTCACTTGCTGTCGCACGCTGGATTTGGTGAAGTCATATCCATTTTTGAGGTCAAAAGACACAGCTCGCATTCCCTGTGATTGCACAACTGGAGCAAACCTTGGTGGTGAGAACACTTCAGCAATCATTAGTGGTTCTTCGGAGGATTTTTTACGAGCATCATGTAACATTGTCTTCTTGACCTGGGCATGCAACTGTCGGACATGACGAACACTCAGACACTCAGCTACGGCAGGGTGGTTCTCCTCAGGCGTAAACATAAACTGTGATCTGGTGTGCAGCACATGTTTAGGTAAAGGTTGGTGATATCTATTCTTGCCAATCCTATGGTCAATCATTTCATCAAACAACACTTTACCCGTATCCATATCAGTGATGATGCGGCGTTTAACACTATTCCATTTGGGTCCTTGCTTACCCGTAGTGAAAGCTTTGGGAATGTATGAGCACTCAATGGCCCACTCTGACAGGTCGGCTTCCGGTCCTGAAGGAGTGGCAGGATCGGAGTCATTTGGCTGTTCAGCTTCCCCATCATCATGCATGGTTGGGACATCAGGCTCAGGCAGCGGATGCACAGGAACACTAACCATGACTTCATCGAAGCTCTCAGCGGTGACATCGGTCTCCCCAAGCAAGGGAACTACATACTGGCCAGCATGGTTCACTTGAAGTGGGATCACGGCTTCTTCATCAAACACAGTAAGTTCACTCTTGGAAAAATCCAGCTTGGCATTCAGTGCTTGAAGAGCTTTGCGAGACACCAAAAGGGGGGCTTCACCTTTGACCAAAGCCACCTTGATAACACCTGTCCTTCCAGCTAGTACGACAGGAGCTTTGATGGACCATTCTGATGTTTCTTTTTCTCCATTCCCAAAACGAAAATGGTTCACCTCTTGGTACGGCTCAGGCACTGGAATATTACGATCGCGCCACAACTGACAGAAAGATTGATAGGTCTGTTGTCCCATAATTGATTTGCCACACCCAGAGTCCAAAACTCCAAATCCGGGACTTGATACCAACAGAGTTTCATTCACCTGGTTGGACAGAGATACCCCATCAGTCATTTTATTCGCTGCTGCCGCACGCTGTCGCAACTGTGACAGCACTGTGGGCTGTGACATCACGGAGGCCACAAAGTTTTCAACATAGGCCATTCCTGTGTCTTTGCGACTAGATCCAGACCCTGATGCACCAGAAGATGCAGTGTTTCCCTTCTGGTCAGTTCGAGGCATCTTGCATTCTCTGCTCCAGTGGCCAATCCGGCCGCAACGATGACATCTTGTCTTTTTCTTGACTTCTTCAATCTCGACTCTGAACTGTCGTTTGAGGTCAGCCGCGGCCCCAAACTTTCGTGATCGCTGCATCTTGGAGATCTCCTTTCTCTTCTCACGCCATGAAACGGCCATGATGTCTGCTACTTCATTTTCAGGATACACTTCCGGTTCTGCATCATCGTCATGTGTGTCATGTTGAGCCAGCAGCTGTTCTACATCTTCAAACTCCATGCTGGGGTCCATGATTTCCGGCTCATCGCCAAGCAGCTCAGGCAAATCGGAATCTTCTACAAGGCTGACACCAACACGCTTTTTCGGCACAGTGTACTCTGGATAGCATGACCTCATAGCTTTGCTGACTTCTTCACGTTTCAAAACCCCCAGGGACCTGGCCAACACTACAGCCTGTTGTTCCTCTGAGAGGCCGGATCGTCGTAAAATGATCCAGCCTCGAGCCTCTTCCGGAAAGGCTACATTGCATTTCCGTTGGCACCTGTCGAACATTTCAGAAGCTCGGCTGATCCACGTTTTCAGTGTTTCTCCCTCAGAAGCACGTAACGAGAAAACAGCACTCAGTGTCTCAGCCATCTCATCGGTATTGTCCTTCTGGGGAAAGCGCTGATCCAACAATTTGAATAGTACCATTTCCCCATCATCTTTTTGGTAATCAGCTACCTCCAGATGTTCGACACATTCCAAGGCCTTTCCCTGCAGTAGTGTGTATACGTAGGCACCCCTGGCATCCTTAGAGACTTTCTCTCCAAGTGTAAGGAGCTTGTTGAGAACCCAAGTCTTCCACCTGCGGTACTCTTTGGCATCCTCATCGTTTCCACTGAACATCCTATGGTTTCCAGTCGACTCACCGGGTGTCGACGCACTCATGGCTCTACCCTACAGGATCCTACCTGCGGGAGCCAGGCCCTAATGGCCTGGCTCCGCTACCAATCTCAAAACCATTCGCCCTCCCAGGGCAAGAGCACAGGCACCTTTTGCCGCTTGAGCGTAGGTTCCCTATCGGTCATGCATCTGTTACCCTGCTGGAGTATGCAATCATGGCTCTGCTTTCAACATATTATTAAATTTCACGAGCTCCTGGGATTTTGTGATTTTTAGGGATTATTGGATATCAAGGTCAAGATGCAATATTTGGTGCAGTGTACGCGCACAAGGGTGGCACCAAAAAACTTAAGCGTCATGGTTTGCACGGGTTTGCACTGGATCAGCCTTCCATAAATGGAAGTGGTCCAATTAATCGTTCAGAAAAAATGAAACGGTCGGAAACGGTCGGAAACAGTCGGAAACGGTCGGAAACGGTCGGAAACATGATCAGGCCAAAACTTGTTCAACCCGCATTTTTTTTTAAATAAGCATTTCCGCGCAACGCCGTTTTTTTTTTGAAGGTCCAAAGGTGTCCAAGGGGAAACGGTTGGAAACAGTCGGAGATCGCACCTTCGCTCGGCAAAAAAGACATGTTTTTACACAATTTTCAAACATGTTTCATGAACATATGCTACAAAACAACTACTTTTTTGCCGAGCGAAGGTGCGATCTCCGACTGTTTCCAACCGTTTCCCCTTGGACACCTTTGGACCTTCAAAAAAAAAACGGCGTTGCGCGGAAATGCTTATTTAAAAAAAATGCGGGTTGAACAAGTTTTGGCCTGATCATGTTTCCGACCGTTTCCGACCGTTTCCGACTGTTTCCGACCGTTTCCGACCGTTTCATTTTTTCTGAACGATTAATTGGACCACTTCTATTTATGGAAGGCTGATCCAGTGCAAACCCGTGCAAACCATGACGCTTAAGTTTTTTGGTGCCACCCTTGTGCGCGTACACTGCACCAAATATTGCATCTTGACCTTGATATCCAATAATCCCCAAAAATCACAAAATCCCAGGAGCTCGTGAAATTTAATACAACATATATATATATATATATTATATATATATATTTACATTCCATTTAATTTACAGATGATTTTGCCATAATTTGCCCATTGATCACAACAAAAATCAGGGATTTTTGGCTCATCGCCGACATGACAAGTCGAAACGACGCCCCGAGAAATGGCCGGCCTTGGCGCGCTGGGCTTCAAGCTCGAGGATCTGCGGACGGATGGGGCCCCAGGTCGTGAACGCTAAGTTGGTGCACATAACTATAACTGGTTGGTGGTAATACCATGTAATACCTACCCCTCTGAAAAATGATAGAGTTCGTCAGTTGGGATGATGACATTCCCAATATGGGAAAATAACAAATGATCCAAACCACCAAACAGTAAATTGATGTAAATTGAGGGTCTACGTCTAGGTACCGGGTATACATGTGGGCGTACATTCGAAGGAGGTTGCCGCAGTCCACGTCAGTGAACCTCTGCTTTCCCTGCATCGGGGCATAGGGGTGATCGAGCGGTGCTCGAGATGCTCAGCACCTGCATTTCGCCAGTCCTGCGGTGAACCTTTTGATTTTGCGTTATCCAAGCGTAACTGGTTGGTGGTGTCAACCCCTCTGAAAAATATGAAAGTCAGTTGGGATTATGACATTCCCAATTTGTGGAAAAATAATCCAAATGTTCCAAACCACCAACCAGGTAAGATTGGCTCAGAATTCCTCAAAACATCTCAAAACCCATTTTCAGCAGCCGACGTGGCTCCAGCGATCATCGACAGAGGTGGACACAAATAGGGTCACATGCACAAGGGATGCGAAAGCAAGACGTGCTGGGAGCTCGCACTCACTGCCAGGTCCTGGTGGCAAATCAACAAATAGAAGCACACTTCTGAACCTATCTACACCCCAACATACGAGTGCACAGTAGTTGACTTGCAATGAACATATGCTCCAAATTCGACATGACTCCTTTTACCCAGGTCAATATAGTAGATTTATGGTGGACTCCATTTGAAATCCGTCGGCACCGAAATTCATCATGGCATGTCATGGTCGTCCACCTGTCTACCCCTTCTGTTCACATTGACATGCTGGAATTCATGGATCTTCATCCCCTCATTTCTTTTACAGTAGAAGGTTTTCCGAAATATGTCGGATCATCAGTCATCACCACGTCATCATAGGTTTCAATACTAAGTCATGGTCAATTCATGACGACAAAAACGGCAAGCTCCGCCACGGCATGCCGCGGCGGAGCACGCGGGCGGCGCCTTGACTTCGTACCAAAGACCATCCACGTACGCTTGCGAGTGGGCTTCCACCTAGGCACCATGCTGTGCAAAGTTTGAAGCGACAAACATTCACTGGTTGGTGGTTTCAAGTTGGGATGATGGTTGGAACAAAAAGGGGGTTAAAATAAGGGGTTTGAAAGGGGGTTTGAAGCAAAGATGGAAAGATTCCATGTCTGAAGGTGAAATCTTAGCAACATAACCAACAAAGGGGAGGAGAGCCGACAAATAAAATTGCTCCGTTGGAAACAATCGCTGGGCTTCTTGGAACGGTTCCCATATTTGGAAGAGAGACATCTACCAATGATGGTCAGCCCGCAGCACTTGCTGAAGCGGAAACTGGTTGTATCGTTGGTGGTTGAGCCACCAATCGCAAAACATCTCGAGAGTATATTCAGCCAGATGGTTGGTCAAAAATATCTCATTATACAGGGGTTGGTAAATGTCCCAATGTTTCACATCACCCAAATATTGGGGATATAATCTCCAACAAATACGTTTTCAAGTGATGTGATTCACAAAAATCCCAAGCCAGACATTTACCAAACCTGTCATATCCCATGAATCCCTTCACCATAAATCATATCAAACAGCCCCAATCTCAAGCATGGTCAAACGCAGGGGATGGGATAGTATGATCTCACCATGGAAATCCCCATGAACAATCCAGTCGGACATCCCCATTGAATCATATTGAATCACCATAAAATCACCATGAAACAAATCCCATGAAAACACAATCAAACCCATTACCCTCTGGTAAACTAACATAACTATGGAAAATCACAATGTTTAATAGGTAAATCAACTATAAATGGCAATTTTCCATAGCTTTTTGTATGTTTACCAGAGGGTAAAACATCATATATCCTAATTAATCCCATGAAATCCCATTAAATCCCGTTAATATCCCATTAAATCCCATTAAATCACCATTAAATCACCATTAAATCACCATTGAATCTCAACCACCCCACCATTTCTTATGGTACCATCTACCGCCCCATCAGCCGTTGCCCATTTCCAGCCCTACCTTGGTCCCGGAGTGGTGCGCATCCTGGTGGTTGATCCAGTGACCGCCTATGATAATCCTATGACCACTATATATATATTATATATATTGATATAGATTATATTTATATATTGTTCTCTATATATAATTAAATGTATATTTATGATATATATATATATTATACATATATATATAATTATATTGCTTAGACTATTGCTTAGACTATTGCTTAGACTATTGCTTAGACTATTTGATACTTACTAACTACTCCTCTATATCATGTTATGTCCTCATTCCCTGAACAAAAATGGGGGCCCATCGCACCAGCTGGCGGAAAACCTTGCAACCTAGCTGGGGAAATCCCATGAAATCCCTGAACTACCCATGGAGGTTGATAATGTTTTATATCATGGCCACATCAACTATACATGGTGAATGAAAAACCTTTGATGTACATGGTAAATGTAGTGAATCAACTGAATCAACTATAAATAACTCCCCTCTGGGAACTATACAATGGTGGATTTTCCAGCATGATTCCCAGAGGGTATATGCATTACAAACATATCTGATTGATTTAGTGTGATGACTTGTGATTCACCTATTTTTTGCCTTGGGACGGTATCAAGTTGACCTGAGGCTGACTCCAGACCCATCGTCCTTCAGTGTTTGAAGCGAAAGGCCAGACGTTTCGGCCATTGCGACTTGCTCATGACGTGGCAGTTGCCCAGGGATTCTGTATGATTCTGTGCGTGCCTGGAACATGCTGAAAGTCACATCTAATGGTATGGAGGTTTCTTGAAATATCTTGAAATGGATCCCCAGTCGTCACAAGTTGGTTGTTTCAATTCCTAAGTCGTGGTCATTCATGACGACTGGCTGATGGCTGGGGGTATCTCCATAGGACACCTCCATGTCCACCCTAAACAGAGGACTGGTGGAAAGCATCCCAAGGATTCTTCAACCAATAACTCTAGTTGTGAAGACTAGGGAGGTTTCCCCCCAGGGACCAGTAGAAAGGACACTGAAACAGGGACTGGATATGAAGATGCTCAGCAAGATGATGGGATGAATGGGAAACTTCCTCACGAAACCCAGTATCCTAAGATGAAGCTGTGGAAATTCTGGAAACCTACTTGGTGGCTCATCCCACTTAGTAAGTGGGTTATAACCCAGTTATAAGTGGATTAACCCTACTTATCCCATTTATAACTGGGGTTATAACCCACTTACTAAGTGGGATGAGCCACCAAGTATTGTATTTGAAACCACCCAATTGGTACCCCCAAATCCAGTGGTTTATCGTTTCGTCGTTCATTGTTCCCGTTGTCAAATGTTGGATTAAATGTTAGTTTTTAGCAATGTCATTAGTTCATCCCACTTAGTAAGTGGGTTATAACCCAGTTATAAGTGGATTAACCCTACAAAAAATCCCATTTATAACTATTAGCAATGTCATTAGTTCCCGCCGATGTTTCTATTGATGGTTTGAAAAACCCACGCATCAACACGGCAATTCATTGGAGATCCTGGATCTTATCGCCTGACACCCATAGTACAGTACATCCGTTTAGACTGGGAAAAAAACACAAAATGATGATGACGATGATGATGACGATGATGATGATGATGATGATAGAAACCACTAGATAAATGATGACTGATGGCTAGCATACCCTCTGGTAGACTAACGTGTTGCTATCGGAAATCACTGAACTGTTCATAGGTACATCAACGATCCATGGGCCATTTTCAATAGCAAACTGTCCAACACCACTATTGATCCTAGATTCTGACCCAGAAACATCAAAGGCTGCTGAAAATGATGAGGTGAAAAACTGTCCGTCTCTGAGTGGTTGCAACTACCGGAATTGGATGGAAATTGCATTTGAATCCATAACGATTCATTTTTCTGTTGGAATTACAATCTTAGTACTGTGGCAAATACCTACTAGTTGGGGATGGTTGCAATACCAGCCATGTATGGTGATCTGGGACATGATTTATTATTGGGTTTCCCACATTACTGTACCTGTCACCAAAATGACTTAAGATTGGTTCATAGTTGAGTTTATTGACCCATTAACTATAGTTATAGGTGATCTATTTTTATTATTAGGGGGTATTTTGTATTAGGGTGCCCCTAATATTCCAATGAAAAACCCTAATAATAATAAAAACTCGATGTCAAATTTGATTAAATCCCTGTTTAAAATCTATATAAAATATTGCCAAAAACTGGATTTCAAATCTTTCCCCTAATATTCTAACGAAAACCTTAATAACAATAAATCAATTTTGATTAAATTCCTTATCAAAATCTATACAGAATATTGCCAAAAACTGGATGTCGAAGCTTTCCCCTAATGAAAACCTGAATAATAAAAATAACAAATACAACTTGTGAGATGGGTCCCTAATAAAAAACCTTGGCAATCTATTTTTATCAATAAGGGTTGAACCCATTGTTTCACCATTTTTATTTGGGTGAGTTTTCGCAATAAGAAGGGATTATTCCCCATAAACATCCATAAACCATAGTTAACCAAGTTATTTGCGTCAACTTAGTTATCATGAATCAGCTATAAATCCATATAAATCCCAATCTCATTTTTCTTAGTTAAACCATCAATTCAACATTGGTAACTTTTTCCCGGTCTCTGGCTCAGAGCGCGCCCAGTGGAGCGCACTAAGTTGGAGCTTTATCACCTCGTAAAGGAGCATGTACCTAGAGGAGGAGCGGCGATGTGGTGTAAAAATCAAGGGAGCTTGGCGAAGAAACGACTTAAGTATCATATGTGTATCTATGAATCACACACATATTGTGATACACAATTCATAGTTTGTGCTCTATAATAATAGCTATCATATATTTAATCGACAAAGGAGCGCACAAACTATATCTATCTAAGATATCTATAGTTTAATGATTGGAGGATCCACGATCATACCACGAGTCGATTTGGTGTTTTGGAGGGGTGTGTGTTCACCTGATTAAAAACTCCTAGGACCATGGATAACCACAGTGAATATCCTCCCTCCTGGTGATATATTTTGGGCAGAAAAATCATCAGCAGAACAGGGATGTTTTCAACAGTTACAAAGAATCACAGCACCAATTGTTCAAAGTAGAGATGCATCTTACCATTGTCCTGGAATCGTTGCAGGTGAACATGTTTTTTCTCTGATCCAGGAAACAAACGCAAAACAAGCCGATCTCTATATGTCGACATTGAAATGGCATTTGGACTCTAGTTTTAGATACCCTCTGGTAAACATTCAGATAGCTATTGAACATGGCCCAGTTGAAATAGTTGGTTTTCCCATTAAAACTGGTGATTTTCCATATGTTTGGTACATCCCATCATGTCTATCCCTGGTAAATACTCATTAAAACCTCATTAAATTAACCATAATAGATTTTTGTATGTTTGCCAGGCCGGGTACACCGGATACACCTAGGTTCATACCAGGGCAGCGAACTCGCCGGTCGCTTGGACCTCGATGAGCCAGCTGCCCGCGGGGCACAATCCATGACTTGGAGCCAAATGCAACACACGCCTAGGCCGTGACTCGAACTCGAGAGATTTGGGTCACGGCAGTTCCCCATGTTCCCCTAGGGTAAACATAGAAAAACATGTGGAAAAGCCACGAAAACTATGTATGAAAATATTGAAAATGATCTACAGTACATTCATGGTGGATTTCCACATCTTTTTGTACGTTTAGAGGATGCTAAAATTTCACTATCCCATCCCATACCCCAAATTTTCAGAATGGGAATGCAAATATATGCAACAGAAGTCCCAGCAGGCCCAGGTGTATTCCATTGACTACCCAGCAGTGAACCAACCAGGTGTCCGGAAAAAAGGACCATCATCTGCTGGATTCACCTCCAACAATCTGCTCCCGATCCTTCCCACTCAGGATGCTGTCCAAACATAGGGCTGTTCTCATCATTTTCCCTATGAAAATTGCAATATATTGGGACAAACCCCACACACACACAACCAACAAAAAAACATCATCAACCAGTGACAGCCATCTAAGCATGTCAGAACAATCTATCCCAAGTCCACTAAAAAGACCGTCTTCTGAAGGGGTTGATCCTGCAAGGAAACTGATACCCACCCAGTCAGCCAGCCAGGTGACAGCGTTGCTCCTTGCCAAAAGGCCAGCACACCTTCTAGGCCTTGGCTGGGAGGAATAAATGGAGGAAACTCCTGCAATGGGGGGTACCCCAAAATGGAAGGTCTATAATGGAAAATCCTATCGAAATGCGTTATTTAGGGGTAACCCATTAATGGCGACTAAATTGCTATTTGATAGGTATTAAGGCGGATATACAGCCAACATCTATGATTTGGGTGCGTCCAAAAATGGGTACGGAATTGGAGATTTCAATAGGGAAAATAAGGGGAAATTTGAGGATTTCCACAGGATCATTCCTGCTGAGATCATGGATGCAACACCAGAAAGACTGATTGCTTCAACCCCAAACACAAAGCAGTCAGGAACAAAGAAACACACTTATTCTTGGCGCCTCTAATCCGCTGACAAAATCAAAGTTCAAGTGAGATATAATGAGATTATCGCACACCAGCCATAATTGAGGAATGCTGGCCCCACAGAGGTTTGATAGACCCAACAACGTGTCACGGAACTCCACAGTGGCCGTGCTCAATGCACACATCGCCTACGAAACCCATTATTCAGGAGCTCCTTATAGCATGATATGAATTTCCAGGGGTACACCTATGGGCTCACTGGACACGTATCCGTTTTTTGTGGTTCAATTCCCCTGGATGGAACCTGTTGGCTGTTGGAACATGGTGTGGGGCGGTAAGTGTCAATCCAAACTGGTGTCTGATCAGGGCTGATCACTTGAATGTGCAGGACCCAAGAATCGTAAGTGGTGGCCATAACCCGTTCATCTAATCGGGGATACCAACCATTAATCTCCAGTAACCAGTACAGTCCAGTACATTACTTGAATATTTCATAGATCTATGGATATTATACCCTCTGGTAATTTAACATAGCTATTGAAAATGGCCATTTATAGTGGATTTACCCATTGAAAATGGTGATTTTCCATAGTTTTTTGTATGTTTACCAGAGGGTAATGAATTTACCCAAAAATCGATGGTTTGGATGGACTTCGAGGCACAGGGTACTCAGAAGCACTGGAGTCACTGGAAGTTGGCCAAGGGTCGCCAAATACTTTGGGCAGTGCTCAGGATTCCTGCACGTTCCCAACGGGCATGTGACAAACATGGGCACATGCATCATAAATTCATAGATATATGCATTTCGTGTATGTACTGTATACGCATACTAATACAATACACACACTTATTTATAAATATATGCATGCATCAATGTCTTTTTATATATACGCCGAAGCATGTGTCCATGTACCAATAGTTGGGTGTAGACCAATTGTAACCACGATATCAAAGATGGTGCAGGATTGCGTCCATCAACTGTGGCTGTCTATTGTTGAAATCACTGGACAAACAATGCCAGTTAAACCCGCAAATTGGTTAATCATCAATTTCACAAACAAAACTTCTCAATTTGCGGATATCCACCATTTTCAGAACAAACCCAACAAATCTCGTATTGATTCAATCCACCATCATCCATGCTTCAACCGGCCGCACACGACTATTTTCTGCTGGGTTACAGTAACAGTATGGTTTCCATTTTTGGAAACATCCCATGTATATAATATACATGCATACATATTTCCGAGTCTTTCCTTCTCAGACGCATGATATATTCTTTAAAAAAATGTAATAAATAAATGCATACATATATAAATGCATATATATCTATATATCTATACTATGTATATATATATATCATAATATATATATATATATACGTATATATATATATCCACAATTATATTCACATGTCTGTTTCGTTGAATTCACCATCCCACATCTCTCTCTTGCACCCCAGCCTGGAGGCGGCTGCGAGACCGAGCCAATGATTCCTGAAAAGCTTTTGGGTTGGGGGATTTCATGGGGACTTACTAGTGATGTAATGGGATTTTTATAGTGGTTTAATAGTGATTAAATGGTGGTTTAATGGTGATTTAATTTTAATTGGATTTTTTATAGTGGTTTAATAGTGATTAAATGGTGGTTTAATGGTGATTTAATGGGATTTTTTTAATGCTCATTTGATAATTAACCAACATGAAACATCCCATTAACCAACAACATGAGCTTAACAAACATTAAATAACCAACATTAACCAACATTACACGATGGATTTGCACTTAATCAACCAACACCAAAACATGTTATCACCAAGGGCTATTCTCAGCATGCAAGACGATGTTCGACCAATGTTTGACCATCCAAAAGTGGGAGTCGTTTTGCAAAACCACCCCCTGGATGTTCATCAAAAACGAGGATTGACGATCATTTAAGGATTAAACAACAAGGATGGAACATGTACAGGGGCCATATAGCTTTTGCTCAAATCAGTATATTCCCCCCAAGTATGACAAACATACGCGTAATGTTACAATGTTTATTATGTATCGAAGAAATGGATACGAGTACTTCCCTGAAATATCAGGGGCTTTACGAGTACCCATGATTACCTCTATGTGACTGAAACCATGGCACTCAAAAAAAAGTATATCGTCATGTGTCAAAACCCTGGTAATCCAGGTACCCTAAAATAACTAATTAATGGATGGTTCTTCCCCCCATCTGGTAATTTCATAGGTAACTTGACCCATCCCCATATTCCCTGGTAAAATTGTTTTTTTTGTTGACAATTTCATGACAATTTCATGACATTTCATGACATTTTCAGCTGCGGTCGAATTTCTGGCGACCGCCTCAGCACCCTGTGGAACCTCTGGGAACCTCCGGGAAGTGGTGGTGTTGGCATATGATTCTCCTGTTGAACATGACTATAGATGGAATCTAGCAGGAAAGGAATTGAACAACAAATATCAAACATGTTTGAACCAACTTCACAAGTACAACAAGACCCTCTGAATTCTGAAAGCTGGATGTTCTTAGTTTCCGGTTTCTGCAGAGCTATGTACCTAGTATGTATTTCCATTTGTTGTGCATAGAGCACACAAGGTTGCAAATTACTTCGTATTGGACCACTGGTTCATATGGCTTCCACCTTGGAAGAGTAAACACCTCCCAGGCACCTCCAAGGCGACTGATGTAGATCTTCAAATTCTCTCGATGTGGGATGTGTGTTTTTTTCCTGAAAGGATTTGAGTTACGGCTATAGAGTTACTACCCTCCGGCTATCAAACAGGGATTGCTGGAAAATCCTGGATGAAATTCCCAGCTCTAAACCTCCATTTCACTGGGGGAATTTCCCAGCTAGCCACATTTGATGAACCGGAAGCCCTATGGGAACCTCTCACCTGGTCACTTCTTCAATCACCTGGATGATGAAATCGGGGCCACTCAGCGATACTCTGTGCTTTCGGGGGCTCAAAACCATCATTCTTTGCTGAGTTTGTTGTGTCAAATTTGTTTGTACACCCAAAAATAAAAGGCAATCATTGTCCCATCCAAATTTGCAATTTTGGGCTATCCCTCCTTTGAGACAAACCCACCGTTGTAGATGAGCTGACTTCTCAGCCCCCTGACTGGTCTTGACCACATCCAGGGGATTAGTGACCTCAATGACAACAGTTGTTGCTGGAAAAAAAAACGCGTTGTCAGAAAGAGTAGCTTAAAGACCACTATCCAACAGGGCTGGTGGGTTCAACCCTCTTAAACAATTATATATACTCAGTTGGCATCAACCTTCCAAATATGACATGAAAAAAGGTTTGAAACCACAAGCCAGCAGCTATTGCCTCTTTTGAGGGAATATAATATAGCCCCCAAAACTGTTCCGTGGCTTGCACAAAGAGGTAAACGACCATACTGGTATTCCACCCTATTTCTTATTTCTATTGCGTTTCAACCTACAAATGATGGTCTAACCTGCTGCGCATCAACTATTTTAAAGCATACCCATTATACCCCACCTAGTGCAATCAAAGAGGAGTGTACCCTAAGCCCATGATACCCAACATCACTGAATGACTTAGCAACACATGGTATGACGTGCAACTTGACTCGTGAAATCCAACAGTTTGAAACCTCATGGGATGCAGCGATGACAAGAAAAAAATCTGCACTGGTGAAGCAAAGTTGCCATAAGGCGCATAAATTGCCCCAAATAAATGACCAGCATCTCAACAGCGTCAAGAGTCTAATGGGAATTCAAATAAAAACATGGTTGGTTCAGACAAGTTCCCAGCTCATTTGATAATCCCCAGAATAGAACAACAACTAGTCTAAGAAACTCGAAAAGTCATCAACCAACTATCATATCTTAATTCTCAATTACATCATCACAATGTTGCGGATGTTAAAACCCCTCACAGTAGATGATTATACGCCCTTTCAATAACTCATCAATCATGCTAAGTTATTGACAAACTATCCCAGTATATCCACTATTGTCTGCCCATTTGTTCTGCATCAAACGGCCATGAACAAACATAGTTTAGCAATACTATTCCCATATCATTGATGTTTTTATATAAACAATTCAAAACTCTTATAAATGATGGTTGATTATTCATTCAATAGCTGATCAACCAATCTGAATGTATCAATTGTATTCAATTGTAATTAAATAGCTATACTGGCTATACTATACTATAATCATCGATCATCAATGCTATGCCACTACTGTCATGTGCTTGGGAAAACCCAATGGTAGCCCCAACTGGCTCCCCATTGTTCATAGGGAAGATGGATACCCCTAGGCCCTAGCCCCACAGGGTGAGATAGGGTGACTATAATCCCCCAAACTCATCATCAATCAACACGGCTAGATCGCAGCCACTGCTCATTTGAGCCATAAACAATACCCCTTTATCCCTTCTCATTATATACTCGTTGGGTCTCGTTGGTAGGTTTCCCCTGGGTGATCAGAATCCTCATCAAATTCGCTACAATGTGGGGCCCCCCAGTGATGTGAACGTTGGTTTAGATTCGCCCCAGTAACTAGTTCGTTATTTGCTTACCATAAACCATAGTGAAATTGGAGTTTTTTGCACCAACTTAGCTATCGAACGGGGGCCCCACATTGTAGTATAAGTCCCAGCAACCAATCAACCAGGCAACCAATCGTCATGGCGAACCTTTCAGCTCCAAGAGGCCAGGGCGGTCAAGGTACCAGTGCCGAAGCCCAGAAGGAGGTTCTCATGCACCTGGTCCGAATCCGAATCGACTCCCAATGGAAAACATGGGAAAACATGGGAAGACCATAGAAAAACATTGGAAAACCATAGAAAAACGTAGGAACAGCATAGGAAAACAAACAGTAAGACCAACATAGGAATTCAAAGATCATATTACCAAGAGTGATAATGATAATGATAGATGCTAACCATAATCTATAGAGAATGATAAGAAGTCTGACAACATTACAGCAATATGCACTTTGAATAACTACTGTATATAAACATGATGTTGCAAACATAGGCACTATATACGCAACGAATCAGAATGACAACAATAAACTGATGAGATCAAACAAACACAAACACAAGTGTTGGTAAAAAAAATAAACATAAACATAAATATATAAACATGTTATGTTTGCTGATTGTAAGATGCGTGCAAGTAGACTCAGATTATTTGATGAAGAAATTACTACTGTTTGACCATTGCAAAAGAAAAAAACCTTTAACTCAATTGCTTCTATGGATTTTCTAGCAGGCCTGGTGGAAACATTCAGAATGTGAATAATGTGGTACGTAATCCCAATGCCATAACTAATCCCAAAAACCAACCATGACCGGGGCTCATTTTACATCCAGTTCTATATGTTCTATGAAAAATACCGCTATACTATACCCAATTTCACAAACCTCTTGGGAGGGTGAAAATTCCGCCATCCCTGACGATCCCAACTGGAAGGTTAGATGTTCCACGCATGGAGAACAGCCACTGCCTGAGTTCACGGCATGTGTCGACTGGGCTGGGAATGGCTGGGAACTGGGTCCGGCCTCAGTAAGTGGATGGTTTCCAACCGCTAAACCGCCTTTTTACATGAGATGATGTGGATTTTTACTTGGAAGCAAGATATGTTTGGATTGATTTGGGAGGATAGAGCATGAAAACTCACCGTCTTTCGGCATTGCGGGACCTCTCGTGGCTTATTATTGGGTATACCCTCCGCCGGGATCATGTAAAATAATCCCCAGTCATGGGATCCGGTAATGGGATGGCTTAATGGCCTTGGGTTTAACACATGATGTAACCATAACTGTATTAACACATTTATGGGATCACCTACATTATGTAACCACCTTGTACTAACCATTAATCCCTGTCATGCCTTAGGTAATGGGATTTAAGATGTATATAACTTCTTGCCTGTCGCCATTGAACTGAACCCTTCGGCCCTTGCCTCCTGGACTCCATCAAGCGAAAGAGTTAAGCGATAAGCGTTTCTTCCAATTCCATTGAAACTCATTTGGTCCAGATACGAACATGGCCAGACAGTCCAATGCCATAAGTCCCTATACAAAAATGTTAATAAGATATGCATATGTCCAAATGCGTGCGTACAAATCACTTTCAATCATATACTGAATGTAACAAATTCACAAGGACATTACTTCAACTATCACTTCCATATTAATAATGTTCCTTCATAGAATGAGTCTTGTGCACCCTGCTCATGTAACGTGCCCAGCTACCTTCCAGATTCAAAGATGAACCAGCCGCACGCACTGTAGGAACAGTCGTGCATGAGGGTTTGAGGCCTGGAGAGTGGTAGTGGACTGCTGCATTCCGGACCGTTTTGGAACGGAAGTCAATTTGATTATACATGTTTAAGACCCTACACACCAGGTACTGATCATTTATGAAGTTTCTACTCTTTCAAGAACCTTGGGGTAGTGCAAATGACGAAGGTCACCGGCAACATCTTTGGAACCTGCAGTCTCTGCTTTGAAAATGGTGTTGTGATGTGGCATAGGTTTGCATGCAACCTGCCTCTGTGAAAAAAATATTGGCTCAATTTTGGATAAGCTCTTGGGAGTGCAATTGGGGGTAATGTCCATGGGTATAGCCATGGCAACAAGCCCAAAAGTAGGGATACAAAAAACGTATTTATAGCTGCTTATATAGATATATATATATACCAAATGGTTAAGTGGCAATGCACGACAGATTTAAGCGGCATCGACCCACTCTGGAGCCATAGCAACATCCGGAGAGGTTCAGTATGTGTTCTTAGCTCGAGCTTTAATGGAAGCAAAGCAGCATACAGGCTGCAAACATTGCACTTTATTCGGGAAAATAATGATTTACGAGCGGAATATCTTTAGACAAATCTAGTGCTTTTTTGCAACTGATCACTCTTCGCTACATCAAAAGGTACCTTCAACCCAGCCCTGGCGTCAGCTGCCAAGCGGCACAAAGCCACGCATCAACTGTCCAGGATTCATCATCAAGTCCTGCCAAAAGAGTAGAGCTACATAGACCTTAGATTTTCATAGACCTGCCTTAGATATTATAATATGATATTATTGGGATTTATTGGGTCTTCTTTGGTGGCACAAGAATGGTGAAGTGCAACATTGGCCGTAGATTTTCTAGACGTAAGGAGGAAACCAGCATTGGGCTCAGGTGAGCGGATCTATAGCAGGAAGACACCCCCAAATATGGGAAAACAAACAATTTCTCGTTCCTTATATAAGGGACAGCAGAGATAGGACAAGCTTATAGGAAGGCATCGCGATGTTACAGAAACAACACATCCTTGATACGCCAAAACTTGATCTTGGAATTTGGTGTCTCCAAAGCCAGATGAGAACTTACCAATAGAACGCACATCACTGACCACCCGTGGGGTGTTCGTTGGCGCTCTCGGTTTAGGTTCATTAAGGAAATGGGAATGAGAATGCACAGTGCCACTTATACTTTCACCATCCAAAAAGAACAATGTAATTAGGATCGGTGGATCATCATTTTGCCTGTAGAGAGGTCGTTTTTGGGGTTTCCGCCGTTAAGGGAGACAAACCCACATAACCAGTTAACATTTTGTTGGTGAACTCCCCGAATCACAGCCACCACTGCGACCACTGCGCGATCCTTGAAAGCATGCCACGTATTGCGATACCTACATTTCCAAGGAGCCAGGGTAAGTTCAGTCTTAGAGTTCGACCGGAAACGTGTATTGCGCAACAAAACTGGTGGTTAAAACATGATTAAACGGAAAACCTTGAACAACTCTGCTTTACGTTTCTTGCTTTGCTTGTTGGGAAACTCACTGACTAAAAAAGTAGGCCGTTGGAAGCAACCTTTACATCCACTAAACCCTTGGAATGGGCACATGCCAACCCCAAAACGTTCACTCGAGATGGAGTATTGCCGTGGAAGCTTTGCATCCATGGAATTGATCCCTACCTGCTTTTGCAGTGCACAATATGATAGGTTGGGTGACTACAGTTGCAGTGGAGCCCATGATTCAATCAATGTCAAGCCTGCTGCACTATGAAGCTATACTGCAAGAGGCTTGGTGTTTTTTCATTTCTGTTGGGACAGTTTGCTGCTAGCATCTGCTAGCATCTTCGGCAAGGACTTTATCTGGTAAAACCGATTGATCAACGAAACCCAAAAAAATCCCCTCTGGTAAACGTTTACAAAAAACTATGGAATATCACCACTTTTAGTAGGTAAATCAACTATAAATGGGCCATTTTCAACTAACATAACTATGGAAAATCACCATGCGAAAAGTAGCTGGGTAAATCATCGATTTCGACTGGGCCATTTTTTTCAATAGGCATCCCCAGGCATCCAGACGCTCCCAGCTGTAAACGAAGCTTGGATACCTGGCACACCGATGGCGGCAGAAAAAACGCTACGACACATGGATCCAAAAATGATTGGCGGCTGTCTAGGCTATTGGCATCTTCTTTGAAAAGAGCACACACTTCTTTTGGGTTTCCATGTCGTAGACTACTTCAAGCCGGCAGTAAATCACATGGAAGTGAAAACCACATGGAAGCAAACCTCTATAATAACAAGGGAAGCATCAAAACAACCGCTATAACAAATGGTGAAATCCTTCGCAAACATTCTATCACCTAGATCTGCACACTGCATGTCTGTGGTAAGTGAATAGAATAGAATAGAATAGAATAGAATAGAATGCAGTGGTCCATTCACAATCACCAGCAACAATATGTATGTTTTATTATGCTTTATCACAAAAAGAAAAGGGCACATTTTCCCATTGCGCCTCCATAGGAAGTCGAATAGCAGCACCAGCCACCTCGATTTTCTCAGCGGCAAGGAGGGATTTCACCAAACAAAAAATGGCTGGTTTAACAGGATTTAAGCAACACATGTGGTGATAGAATGGGACATGATGGGAATAACATGGGATAGTATCCAGGCAAGTCATTTAGCCGATTTTTGTCATGGAGCTGTAATTGGCATATAATGGACAAATCAATGGGATATACAAAGAAACTCAACCTCCCCCCTCCCCTATTTCGGTGACTTACACAAGAATGATTATATAGGCGCATTAAGCACCCACGATTGATAAGGGCGAAATCTAAAAAGTCACCTGGCGGGCCGAATTTGCATGACGTCAAGGGAGACACTCCATGAGTGTTCTTGTAGTAAAGCATGTCCCATGTTATGTCCATCCGTTCAGGTCTGGTCCATCCTCTTAGCTCAAATTGAGCCTCATGTCGGTGGTTTTACCTCATTTATACACAAGATATCCTCCCCCCTCTTTCTGTGAGGTTGTTGTTACTGGAACCTTCACGAACGAAACGGGCGGAAGTCCATGTTGCTCTCTTCGGAATAACATCTTCTCTATTGGCGAGACTGCATTTTAGTCGAGCTTGCTCATGTCCCGTTTTCACGGACAAAATCCTCATTGTTCTGTCAACTCTTGCTAGGGACATGCACAATCTCTTGATGATGTTGCATTTTTTCCTGACTAAATCCCGGTCTTCTTGATATCAATCCCATATTTTGGTTAGCTAAAGCCAAGTTTTTGCTGAGCAAATTATGTCAAATCCAAGCGAGCCAAATGCACCCGAATCGCAAAGTCGAGCTGCTTTGTTACATCGTGTGAAAGTACTAAATCGAGGTGCATATATCTAAAATCCGCCCACACCGCTTTGGCGGTGAAGGCGTGCTTATTGGGGGGCAACAGCAACACTAAATGCTCAATGACATTTGTTAATATAGCAGTCGCTATATCAGCTTTAGCTGGGGGGGGGGGCCAAAAACGGTTTCGCACCGAGACCAGACCCCAAAAACGGTTTCGCACCGAGACCAGAATACGGTGGTGTTTTCGACATTTTTCGAGGATTTTTGGGTGTCTGAGCGCAAGAGGGTATTGAAATGGAATTTTGGGTCATTTTGGTAGCTTTCCGGCAATGGAAAAACGGCCAAAAATGAAAAAAACATTGTACATAGCAAGATTTTGCAGGGTTTTTGGATGCCAGAGCATTGAAAACACTGCAAAAACAAGTGTTTTGGACTGACGTTATAGCAAAAAACGTGTAAATTACCGTATGCTTGACTGGAAACATTACAAAAACACTGTCAAAAGCAATGTTTTGGAAGGATTTACTGCCTTTATGGCAAAAAACGTGTAAATTACCGTCTGTTTGACTGGAAACATTGGAAAAACACTGTCAAAAACAATGTTTTGGAAGGATTTCTTATTGAAACTTCTTAGCTTGAAGAGCCCCCACGGGGGAAAACCGCCCTTAGCCCCTCTCACGGACCGAAATAAACCTGCGGTGTGGGCGGCCACCCCACGCGAAGCGGGGTGAATATGTGTGTTCCTTTTTAAATTCTATGATGTCTTTGGTGCATTAGAATTCACAGACCTTGATCGCAATAATACCATAATATGGATGTATGATGTTTTGCCTTGGCCAAACAAATTTATATTGATAGATACATTCAATATCACTAGTATAGATAGATCCAAAGTGAATATCATATATTCTATGTTCAAATATATATATATATATATATATAGTATAAAATATAATGTTTACACACAAATGGCAATGTTGGTACAATAGTACCGTAATATACTGTACATGTAACTATATGTACAGTCAAAAAATGTGAGATTGCATTATTATTAATTAATAGTAATATGTAACTAGTATCTCACAATAATCATATACCACAAAAATAACAACTACAACATAATCACAATTGTTGTCCTCCTACAAAAAAATAACCACTTAATACTTACTCAGCTGTACAACATAATCACATGGAGGTTTGCTAAATTGGGGTATCCCAATGGCTGGATGGTTTCCAAGGAAAAATCCATCATCAAGATGGATGATGGATGTCGGGGTACCCCCATTTCATCCAATATGTACCCTCTGGTAATTTAACATAGCTATTGAAAATGGCCATTTATAGTGGATTTACCCATTAAAAATGGTGATTGTCCATAGCTTGTTAGTTTACCAGAGGGTAAATGGGAGAACTAACTATGGCTACTAACCACTTTCGATTCGTGGGATGATCCTCTAAGTACAGGAAAAATCAGCTTTCTACTGGCCATCATCATATCTATTCCACAATGGCCACAGGGTGGTGCCCCAGTTCGTTAGCGTTCAGTTGGTTTATAAGTCCAATGTCACTATGGTTTATAGTAGTTATATATCTATAGTTGACTATCTAATGTGATTATATATATACTTAACTATCTATATAGTGATATATCACATTATACATGGACTATAATAACTTGATATATCTATAGTTATAGTTATAACTTGGGGGGGCACCACCTTGCAACATCCAGTTCTCCGGCACCTCCGCCAGCATGCCGGCGGCCACGAAGCTCAAGGGCGAGTCGCCAAAAGGACGAGGGCCTTAAGCAGGTGCCACCCATGGAAAGAGCCGATATATGTGGTAAATATATGGAAATATCACCATAACAATTTGATACAAGTCTAGTAATATGCATGTTTTAGCATGTTTTTACCTTCATTTGTTTTGGGGACAGTAGGGAACAGTATGGAATAAGTGTGACGTTGTGACATCTTACTGTCAAACGTTTCGGATTTAACCATCATTTGCTCGGCTTTAATCATCAAAACTTAAGTATCTAATCCATGCATCACGTATCGATTCTCCAAAAATGAGGGTCTGTCGGGCATGACATCAAAATGGCCATAAACATATTGGGGAAGCATGCCCTTTCAATCGCAAGATTTTGCGTTACCAATTCTTGAGACAGGGGGACGTAGCTAACAGTAATCATAGTAGTCGGTGAACAAGTTCGAGATAACAGCTTTTGATTTCAACAAATCATTTTGATTTCAATTAATGTCCAATAGTTGAAACAGAACACGGGTTAATTTAAGTTGCATTTCTTGGGCAGTCAAGTGACCTATCCTTTATTAGTTTCCACAATCTCATGGGTCATCATCCCATCAATCTAACTCTTGACACACTTCCAATCGCTCCACCTTGCAAAAACATGCCTTAAATCCGAAAGCAGCCCTCCAAAGTGCGAGGATAATCACCTTCCTACCCCAGAACCGAAACAATAGCTTTCCTGACCGCAGTGTGCGGTTCAACTGTTCACTGCTGACTGGACATGATAGCATATACTATATATATATATTTACATATATTTACTATATATACAGTTATAGACATACATACACATAGTGAATATGTGTATACACGCAGTATTATACGTATGTCAACTGGGTATATCAGATATCCAATATATCACTGGCAGATTCAAAGTTGCTGGCGTACCTTGGAGCAACTTGTCCCTGGCGGTGACATAGGCGCTCATGTACACAGCCTGCCCCAACGCCAAGCACGAGCAAAGGGCTTGGAGAGGGTTTGGAGGTTTACCGTGCCGGAATTCAACCACCCCAAATGGCAATATGTGTCGATCTAATTCGATTTAAGCAACCAAAATGTCGTATAGAATCATCCGAATAGGGGGATGCAATGGAATATCATGGGATACACCCCCCAAGTGACCCCCAAAAAAATGGGTCTCAATTATTTAGGGCTTTGACCTCCAGCAACCACTGATAAGTGCTTGGTCATCTCAAAAAGGGTGGTTGAATCCCCATCATGTCACTATTTTAGTGAGCGCAGAGGCATTGAATTTATGGGGGCTTCAATGATCACAATTTGGATATTTCCATTTATGACAATGTCTGTTCCACATATCCAAATAGCCCCGATCATAGGTCGATATGCCAGTGTGGCATGGATAGGCAACTCAGTCGTATTCCCATTTCCTCCAAGTGCCCATTGGCCAGTATTCCATGAGCGTCTAAGCCTGGCCGGTTCAGTGCCGAGAACTCCTTGGAAATGTGTATTTCCCCTTGTCCATTCCGTCCAGGATTACCGTCACAACTTGGGATCCGCCAAGGATGCCAAGCATGCGTCCGTGTTTGCCAGTAGCAATCTGCGTATTGTTTGGAGAGATGCTTCAGCTTGATGGACAACTCTGTTTTCTTTAACTTCTCTACAATGTGGGGACCCCCAGTTATAAGATGGTTTATATACCCCATCAACTATAGTTATTGGAATTATAAACCAACTTAGCTATCGTTTGGTAGCCCCACATTGTAAGGATGAGCTTGTGACGAGCACCCCACAGGATGCGTGCTGAGTCTTTGGCCTGATCGTCAACTTATGTGGGCACGGCTTATTTCACCCTGGTATCCAGGTTTTCAAACCACAATGCTGTTCGTTGTGGATATTCCAGAAGTGACCCCATGGATACTGACCATCCATTTTTTTCAACACTGTGATGCGAACTTCACCATGAACAGGAACAGTATGGATACAATATATATATATATATGTGCACATTCCAACGTCCAACAACAAGGTTTAATACACACATGCAAAAAACAATCAATATTATAATAAAATATTTTTTAATTGTGAACAGCATACCACTACGTATATATATATATAATATATATATATATTAAACATGCAAAGTTGACAATATAGCATTCACACACTAACAATAACATTTTGACAATAAACGTCCTCATGTAAACAATGATCCTGTAAACATTAACCATCAGTAACCATAACAAATTTGAACGCCTGCATTGCCAAGGCAACTACTCCAAACCACCCACGGAGGAAGCCTGTCTGGTGGTGAAAAACATGTGGTCATTTTGGACACCGAAACCCTTCACAAACCAGGGGGAACAGGAAAACAAACACTATACAACATATATATATATATCATATTGATTATAGGATTTTCATATCATATTAATGTGTATATATATATATTACAGTACCATGAGGCCACCAAACACATGTGAATACTAAGTCCCTTTTGGATGGCCAACGTTTCCAGTCAGTCTGATCCCTCCAATTTCGTTGGGTCATGGCGAACTGAGTCAAAAGCCTAGGCCTAGGTACACCAAACGCTACCCCAAAAATGGCTGGCGCATGGAGAGTCTATTCCTCCACTAGGACCTAGTAGGAGCAACTTGCAAGGTGATGATGACAATTCACCCAAGTTGGTAACCATCATGTGGGTAAAACAATGTCATTTTTTACCACCCATGACAGGAAATGCTTTGGTGAACATACCACCAAAAAAACATGGTGATGTGGCGCGTTTATGGCATGGTAATTTGCCCTTACTAACGCTAGTTACCCTCTGGTAAACAAACAGTTCGCTATGGAAAACCACCATGCTATTAGTGGGTAAATCAACGAACTAAATGGCCATTTTCAATAGTTATTTTGTATCTTTACCAGAGGGTATACCATCATATATATCCCAATAAATCCCATTAAATTCCATTGAATCCCATCAAATCCCATTAAATCACCATTAAAATCCCATTAAATCACCATTAAAATCCCATTAAATCCCATTAAATTCCATTGAATCCCATTAAATCCCATTAAATCCCTATGAAGTCTCATTGAATCACCATTTATCTTCAGAATCCTCGTGGTTTTCCCAGAATTCCTGGGATGCACCGCCACAACGATCGCCTGGTAAGGCGAATACAGCAGTAACTTTGGCACCTCGACGCAGCCATGGAATCGTCATCAAGTGTATGCATAGAACAATAATTCATAGCTATATGTGCACATATTTATAGATAATTATAAATATATACATATTATCATGTATATATTTTTTATATTACATTATCATATGAATAAAAACTGAATTCCATACATTTAAGATACTGTACATCGTGTCAACAATACACGTTACTTACAACATATTATCCAAGTAATAATGTGTTGACCATATAATTTCCATTGTTGGTAAAATTACATCACAGAAGAATATAATATGATCAAAAGTATACCTACAAACCCACACAACACGGGCACTCAGCTTGGCGCATCTACGAACTATGTAACTGCAAAGGGAGATACCCTCCTGTAAAGGTCTACATAGATGTGGCAAATCTACCATATAGATCATTTTCCAAGATAAGTCGATGTTTCTTTTCACATCTTTTTGTATGATTACCCCGGGGAACCTTGCAAACAGTACCAGTATCCCAATGAAAAACCAAGTTCAAAAACATATGTTCTACCTGAAATAAATGAGCCGACAAATAAAACACATACACATTTGTGTATGGTTGTGGCTCAAACTTTGAGAAGCCTTCCAAAATGACTATATTTGAGTTACCAGCAAATTTATCACAAAGACCATATAACCCATGACGGATCCATTCACGGTGCTGCTATATTAGTGGTGCTCCAAAGATCTGCGCTGCAAAATGGTAGGTTTTCATGGTGGGTGAAATTTCTAGCGTGCCGTGATTAGCGTTTTGTTTGTGGTCTTACTATATAAGCAATGATCATAATGATCCAATGGAATAATAACATCATATATATATGTTATAAACTTTGATACACACTTCCCCACGGCATACCGACCTGAGACAACATCAGGGGAGACGAGACAAGAAACGACATGAACCCAGTAAGGCAATGTTAATTACATGGGTGTTTTTGGACACCCCACATTTGTTTTTGGACACCCCACATTTGACCTAATTTCACCGTGCCAAGCATCATGATGCACCCAAAAGACAATCTTACATATTGCACCCAAAAACCTTGCCCAAACATGTCCCTTAATTCAAAAAAACATACCTTGCTACTGTACTTGAGAAAAATACAAGTCCGAAATGGTCCGAAGAATTAAAACCATCTAAAATGTCCAAAATGGTCCAAAATGTTGGTGAAGGGGTGATACCCAAAGCGATCCAAACCATCACCATGGCACAACGCCGCGGTAGACGCCCCGCAAGCCCTGTAGGTGTCGGAACTCCCCCACGTCGCCAAAGCGCCGTGCCTGGACAAAAAAATGGAGATTTACCAGCCAAAAAAGGGGATTTCACTGGTTGCTTGGACGTTTGATTGGAATCTTTTTAGATATATAACCAGCATATAGTATACGATCAAATGGGTCTGTCTAACAATGGGGTATCCCCCAAATTGATCATGTAAATGCGGAACACGATAAAAAAAACATATAAAACATATAAAAACTATTAAGATCATTAAGCTTTGGGGTATCCTTTTCTTCAACAAACTGAGGTGATGCCTGCATTCAGCTGAGATATCCAACTGTTTTTTGATGCTATCCCATTTCTCTTGATTCTATTCCATCGATGAAGTTGGGAACTTCATACAGAGAAACAATCTCATTCAACTCGGGATGCTTACGTTCCTTTCATTGAATTCTTGATGATACGAGGTGAAGCCCTTCCAGTTATGCTGTTGGTATATAAACCCATTGACTATGATTATATACTGTGATGTATTGTTATGTATGGCAATGTATGGTTATGCGTGGTTATACAATGTTGTACATTATATACCCCAACCAGAAACATCCATAAACCATCATAAACCCTGGTTAAGTTATCAGTCAACTCAGCTATCCTCGAAAACCTCACCTTGTAAACTCATGGCCTTATCCCTGTTGCTTGTTGGATTCTTGTCGTTGGTTGACCCTCAACGATTCACCAACAATACGGAATCCACACAATTGTGTATTTCTAGCGTGAATGAGTGAATCATTTCTTGGTGTATGTCTTGAACATTCTTGAATCCACCAATGGATTCACTATATAAATACATAGCTATGAGGTCCTCTTAGATGGGCCCGTCTGATAAATGATCTACCGGCATTGACCTATTGTTTGTGAAAAAATGGGCTGTCGATCGTGTCGCCTTAATGAAACTGAATGATTTTCGGGGTACAGTAGATGGGTCCATGTTTAGGATTTAGATCGATTTTGAATGATTTAGATCTTTAGTCTCTATTCATCCAAAGTTTTCCCCACTATTCTTGTTCCAACTATAGATCAAGGATGATCAAGGGCCTGATAGCCTTACAACCCAATGCCACAGATTCGGCCCCCGAACCCTCGCGACTATGTCTTGCAGGCACCTGTCTCCGACTTTTCCAGGTGTCCAGGGGATAGAGAATCAGCTTAGTCGCCTCAGGAGCTGAGAATCGTCACTGATCACATGGTGGATTTTTGGGCGATGCTGGCTTAGTATGTGACAATTCTCGAAGTTACCTCAAACCAGGGCTCACTGAGAGGTCACTTTAAATGGCCTGGCCTATTCATTGAAGGTTGTTGCGCCCCAGTTGGGTTGATCAACAATCACCCCTCTGTGGTGGTGATGTCGGAGATCTCTGTTCGTTGGATCCGTCTGCGTTGTCAAATTAACAATTTGGTGCAGCGTTTTACATTGTAGAGATAGACAGATAGATAGATAGATAGATAACTAGCTAGATAGATAGATAGACATATAGATAGATAGAGGAATATATTAGATAGATGGATCGATAGATAGATCGATAGATAGATCGATAGATAGATAGATAGATAGACATATAGATAGATAGGTAGATAGATCGATAGATAGACAAATAGTTCTTATCTTATTTTATCTTATCTTCTCTATAATCAAATCAAATCAATCAATCTATCTATCTCTATCTATCCATTCATGCCAAACACTCTCCCATTTATGTTAAATCCACTTTTTGGGACCGCTAACCATTGATACACTGATACACTCCAGCAGAAAGGTAACTTCTATCCTGGCTTTCAAAACAGCACCCATCTCAAAATGAAGAAGAAATAATATGAACCTACAAAGTGTCCCCTTGACAGAATAGTGGTGTTAGTAGGTTTAAGGCTGATGGGGATTTATGATCGAAACATCTAGAGTATATTCGTATATATATATAATCATATATCAACATGATGCTTTTCAAGAATTATATTTTGATATTTTTCCCAACACTTTCAGATTACATACCATAGCCCTTCGGTGTTAACCCAGTGGCGGCTTTGGCGACGCTGCCGGCCGCAGCGTGCTCTGCGGCCGACAAACTGACGCACCAGATTTGGCGGTGCCGAAAACTGGGGAGGATCAGATTTCAATGGTAGGTTTAGCAATGACTAATAATGGTTAATATAGGATTCACCGAAAACATAAACATACCATGTTGATCCATTTTGGAGATGGGTTCTTTCTATTTATGATGATCTTGAGAATGATTTATCACTGGGTTTACCACATGAGTAATGTACATAGTATAGATGATTGGAACTGGAAAGAATGCCAGTACATTCAAGTTACAAGGGTTTCATTTGTCAGCTACTGACCATATATATAGTTCGATGTTCCCAGCGAACTAAGCTTCATTAATGTACTTCGTAGATTTTCCAGCCAGCCACGTTTGATGACACTGGAGGCCAAAACAGAACATCCAAAATTTCATGGACGGACGTCTCACATCTCTCCACAGGACTAGTCTGGTCATTTTGGCATGGGAACCGGGGTTTGCGAGTAGACAGTTGGGTTGTACATACTCATACCCCACAAGTCATTATGTATCACAATTACGTGGTTCCTGACTGAATTATTGGATCAGAAGCTCGTACAAACAATTGCGAGTACAACACCAATGCATGAAACTCATTTGATGAACTATAATTTCTATATATCAAAAGCAATGTCGGGTATATCCATAGTACTTCCAATAGTATTAACAGGGATTGGATGGGATTGGCAAGGTGAATAGCATGTTCTTGCCACTTCTACCATGCACTTCGCAGGTCGGAAAATGGGGCTATACCATGACATTGGGGCACCCTACAAACCTCAAGTCAGGCAAACCCATGGATGAAGATAGTTCATTATTTAAGACCCATGTTTGCTGGTTCGGCCTACAACAACAACAATCCAACATCACAGTGGAACTGAGCCCATTCTGTAAATGAGAAGTATGTGGCTTCACATCAGTCACAATCTGTGGGTCTCCAGATATAGCATATTTTTTCAAGCTCTGCTTGGTCCATGATGGATGCTTGACCGCTTGACCCACTCACTTTAATCATCCCAGTTAGTAATATATAATTGATCCATAAGCTGAGTCATTGATTATCATTACGACACATCATTAATATCTGTCCATCTTTAACCATCACAATCATCATTAGTGGTTCCAAAGGATAACTAATTGGTGGTTGAGCCATCCCCCTGAAACATATTAAAGTCAGATTGGATCATCATCCCAACTATTGGGGAAAATAACAAATGTTCCAAACCACCAACCAGATAAAGATGGTTAACGAGATTATCTTACTTAAAGCTGAACTACCACAGCAGCCACATTTGCCAGCCGACCCCTTTGGCCTGACATCGCTTTTGGGCGTAACGAAAGTGGACCTTCGTCAAAGGCGGTGTAGGAGTCTGAGCCTGATTCAAACATAAATCACATAGGAACTAGTCAAAACCTATTGATTGGTGCTGCTGGTTGGTTGATAGAGAGACTATCGCAATGGATCAAACGGCAAAAAGAAACAGTAGAACCGTTTGTATCAACATGTCCAGATTGCAGTATATACGGATAGTTATAACAACAAGTTTTTCATAGCTTTTCCCAGTCTACAAATCACCAACCGTTTCCTGCTTACTATATCAAAGAGACCTCCTACCTTTTCGTTTGCAACCACTCAAATTTGGGTACGCATTTTCCATCCATTATTTTCGAAACCCAGAGAGCCAACAAGATCATCAAACATATCAGCAAGGTGTACCGGGTGGGTACTGAGCATTGTCGATGAAATAATATACTAGTATATATATATATACATATTTGTTTGGTTTTGACAAGCACACTAGATATGCTTGGTTTGTAAACCCACTAGTTCAATACATCCTCTATTAATTATTAACAGTTACCTCAACATCCTCAACTCAGCTACCGCTCAAGGCTTAAGTTTCTCTGAAACTGTGCAGTAGCCATGGAACATAGAACACACATTTTGGAGAATGAATAAAGGCGATATACATACCTCTACAAACATACCCTCTGGTAATTTAACATAGCCATGGAGAATGGTCCATAGAAATAGATGGTTTACCTATTAATAGCATGGTGGATCTTTCCATGGCGAACTGTTAGTCATAACCAGAGGGTAGGTCACTACATGTCATCGGGTCCATCAAGTCTCCCGCAAAAACCACCAGCACCATGGCCCCCACGCGTCACCCATAGCTGTGCATGGCCATGGCGATCTGAGATGGGAGCCAGAATCACAGACTGTGATGGCTGACCTGAGAAAGACCTCTTCCCCAAATGCTCTATCCCTTTATAATCTATTCACAAACATGTGGGTCATTTTCTTGGCATATGTTGGCATAGAAGGTGCCCACCCACATTCATCGTGCGGGTATAAACAAAATGGGTTCAAACATGTTCAAACCGCCTATGTACCGCGCAGTGGCGCGGAGTTGTCACTCTTCGTGACTCCAGTATGTGCAATTCAATTTAACTAAATGCAATTTACTGCAATTCATGGAGGGGAATCATCGTGAGTGGCAACTGCTTTTTGCCTCCTGGGATTGATGTGGTATGATATCCTATCCATGTGGTGGAAATCCAAACATACAAGGGCTGAACAACACCTATGAATCATGAACATCTATGAACATGGATTGATGACCATCAACCAGAAAAACATGTTAATCTAATCTAATCTAACTTTCGACATCTTTCGAGCGTGGCACATGTGTTGCTCTAATCCTACTTATTGCTGCCCTTAAGCCAGGTCTTCTTGAGATGAAGACACGTCATGTGGGCGTAAACCATGTGTGGTGCCACAAAAAAAACGGCCAACCAGTAAGGGCGGACTTTCTTGGTAGAAATCCCTGCAACCTCCCAACTGCTCCTGTTGTTCGAGGTCTCAATTGATGGATGTGTTTCCAAACAGAATGACAGTGCCCAAAAGCCTTCATATCTTCACGTCATCTGTTCCGATTTGCTGGTTCAATGGGATTCCATTTGCTAGTCACTAGCGTTGGAAAATAGAAAAACATAAACACAAAAACATGAAAAACCAAAGAACATCAAACATCACTAGTTTGACCCTCATTCAATCCAGGTATTGGATGATTAATCTGTTTCTATTAAACAAAATCAACAATGGACAAAAAGGAGGTTTCTCCTTTCCAAAACCACACCGGAAACACCGAATCTAATTTTTCTTCTGGATCGCGGAATCATCTAGATTCGTGAAACCATAAACTATACCCGGCCTGGTAATCTGTTACATAGCTATTGAAAATGGACATAGAAATAGTGGATTTACCCATTGAAAATGGTGATTTTCCATAGCTATGTTAGTTTACCAGAGGGTATAATTTCCTACTAATCTTCTACTAATGTTCAAAACTCATGTTCCATCTGCCAAAGGCATGTGACTCCTGAAGGAATCTGTGCGATTGATCCACCTTTCATCACCTTTCTGATTGCAGAAATTCAACAACAGACGCTTTTGCATTAGTGCTGCAAGCAAATCCCGTGCCAACTTGACCGGCTCGGAACCAAACTTCATCGCTACAGGTTTTTAAGTCCATCCATGATCATCCTGAAACAACCTGCATGGTGAACAAAAATGGGACAACTGTTGGCGTTTTGCCCGACATTTGGGTGATCTTCAAGTGAGCCAGTGGACTTGTTTCCTTTCCGGAAAACATTCTGGTTTGCATATATTTATGGTTGTGTGAAACATACACCCCAAAGGAAGACATTTACCCACTATGGACGCATGATCCACTCTTTGAAGTCCACAAAGGTGCGCAAGGGCCATGGGCCATGGGCATGGGTCAAAACCTTTGGTTTTCCAACATTTCAAGAGTGAACGTCCATACAAGGTGACGCCCCGTAATTAGCTAAGTTGGTCTATAGGTTAACTAGGTGTGGCAACTGCAACTGTAGTTGAGCCATTCAAAATACGTCCCATCTCATGAAATACTAGTTCTGTTTTCTAGGTTTCCTATGGCTTATCATAATCCCCACTCAATTGGCTAGTATAAGCCCCTAATGTGGGTAAAACAATAATAAACCATCCCCCAGTCATCACCATTTTTATGGGTGGTATAAACCATCAAACATGGGGTGGTTTACGACATTGTTTTAACCACATTATAAAGCAATCAACCAGGGCACTTTGAATGGCGAGAAGGATAAGTTTAGGATCGAATCCTTGGTAGCCTCCGGTGAGTTCCATGAACATTTTACAAGGGAAAAAGTATAGGAAAAACGTAGGAAACATATGGGACATCCACTGTAAATAAACATTTGTAGCTGGGAAATCATATGAAATCATGGAACTAAATGAATGATTTTCCAGCAAACCATGTTTACAACGCCGGATGGTATATCAAATGGACTCTAGAGATCAATGAGGTAAACTGTAAACCTCGGCGATGGACATGTGAGTGGCCCAGCGATGAACCTCTGCCAAGCGGGCAAATGCACAGGTGTTTGGACCATGCAGAATGAGACGTCTTGTGCCTAGTCCCGGTAAAACGCACACACCGAACTCACCAACAGCTACAGCAGTGGGAACATCGATGTCACAAAGAAAAAATCATTAGACAGTGCACCAACTTATGGATACCAAAAAGCTATACCATGTATATCCAGGCCTCTCAACATATGGGGCCTATATCCCCCAAATATCCAGCTAGTCTGATTTTGAGAAAGTCCCAGACATTTCCAAGATCCACAGGATCCAAGCACCAGATCACCGGTTGATGTGGATACTCCACAGTTTTCGGAACGTCCTCAATTTGTTGGAGGTGGATTTTGCCTACAATGTGCTACCTGAATCTTGGGTGTCACGCCTAACATTCACGGTGATATGATTGAAATCCATCAAAACATGATGCAACTTGTTCTCCAATCATTGCACTACCCAAGTAAAACCAGTGCATCCACTTTGTTAGTTTATTCTGGGATTGTTTATGGCAGTTTGGGGATTGTTTCCATCTGGAATCTGATCTGCCAAAATTACTTTATTTCTTACCTCGTCTCCCTCGTGTGCTATTTCGTTCCCCAGTTTTAACGCCTCGCATCGCTAATTCGCATGATGGAAATAAGGCTTGTCCTCGTTATTTCTCAATAAGGAATGAAGGTTTCAGGTTGTGGTGTGGCCCAAACCAAGCGACAGAAAAACTTTTCCCCCTCTTAAAAGTTTATTTTGGGGTTACCTCGTGTGACAACGGGACGCCTCGCTAGTTCCCATGTTCAATACAGAAGACTTCCCCTCGTCATTTCTGAGTAGGGGTTTAAAGTTTAAGGTTGTGGGGTGGCCCAAGCCAAGCGAACAAAAAACTCTTTCGCCACTGAAAAGTTTAGTTTGGGGATCGGGCTTGCCTGCGTTCCTTTTCCTCCTCGTCCGGCTGCTTGCGCTTCATACAATGATTTCCTTTTAGCTTGACCCCCCAAAAAATCATCGTACAATGATTTTTCTAAAAATAGTTTTCTTTGCAGCTCTTTCATGCTCACAGTGATGAAAGCAAAGCAAGCTCGGGTAGAATGCATTCAAAAAACTTTCCTACACCGCAAAAGTTTCTTTCCTAGTGACGGAAAATCAAACTTTGTGGCTCCCCAAAAGTTTTTCTAACCCAGTCCAAACATGCAACAAACCAATACAAGGCTACCTCGTCGAGTTGGCTAATTCACAGAACCGAATTAAGCTTTACCTCGTTAAATCTGACTTACCCACCTCGTTGCCTCGTTTGTCCTCGCTAAAATTTGTGCAGATCTGATGTGAAACACTCTGAGCGAATCCATCCAGTCCAACAGAAACAATGCACACGGCAAAGTTATACAAAATAGCTGAGTAAGTCAACACAGCACCACTGACTTCTGATACGAATAAATGGCTGTGGGTCGAAACTGGATACTCAAAACTTCCCATATCAAGTGTTCCCCTGATGTTGCTGACACATACTCAAAGTACATGCGCATCAACAAAAAAAACATCATGTCATATCATTTCTATTCTATTCTTCAGCAACATGGGGTAGTCTGAAATAGGGGGCCTTCAAATTTCATGGTTGAGCATCATGTTGCTCATTAGATGGCATGATTTTTCGGTATACTCCGTTTTCAGACCCACCCAAATCACCCGCATGTGTGTGTGTGTTCTTCAACAAACTCAGCTGAATTCACTGACTTTGAAAAGCCCTGAAATCTTCGCCGGCCGATGTCGCTCGCTCGCAACCACTGGCGCTCATGGTACAGCCACACATCGACTTGGCACAGGAAGATTTACCCGGCCTGGTAATTTGTTACATAGCTATTGAACATTGCCATAGAAATAGTAGATTTTCCCATTAATAGCATGGTGATTTTCCATTGCAAAATGTTAGTTTACCAGAGATCTGGGCAAATTATAATAATTCACTGACCTGAATTAAGGCCATTTTGGGATGATTTCCCTTACTAACCACTATTCCAGTGAGGTCGCAGTGAGGTCGTTATAATTTGCCCAGAGAGATAATCCAAGGTTTACACCGCTCACGCATAGCAATGTTTAAGGTACACTTGAAGTGACAAAGAATTGCTGGGGATCCACTCGGTTCTAATGATGCGTAAACATCATCGGTTGAAACCAAAGGCGTGCAACATGGTAAAAGCTATCATGGTATAGGCTATCATGTCTGGTTGGTGGTGCAATAACCATCTTGAAAAATATGAAAGTCAATGGGAAGGATTATCCCATATATATATATTATGGAAAATAAAAGTCATGTTCCAAACCACCAACCAGATGTGGTCGGGAAAATCCTTAGCTTTCTGATGCCAAAAGACGATCGAAATTAGCCCAAACCCTCCTACCCTGCTTGGAGGATTCCACAAGGCCTAGTAACCCTGGTTAGTAAGTCCCCTAAATTGCTTGTCCCACCCATCAATGGGTAAATCGGTTATGCATAACTATCGTTAGTAACCGCTTACTAGGTGGTAAGATCCTGCAAGTGGTACATATGGTGTTTCATCAGCGAAATGTTGGGGTATGTCTTTGACCCATTCCAACTTCATCTACTAGTTTACTTCGTCCAAAGATTGAGCTACTGACAAAGTCCAGCGGTTGATCATCATTATATCATTCTCCCTCAAAATCAACATAAACTAAAACAAAACCCGGAGAATTCGTGAACCATGCACCTTGTTGTCACAACCCAGCCTGTCTGGGAGGTTCATGGTTTCAACCCTGTTTACTGATGGGATTGAAATCTTCAGTTCGTGAGTTATGGCACCATTTAGAGCTGTAAATGGGATGAGAGCTTCTGAAACTTTTTTTTGGGTAATGTATCATGAAATAAGCCAGTTATAAGCTAGTTAGAACATGTTAGAACTGTTGAGGGCTATAACTGCCACGGTTTCTCAGAATTTTCCCCATGGATCCAATACTTTCCAGGGCACCAGGCCGGCATCACGAGGCCACTGTGAGGCTATCAGGCGCTATCAGGCGGTCAGCTGGCAAAGTTCAGGGCCTTGGCTTCCAGCCACAGCTTCCTCCAAGAAGAAAGCCTGGGATGTTGGAATGTTCATTGTGTTTGTTTTGTGGGAACATCATGGCATGGCTGTGGGGCTTTCAGCAACAAAAATATAAGTTTTTTTTGTTTTTAAAGGGTGTGTGTGTGTGATGATTCAATGGGGTCTTATTGGATTTTATGATGACGATGATGATGATGATGATGATGATGATGTACTTATATATACATATGTTATTTTATGACTACTGTTGTTGTTATTATATACGCTCTGATTTTATATATTGTTGGAACTTATTGGCATAAAGTTTAACAAACATAACCAAGAAACTGGTGATAGTCATCGGCATGACCCTCCGGAAAAATATTTTACAGCTACGGAACCTGGACAAACAATGCCCTACTAAACATGGTGATTTTCCATAGTTATCTAAAATTATCAGAGGGTGATGGATATAATTATATATCACATCAAACATTTTGGAATATGGACTGGAATATGAAATACACTATACCCTTTGGTTATTTAACATAGCCGTGAAACATGGCCCATTTATAGATGGTTTACCTATTAATAGCGTGGTGATTTTCCATGGCTATGTTAAATAACCAGGGGGTATGTCTGAATACAAATGGATATATTTTATGGTCGAAATCATTGGGGATTTATTGCTATCCCCAGATGCCGGACTCTTGGACAGCTGGAAACTACGAGGGAACCAGCATCTGTTGGTGGCTTTGGGATGGCAACTTAAGAAGAAAACAATCTTTCAACCCCCCCAAAAAGGCAGGGTCTATGTTGGGGGAATGGTCAATTGCTTTGACCAAATCAATTTCAGTGACTCTTTCGCAATTGTCATGCCAGAGCCATGACAAAACGTACAAAAACATTGGATCAGTGACCATTTCAAGAAGCGATTTATGGGAGGTAGCTACCATGACTACCCGGTCTGGTAAACATTCACACAGCTATGGAAAATGGCCATAGAAATAGTGGATTTGCCCATGAATAGCATGGTGATTTTCCATAGCTATGTGAAAGTTTACCAGAGGGTGTAAAGTCTATGATAGTCTATGTGAGGGCTATGGAAATGGGTATATCATTGGTGTATAAGGTACAATGCTTCCAATTTAGGTGGTACCTCTTTCAGGGCCATTGATTGGATGATATGACCCGATAACTTTAGAACAAAGTAATGCCATCATGGCCAATCTCATCTTGGACTTGCCATCATGGCCTCCGCCAACACATCCAACCCTGTAATACGTACGTTCTCCGTTCCCAAAACAATCATCTCCAATCTCGTACCAATGTATAAATTAATTATACAAATCATTACAAATTCTACCCTCTGGTAAACATTCACATAACTATGGAAAATGGCCCAGCCGAAATAGATGGTTTACCTATGAATAGCATGGTGAATTTCTATAGCTATCCCATCCCCAAGCTCTTCCCCCATGACCTGGCGCTCGGTTCACCGTTTCACCAAGCAGCAGGTCATGGGCCCTTTCCTTCGATGCTTGGTCTTTGAAGACCCGATTAAAGACCTGGCGCCACTCATTCACCTGGAGGTTGGTGCAACGGTTGGTGCTTGAACCACGAACCACGGTCAAAAAATGCCATAGTGCTGGTTGATGATAAACAAAAACTGCTTTATTTTTCGGTGATCCCCACCAAGTGACAATTTATCTGACATAACTTTGACGCATACTAAAACAATTTATCTGACATTTTATCTGCATCTATCTGTGATATATTGTGACATTTTGCCTGGCATTCTATCTGACATGTTATCTGCCAGCGCTGGACGACATATCTTCACGGTGCAAATGGCAATTTCAGGACTAAATCCTCAATTTTCCAAACCATCACATATCATATGTGTTGGCCATATATCCTATTACATCCTGATGAAATACCCATTATATTTCCATTGCACCAACATTTATTTCCCTATAGAGGATGATTGAATCCTCATGTAAGGATGATTTAGGTACACCCGAAAACCAGCACAATACCAATTGATTTGCCGTAAAAAAAACACTGAATCACATCCAAAACCATCTCATTATTTTTTTTTAAACAACTCATGTTGGTCCAAGATGATTGATCATGTCAGAATCCATAATGAATTTAGTAAAAATCTCATACCCCCATAATTTTGGTAGAACGAGCCATGTTTTTGGTTATTGCTCATACCAACCTTTCATTATTTCAAATTATTTCTAAGATTTGCTTACCGAACCAACAAAAAGGCCGAACATATTCCCAGAAAATGATTCCCAATTTCAAGTGGGTTTTCCATCATGGGAAAATCTGCCAATCTGGTCGATCGACTTCAGCAAATCCAGGATCAGCAAATCACTCATTGAGGTCGATGACTTTAACACACAAACCTTCCTTTATCATCATATATCTGGGTAAATCATCATAGTTCACTAACTTGAAATAAGGACATGTGGGCATGATTCCCCTTACAATTCCCATGATTCCAGTCAAGAGTCACTACAAATTTGCCCAGATTAAAAGGGGATTTTCAATTGCCAATCCACCAGCAACAAGTCACAGCCACCAGTCCCTCCAAGTGGCAACAAGGCCGATCTTGGTCTGTGCCAGCTCGCGAGCGCTCACCTTTCGCTGCTCCAGGCCTCACAAAAAAAGATGGAGGGAACACCCTGCAAGGTCAGGCCCCCTGTTTAATCGCTAAGGAAGCCATAGGAAAATGGTGACTTAACCAAGGAAAATTGTGATTTCATGGAAGTTAGAGCTGACTGATAGCTAAGTCGTTAGGCACTGGCTATGATTTAATCGGCAAAAATGACATTTTAACTTATTATATTGGAATATAATGGACATATAAGAGGCACTGAATGGGGATTTTATGCGAATCTAAAAGGAATTGATTAGCCCAAATGAAATATAACAATGATGAGGATTTAATGTGGATTTGGGTACTTCACGATGAGGATAGCTTGGGTTTGTTTAATGACTTCGTGGGGGGTTGAGCAACAAACAAATGTAATTTAACAATCGAAAAAGGGATCTGACCAACACAATTTGGGATTTAAGCAACAACAGTGGGTTTTCAAGCAACATTCATTGGAAAGTAGCTGATTATATTACCATCTGGTTATTTAACAGTTCGCCATGGAAAATCACCATGCTATTAATAGGTAAACCATCTATTTCTATGGGCCATGGCTTCCATGGCTATGTTAAATAAACAGAGGGTATATTGTATTTCGTATTCCAATACATCTTCCAAAACCTGAAATAAGACCATATTGGGATAATTTCCCTTACTGTATTAACCATGATTCCCAGGGCTCGGTCGCAGTGAGCTCGTTATAATATATCCATATCTATACATATATATATATATATACACACATGACATGGCAATTGAATGGGGACGCATTGGATCATGTAGAAGAACTTTTGGTGATGAGTTAGGCGGCTGCAAGTTGGATACGGAGACGTAAGCAACAGTTGAAGGGTGATCTCACTGATCACTAATATGGTGATTTATTGGGGATTGATTGGAATATACCCTCTGGCTATTTAACATAGCCATGGAAGCCATGGCCCATTTATTGATGATTTTCCCATTAAAACCTCCATTTATAAGGGATTTTCCATGGCTATGTTATATAACCAGATGGTAACATAATATTTCAAGAACCAATAATATGATATCTGGATTTGTCTGAAAATGAATGAAACCGGGGTATACCCCCACATGCTCATTTTCATAGGGAACATGATGATACATAGTTGGCATTGGGGGTGCCTATATTTTGAGGCAAACCAAAACTGCTCAATGCCACCCTCGGATTCATAAACCCTCATTGATTATACAATTACGGCGGGGTAGCGGGTTACCTCCGTCTGCTACTTAAATGGTGCCCTGCTAGCAAAACATCAGGGGTTGACACAAAGCAACCTGCATTGAATATGCTTCTCAAAATCGACAAGAACTTCTTGATATCTTTTTGACTCAAAATCAAAAAAAACATGAATCTCCAATGAGTTTCAAGTTGTCACCCATATGTACCAATAGCCTCTGGTTTTCGGCGAAAGATTTAAACGTAGCAATTCCCACATCGCGTTGAAGTTGAAATCCTGGTGAATATCTTGGTGCCGAAGCTTGGGATTTACAGATAAGGCCCGAAATATCACTTATAAATGGCTATATAAATTGCTATTTTAATGTGGTTATCTGAAAATATCAGAAGGTAATGGATATATATATATATTATATATATATATATTATATGTGGATATATAATTAACATCAAACATTTTGGAAAATGGATTGGAATATGAAATACAATATCTGGTTGGTGGTATACCTACTGTACCCCTCTGAAAAATATAAAAGTCAGTTGGAATTCTTATTCCCAATATATGGAAAAAGTTAAACATGTTCCAAACCACCAAGCAGACATGGTTATTTTCATGTGGTTATAATTCCATAAATATCCATACATGGGGTTTTGTGTTGATTGACTTACAACTGGTAAAAAAAAAAAACATAACTGTATGGATGTTCAATGTTCATCCCCCCAAAAAAAATATGGAACATCAGATCAATGAAAATTATAGGTCTTGACCCATGCCAAAAAGCAAATGGCCGGACGGATTTCATATCCTATGCATTTCTATTGTATTTCTAACGTATAAGATGGTGATAACTAATTAACATACTTTTTTGTTTATTTTGGAAGTGACTAATCTGGTAAACCATCTCGAAAATGGGTTCATTTATGGCATTGGAATGCCCGCATTCAGCCATTGGGTTTCACACAATCTCTGTGAAATTTCATACATTCCTGTGAAATAGCATAAACTCACCATGAAATATCCATTCAAGTCCATTTAATCATCAGTTATGAATCACCATTTAATCACTAATCATAGTCAAGTATAGTCATCAGTTATTGATCACTAATCATTGATCACTAATCATCAGTTATTGAATAGGCAATCCCAATGAAATCCCCATGAAAACCACCCTGAAATCAGATCTCACCACCACCCGCAGATGAACTCACTGGGCCGGCCTTTCAACCACCGAAGCGCTTCACAGCGTGCACGCTGTCCTGGAACGCTGGAACGCGCAGCAGGGGGGCCTCACCTTGTGGTGATGGCCAGTCATTGAAAGGTCGTCATTCAAAGTAAACAGATGCATGATTCATTCCTATGAAGATTGGGGAATATCTTGTACATATCGAAGATATTCATTCCTATGAATTTGTAAATAATACAAATCTATTGTACATATTCAAGGTAGTCTTCATGATGAAGATGACTCATTCCTATTGCACATAGTCATGATTTTCCGCCCAAAGATACTCCATTTGTAAATGAACTGTCGGTAATCCTCTAATGATCATATTCCATTTGTGAACTTTCGGTTCTGTACAGAGAACGCATCCCATTTCCAGCCAACTGTACCAAGATCTCCCCGGCCTTTCTTCTCCTCGGCGCGTTGGGCGCGTTGCATCCCATGCTCAAGTTTAATGGGATTCATGGCTGTGGTCATCACACCATCAGGGATTGCTTCGACTGGATAGCTAAACCATTGACCATTGCCTAATATGGGTAATCCAACTTTTGACAATTATATAAATTTATATAATATGGTTTAATTAATCACGTGTAATCATAGAATGCCAGAAATGCGATACACTCCAGTCATGTCCCAGAATTGGAGTTTCAGCCTCCATGTTTCCCAGAAGATCCGCCGTTGGTGGCTTCAAGCCATCAAGTTGAATCATCAGCCCAGGTAGGCTCGCAAAAATACAGCTACTGGAAACCACCAACCCATCAACAAGTGAACCCACTAGTGGCAGTAAGTCAATATTGGTAGATTATATGGGTTTGTCTTAAAATTGGGTACCCCCAAATACCAGCAAATATAATGGATTCCAACGGCTTATTGTTATGCCATTAAGCATTGCCATTTTGGAGGTCGCCGATTTTAAGACAAACCCATATCGGTCATCGAACTTTGGGGGAGTTGGTTGACTTTTTTTAATACATCACATTACGTTCCCATTAGACATTACAATTATGCTATATTATAACTCCCATCACTATATTCTCATGATATTCCTATCTGAACCCACAAAATCCCAACTTCGGCCAAGCTGCACCCGCTTCACACGCTTCACGCATCGCAGCCTTCAGGGCATCTCTCGCTTCCTCCAGGCCCTTTGGTCCCTCACGGACTTCATAGGCGTCGTAGGCCTCCGGATCTGTCCTGGGACCAGCTGCCGGTCAGCTATGGGGTTGTCTTAAAAGGATCCCCCAAGTCACCATAGTCAATGCATTGGTTTAAGGGAAAATCTACAGGAAACCATGGTTTTTACCATCAAATATAGGGGTTTCCTGTAAATTTTCCCGTCATCCAATTCTGTGATATAGGTTTTTGTACTAAAATGTTTGACTTGGATGATTTTTTGGGGAAACCTCATGACTTAGGACACCTCCCAACGGACCTGAATTTTTGTGGATGCTACCTATGATCTTTCTGAAGGTCTACGGTTGTCAGTAAAAGTCAGCCGTTCAGGCATTGGCTAAGTAGTGTCAAGGGTCAGGTGGCGTTGGTTAAGTCCCCGCAAAGCCTCTGTTCAATTCCCATTGAATTTGCATTCTCTCCCATTCGAATCACCATTATATCACCATTTCCAGTACCTTCTGAGACGGTACTTAACCCCATAAACTTAAACCATACCCCAAATAGTTCCTCAGAAGGTTTCGGCTGGATCCACAGGGATTGGTCAGGATAGTCTAGTCCCATCAAGTCCCCATGAAGTCATCACTCATCATCACCATCACTGACCATCACCAACACCATCACTCATCATCACTCAACATCACTCATCACCACTCATCATCACTCATCACCATCACACAGCAAAAATCATCAGAATCAAAATTCATTATGTGTACGCATATATATATAATATATAATTATATACATGTACACATTAATGTGGTTAAAACAATAACCATAACCCAAAACACAATATATAAATGGGTGGTATATACCATCAAACATGGGATGGTTTATTCCTGTTTTAACCACATTTCCACATTTTCTGCATCTGAGGCGGCTGAGGCACGTCTGCCCGCCAGCGCTCACCTTGGCCCGTTTGCCGCGGCTTGCCGTCGCCGCATCGTCAGCTGGCCGCTTTGAAGCCTCCGTGAATGTCCCAGATATCCCTCACAGATCATGAATGTATACACCTTTACCCGGTGTCATCAAACATGGCAAGTTGGGAAGTCCACGAAGTAAATGGGCATTTAAATATACTGGTTGGTTTTAACCATCTTGAAAAATGTGAGTCAATGGGAAGGATGACATCCCATATATTATATGAAATGGAACATATAATTCATGTTTGAAACCACCATTCAACCGGGAATGTAGATGTCATAAACCGCCAAATCGGGATTTCACCAACAATTTTCATAAGTGAAATTTGGGGGTTACCCTCTGGTAAACATACAAAAAGCTACTGAAAATTGTCATTTATGGATGATTTACCCATTAAACATGGTGATTTTCCATAGTTATGTGGCTGTTTACCAGAGGGTATATGAAGAAGTTGGGATTTTTACCAGAGATATGGATAGTTCAACAAATCAAAACTCGCGACCGACGATGTAACAACCTTCGATGGATAATGTGTTGAACAATGAGTGGTTCTACTGTGGCCCTATGTTTGTTGCGAGAAGGTAATTAGTCTCTTCATTTTGGAGAATTCTACTGCAACATACATGCAAACATCTGCAAATATCTGACAAACTATCATAAGATCTGTTAGCCAAAAAGACAAACAGGAATAAAAAGGCAAACAAAGATAGTGACAGGTTGACCATATAGCCAGTATGACTGTTGTGGACTTCCAAGCACCAAAATTTAAGGCCAAGTCAGAGGGCCAGTACGGGATGAATGGGCCAATGATTGATGGCTTTGTTTTTGAATTCCAGTCTTTCCCGAATCATCCCTATGCCAACCAGGATGGGTATAGTATGATATATATATATATTATACTTATACATACATGTGTAATAATTGTATATATATATATGTCATATTGTAATCATCCATATGTAGTTGTTTGCCAACATTTGCTCCCAAGAGTCAGGTCATGTACAGACAATTACAATTCCAGCCAGTTTAAATGTAAGCATTTGAGAGAGATTGCGAGAGCACGAAGTCCAATAGAAAATCCAATACATGTCCTTTGGTCCTTGCTCAGGGATTGACACGTGTTCAACAATCCAGGTTTCCCATATGTTCTTTCCCGTTAACCCGGCCTGCCATACATGGTTGATTTGCAGGCATGTAGGTCATATTGCCAGATAGACCATCGACTAGTGATTTGGGGATTGGTATATACCTATCATTTTTCCTGATGAATAGGGGAATAAGCATTGATACCTACCAATTCCCGTAGTTTAGTGTGGACCCATGCGCACATGACAAAGTTCTACAGCCTAGCCGGCAAATGGCTACATATGAACCGCCCATTGAGGATACTGCGGCAGCAACATAATGATATGCCTCCACGCTGGTATTCAAGTTCTGCGCTCGAATGCAACCAGCGACGTGCAGCATTTTGGCCCGCGCGATGTCAGTGGAGATATTCTTCCACTACCCTCTGGTAATTTGTTACATAACTATGGAAAGATCCACCATTTTCAATGGGTAAATCCACTATAAATGGCCATTTTCAATAGCTATTTTGACATAACCAGGCCGGGTATGCCATTCTGTTTCTTCGGCTGTGCGTCCAAGCAGAAGGATGTGATAAATCTAAGCTGCTTAGTGTCATATCCCAGTCAGAATGGAAACAAATGCAAGCATTACACTGGCCTTTACTAGTCTGTTTTGCCAAACTTGAGGATTTTGACCCACGTTTGAAAATATCGTACCTAAAAAAAACATAGCTGAGCATCATTTCCCCATCACATGTTTGATGGTTGCATCCACCAATTTTTGATTTTAAAAAAACAAGTGGTTGTCAGACAAATCATCCCAATTCCTGATTCAATCACAAATTCTGGTTGGTGGTTTTGAGCCACCCCTCTGAAAAAATATGAGTTCGTCAGCAGTTGGAATTCTTATTCCCAACTGAATGGAAAGTCATAAAATTCATGTTCCAAACCACCAGCCAGAATTGTGTTTAATTAAATCCCTATATATGGGTTAAATCACCACTTCTGATGGTGAACACACCACATCTCGCCATTCTTCATGCTTACCGCTCACCGGTCACCGGTCAAGGCCTGATCGCAGCTGGCCTGGAGCGGCGCAGCCGCAGCCCTCGTAGCCGCATGGCCTGCGCCTGTGGCGCCAGCCGCCAGGTCCTTGGAATGAATCAGGGCATCTTCATGACATAGTTTGAATGATGTTTGGGATTAAATCAATGGCCATTCCAGGGGCCGATTGATTGGAGGTACCGATTCCATATATAAGGCCTATTTTAGAAGCCTATGTAAGGGAATATCCCCACAATTCATATGGCCTTATATGGTACAGTACCTCCATTTTAGGATCCTGGAATTCACATTGATTAAAGTCTATTTAATCATCAATGAATGAATTCTCTAATATTCCTAATTATCCTTTGGTCTATTGTCTTAGTTTGGATGATATTTGGGATTAAGGCTAGTTTATATCTGTGTGAATCAATGTGAATCAGTGACAAGTCCAATTCAGCCAATGTTCAGCCAATGAATTTAGGCAATGACACTGGGAAGATTTAACCTTCCCACAGGATTTGTTTCAGAACGAGTGAATTAAACTGGGCTTCAACCGGTTGTAGCCTGGAGACAGGAGACTGGGGATCCGTATCTATCCATTTCCCTCCAAGTCAGTGTGGATTACCCATTTGCAATTCTTACATGGTCAAGATACATCATTTCCACTGACTTAGTATGTTCAAACAGGGTCACAAAGTCAAAAACTGTGCACAAGAAGCTCGTGAAAACTAAATCAACGTATGAATTTAGCTTGTTGCTCAGGGATTCAGATTGTGTTCTCATCTGGTAAACTAACACAACGATGGAAAATCATCATTTTTGATCGGTAAATCATCTATGAAGGGCCCATTTTCAATAGCCATGTTAGTGTACTGGAGAGTATCCTGCTTAGGAGGTCCTGATTTTTCAGAGTTTTCCCATGTCCAACGGGGTTATGACCTGATAACTGCTTAGTAAGTGGAGTTAGTTCATTCACTTGTAAGTGGAATAACACTAGTTAGAGGACTTACTAAGTACTATTCACCAGGGTTATCAACCAGTTACTAAGTTTCATGATTTGTGCAAGTGGTTCACATCCCGAAAATCAGAATGGCCAAGCTGTGACTTGATGCTCATTGGGTATTTGACCCATACCTAGCAAGTCATTAGAACCAATCAACAACGCCGCATTGGGTGGACGGATGACCCAGATGACCCAGCAAGAGCGGCCATGGAAACGCCCAAAATGATGAAAGAGTTGATACCCCCTGGCCAAACATGACAACGAACATGTTTTACAATAAGACATCATCAAACAACGTTCAACTTGAATCAACCTCATATATCATAAATGTGGCGAACCCAAGAATTAACCATCCCCAATTTTACCAAACATGGGTAGTAATCATCAAAAGCTGGGGATTTATCATTGAGCTTACAAAATTAAACATAATTTACACATGGGCTTGTCTGAAAATACGATACAGTACCCCTAAGATCCACTGGGTTATCAAATCATTATCCCTGCAGGATGGTGCCCCCAAATTATAAGTTGGTTCATAAACCCCATTAACTAGTTCGTTATATCTACCATAAACCATAGTGTTTTGCCACTTGTATCTCAACTGAACGCTACATATCTTGGGGGCCCCACAGCTCCCATACGTTTCTATGGCCGTTGAAAGAAAAAAACACCTGGAAACTAGTTAGTTGCATATCACCTTCTATATATATATGTATATCACTTAAGTGGGTTTATACATGTTATATATGTTAAAGAAACCCACATATATATGATATATATATATATGTATATATATATACATAGTGTTATATACATTGTAGTAGGTTTAATGGTTTTATTGAAGTGGGTCTACAGTTCTAAATGTTATGGGATATATCATGATATATAATGGTTTATATATGTCACTTGGATATCACATTGATAACTGGTTTATCACTGGAAACGAAGGTTTTCTTAACCAGTTAATGTTAAGAGAACTGTTGAGTCGCCAGGTTTCAGGCCTTTTTTCTGCGTACAACTCTCTTGCTTCGGGGAGCAGCAACACTTCCTGAGCTTCGCCCGGTTCGGTGAGACCCCGCGGGGACCAACAGTGGATAGTGCACTTGGGCTTACCCGGCCTGGTAAACATACAAAAAGCTAGTGAAAATTGCCATAGAAATAGTTGATATACCCATTAGACATGGTGATGTTCAATAGTTTTTTGTATGTTTACCAGGCCGGGTGTTCTGGTTTATTGCTGTGTTTTTTTCCAACATATATGGGTACATCATGGGATAAGATCTGATACAACATGTTTTTTTTTACGGGTTTTTTACCATGGGATGTTCACCATAATTTGGGATATAACTACTATAACTACGGTTATATATATAGCCACTTATAGCTGGAACTGCACCCTCAATGGTCGCTGGCCCATGTAGAGACGCCACTCTTCCAAGAGTTTCCCAGATCCGAATTTACCATGCGTTGCTTGATATCCCCAGGATTGACGCTTTCTCCCATGCCCAGACACATCCAAATCAAATATGTTTGATATATGATATACACACATATATATATATATACTCAATACATCTTCAAATCACATCACGTTTAAATCTCTATAGTGATGTATACATATATATATATTATTGTCTTAGAGTTAATACCTACCAACTGATATACTATCTGACAAACATTTTGGCATTCTATCTGACATCTAGACAGCAGCCCGGGCGTCGATGCAGGGCTGTCCCAAGCTCTCACCTTTGGTCAGCTGAAGCTTGGACAAGGAGAATGAGGCCTGGATGTAGACCTGCACAATGTGGGTCCCCCCGGTGATGTGAATGTTGGTTTATAAATTAACCTACATGAAAACGATAGTTTTTCTAGGTATCATAAAGCATAGCTATTGGACTTATGTTCAGCAACTTATCTGTATGCATACCATCTGTTATATATATATATATTTATATGTACCTGGCAGTTCAAGTTGTGACGATTTTTGGGTTGGTAAGGGACCATTTCAAGGGTTAAGTGACCTCAAACCATGGGACAAAGAGGTATATGTTTAATGTTTTTTTTTCAAATAAGGGACATCATCCCAACCAACAATCCCAATGAACAAAAACCAAAACATATATATATATATAAACAACAATTCAGAACAATCCCAAAGTTGATGTGGGGCCATCCAAAATCCACATCGCTGAAGCAACGTACGTCCCAGATGTTCAAAGCCCGGTTGATGCCATTCCATGGAACAAAAAAAACGGTTGGTTGATAGGCAAGGATTCCCAAAGTGGATGATGATATATGCAATGTGGGGCCCCCAAGATAGCTAAGTTGCCTTATAAGTTGCCTAACTATGGTTTATAGTAGATATAACTATAGTTAATAGGGTTATAAAAATATGGCAGTGTGTCAAAACCTTGTACCCCTGGTGAACATCAAAATAGCTGGGATTTATGGATGTTCATCCCCCTAAAAATGGTATGTATAGGTATTGATCCATAGCCATATATGTAATCCCCTGTAATCCAATGTGGCTTTGAGGGTTTGTCTGAAAATGTATCTCCGGAATCTCCTGGTGAATCATCATGTTCTCTTACGAAATTGCCACTAAGTCACTAGGGGTTATCTCCAATTTTCAAACACAACCACATGCTGTGTTCAACCAGCAAGTACAGTCGTTCAAAATGCTAACATACCCTAAACTTCCAATCAGTGTTGACCCATACCCACTTGGAACAGTGGCTTTCGCTCCTCTTCCTGATTTTTGGGTACCACCAACTAGAAACTCATGATCGCCAACTGTTCAGACGAAACCAGGTATCCCATTCCTTCTCAAAAAAACGCCTAAAAATCCCAGTTCCTCATCGTTGATATTTGATGGATGTTGATCACATCCAATGCTTGATGGTCGAATTCCAAAGGTTCATGCTTTACATTCCAATCTTTCATGCTTAAATCGACTTTCTGTCATAGGAAAATCCTTCTGAAAATCCCATTAAACAAATCCAATTGGTCCAATTGGTTGCTCGAATCACGGCATTTTCCACAACAAACATATGCCAAAAGTGGCACCCTGCCCACCTTCAACTGGTTCCACATCTCATCCGTCAGCTTCACCAGGAACCGCCCCTGGCATGCAATGGGATCCACACATCTTGCGTATCCGTTTTTGTTGGACCCTTCCGTGGCATCAAACGTATGGGATACCCTACCCATATGGTGATTCAATGGTGATTCAATGGTGATTCAATGGGATTCAATGGGATTTATTAGGATATATGATGGATATACCCTCTGGTAAACATTCACATGGCTATTGAAAATGGCCATTTAGTTCGTGGATTTACCCATTAAAAATTGTGATTTTCCATAGTTATGTTAGATTACCAAAGGGTATGGGATATATCCCATAGATGGAGGTTTATAGATGAGAAATTTATCCATAAATCGGCATTTTTTTCAGTTAGCCACGTTTTCATTGCCAGAAGGGAAGCATGAAACCGTGTTTTGTTGGGGGTAATGATTTGGTTGAATGAGTTTTGTTGGATGATGATCTTGCTATATTTTTCTGTGATCTACTTACTATGTATCTTATAACATTCTACACATCATATCTATATATATATATGTATAGATATATGTGCATGTATTTGCGCAACCACAAACTTGAGTGCCAAGTTGTGACAATTTACTTGAGATCATGCTAGGGTTGGACAAGTTGGTGTACGTGAGCGGTGCTGGCTTTAAACACTGGTTTTTGGATGCGAACCCAACTCACAAAGAGTGCGTAGGGAAGGTGACAGGAAGCAGAAACACTGAAACTTGCATGGGTGATAGGTCGGTACTGTTGGCTGTGCAAACTGCATACACTAAAATAGTTCATCGACTCAGAAAATCAAGGGCTGTCGTTGATTTTCCAAGCTATAGATTTTCATGTTTAGATCTTTTTCCTACATCTTCCCATGATTTTTCCAAGATTTTCCTACCGTTTTACATCTTCCAATGATTTTGCAATGATTTTCCTACCTTTTTCCATGATGTTCCTACCTTTTCCCATGATTTTCCCATGATTTTCCCATGTTTTCCCATGATTTTCCCGAGATGTTCCTACATTTTCCCAGGATTTTCCCACCAAATCCGCCTTGAGATGGCCCTTCCGATGGAACCTTTTGGCCACATCCTCTTGGAACGTGGAATCCACCTGGCCGGATAAACCAACCATGGAAATTGACCGAAGAATAACCATACGAAAACCATAGAAAAACATAGGAAAACCATAGAAAAATATAGAACCACTATAGGAAGACATAGGAACACCATAGAAAAAACATAGGAAAAGCATAGAAATAACATAGGAAAATCATAGAAAAACATAGGAAAACCATAGGAAACACATAGGAAACACATAGGAAAAACATAATTTGCCATGACTTAACCAAGAAAAAATACCTAAGAAAACCATAGGAACATTGTGATTTGACCAAGAAAAATGGAGGAATTTCATGGGAAATATAGCTGATTATAGCTGATTGATGATAGCTAGGTTGACGCAAATAACTTGGTTAATGTGTGGGTTGTATGGGGCATATTACTACAGTAAATGGGGTTTATAAACTTAAATATGAACCAAACTTAAGTCATTTTGGTGGAAGGTAGTGTGGCAAACCCAATAATAAACCATCCCGAATATCACCAGAAATGGGTGGGAATCTTTGCTCCCTAATACTAAAACACCCCACCCAAATGGTAAACACGGTGATCTATTTTTATTGTTAGGGGGTATGTTTACTTTTATTATCAAGGTATTCCTAATATTCCAATGAACACCTTGATAATAAAAGTAAAAAAATCGAATTCAAATTTGATTAAATTCCTTTAACATATTGCCAAAAACTGAATTTCGAAGCTTTCCCCTAATATTCCAGTGAAAACCGCAATAATAAACATAAAAAGTAAAACTTGTGAGATGGGACCCTAATAAAAACCTCCAGGTGGCAATCCATTTTTACTAGTATGGGGTTGAACCCATTGTTTCACCATCCTGTTCTCCGATTGATTCTCAATTACCACAATTAAGGATCCAATTGTAACCCACCAAAAAAAACAAAATTGCCAATCCATTCCTATTTTCATGACTGTAATTGGTGGAGTTTTAGTACTAGGGAGAAGAGATTATTTATCATCCCCAAATGGTAGGGTTATCATAGAGTTTACCACAATAACAAACTACAGTATATATATATTACACATAATACACATTATGATGAAAACAGCAGAAATTATGATGATAACAATGATAACAATACGTGCGTATCATTGTGCATCCGTCAGCCAATGCCGCTAAGCCAAGTGCACGGAACATCACCGGCTACATGTGGAGACAACCGCCCACTGGTTGGTTGGGTTCTGAAGATTTATCTTGCTATCTTTGAGGGGATAGTGCTAGGATGATAAAATCATATGGTGGTTTCCTAAGTCATGGGGGGTACCTCCAAATCAGCCATTTTATTTTAGGATTTTCTATAAACCATCCAGCTATTGGTGATCCCGTATGACTATGGAAAGGTCCATATTGTTATTCTCTATGTTAAACCATCAACTCTAGCTTACTTTGGTGCATTACTCTCTTGTTCACTGGGCATCCCAGGCATTTCACGGGAAAAGAGAGTACCTTCCTTGAAATGATTTCCGTCCTTAGAGGTTCATTTGCAAGAAGCGGAAACGACTATATTATTCATAAGGAAATAGTACAAGGTACTCTAGGTTCTACTCCAGCCCTTAGAGTATACGGTACAAAGATAATCATGCTATTATTCTGACATATGTTCGGATAAAAACTGAACATATTCAGACATTTGTATGACATAAATTCTCAGATATTCACTGCCAGAACCTAACATACATTCAGACATATCCTCTGGCACACATCTCACTGTCGTAATTGAACATATATGCTTGAATTCCTCTGACGTATAGTCTGAGCTATGTCCCGGCATCATATATTCTGTATATCATCATATTATTCAACATACTTCTGTGATATATCCTCAGGCGATCTAACATAGCTATGGGAAGTAAGCCATTTGTAGATTGTTAGCCTATTAAACATGATGGAAAGTGGGTTACATCCGCTTAACCACGCTGAGCTCTTGCTTTATGGCTGAGCTCCTCCTGGGACTCGCCACGTAGTAGGTTTTGCCCTTCCCAGAGCCCTTACCCGGCCTGGTGAACATACAAAAAAGTATGGAAAACCACCATGTTTTATGGGTAAATCAACTATTTCTATGGAAATGTTCAATAGCAAACTGTTAGTTTACCAAAGGGTATTGTCCATGTACCAGTTGCCAACAGACCGCTGAAGGGCCGACGTATGGTCGTTATGGATACCCCAAAATCCAACAATTATGGGACACAGTGCGCCCTACGCCGCATGTTTCCTACATCAACATTCTTTGTCATGGTTCCTACTAAAACAAACATTTTAACCTATTTTATCGAAACCATAAAGACAATATACCAAGTTTATTTTATGGGTATAATACCCAATCTTAACACACATCCATATGTCATTCAACTGTTTGAGGGGCATCCAAGTTTGTTTTGCTTTCAACGCTTCCGATGGTCAAAACTGGTATCATAAGTTTTGCCTCATCCCAGCATATATCACCGACGACTATCATTCTTGTTCTGACCAATGGGTCTGGGCAAATGACCATTATTCACAAATCTCAAGAACAAGACAATTCGTAGTATCCAACAATTCAAACACTACCCTCTAGTAATTTAACATAGCTATGGAAAATCACCATTTTTAATGGGAAAATCCACTATTTCAATGGTCATTTTCAATAGCTATTTTGACATAACCAGAGGGTAAGTCCATTTCCAAAATCTTAGCCATCCAAATGTATCCAACAATTAAACACCAAATAAGGGTCGTGCAATTCACTATTTGCTGGATGATCCCCCCTCATTTCCGTTTCCAAACCCTATATCAGAGAGCTACCCGAATCTTGGCAACAAAAAAGGCACCACCAATATAAATAGAATCCAACTGATGCTCCATGTACGGAATATGCACACTAACCTTTGCCCTAAAAACCAAATCCCCCAGTTTTGTAGGTTTTTATATACCAGCACCATGGTTCGCATATGGGAATAGAAGGGTTTCACCAAATTATGAGCGTCAGCGGATTTGGATTTTGTCAACTGGCACTTTCTTAATTATATTCCCTAAATCCGACAAAAACTGGAAATCCCCCAAAATCATACAATGTGGTGGCCCCCAAGATAGCGAAGTTGGTGCAAATAACTCCAATAACTATGGTTTATGGTACGCAAATACCTATAGTTATGGGGGTTTATAAACCAACATCACTGGGGGGCCCCCAAAATCATATGATTTATAAACCGGAAAAACACTGGGGCATTATATCCATTAATGGGGCATATCCCAATCAAAAAACTTCATCATTCTCCCATCGTTGCTGAAATCTCCAGCGTTAAGACGCCAGCGCCACCCATTCACGAATCCGTTTGACCGTCTCCTCAGGGATGAGGAGACGGGATCATGCGGATGATGGGCATACGTGCACCTTATAGGGTATATATATAAATATGAGCAAATATGGAAATCCAAGTGGATATTGGGGTTGGATTATACATGTGTGTACAGTATGTATATATATATATATGCATATTGTAATCATATAATATCTGGGTAAATGATAATATATCACTAACCTGAAATCTTGCGGCCATAAAAGGGGATGATTCCCCATATATTAACCATGATTCCCAGGCTTCGGGAGATCACTGAGATGATGCCAAGGGATGGAAGAAAAAACATGGCATGGGGATATAAGAAGAGAAGGAACTGATGGAGGTTCTTGGGGAAAGGATATTTGGGGATGGGTCAAAACCCTGGTACCTAGTGAACCCCAAAATAGCTGGTAAATGGATGTTCATCCCACGAAAAATGTAGCTATAGGTATTGACCCATACCCATTTCATTGCATAGAAGGATATCCCCATAGAAAGGACATTTCAGTGATCAAAAAACGTTTGGATAGCCCAAAAAAGCAGCGGTTTTACAGATCACTTTTACAGGATGGGCTTGCCACAACGGCACAGTTTATTTTGTGAAGAGCTGGCCTTGACCGGCAACCATGTTGGAATGAGGACTGATGAGCAAAACATCATCACACTCAGTTAAGAAAATTCTCAGATGCCATGTTCATGCAGTATTTCACAGCTCTATTTCACTGTATTTCGGCGAAAATCCAGCCACGTCCTGCCACTTGGCTAACGCTGATTCCTTGTTTCTCCACAAACAATAAGTGTTCAACTTGGCATAGTTGTTGTGTTTTTTCCGTGTTACGGGGTCATGATCAGATTGCACTGATGTCACATCAAGTCACATCATCTCATCATATCATGCCAGAAAGCCAAAGACATAATCCAGGGGAAAAAAAGCCCCAAATATGATTAGACTGAGAACAGATACCCCCTAAACAAGTTGACTTTTCGTCGGTCTGTACTGCCACAAGAACCAAGCACACCAAAGATATAAAGATAGTCTACTAAATGCATCATCAAACAATTATGAAGCCACATCAAAAGTGAATAAAAGTGATATCATCTGGTTGTTTAACATAGCCATCGAAAATCCCTTATAAATGGAGGTGTCTAGCTGGGAAAATCATCTATTAATGGGCCATGGCTTCCATGGCTAACATAACCTATCTGGCCCAACAAATCTCTCAAGATCCACATCCCAGGCACGAAAAGCAAGGCGCTGCCATCGTTGCCATCCTCCATCGCTGCCGACCCAAAAAAAGCGGACCCTCTATCGATTCCAGCCGAGTAAGGCTCAGGCGGCACAAGATTCGGCTCAGTGAAGAAACTACAAATTGAACATAGACATTCATTGATTCATAGTAGTATATATAGTTTCATATCTATTGATTGTATATCAATGTTACAAACATGAACATATCAATTGAACAGTGATAACTATTATTATCTGTTTGTATATCAAAATCAGAATATTACATAATTGTCTCCGGTCATTGGGGTTTGTCCCACGGGAAAAGTTGCCCCATTTTTTTGTAGGATCAACCGATGAGATAATTAACATATTCCGTGCACCAGCCGCTCGGTCCGTGCGTAAAAACAAGTCTGGTGACTTCACGCTTCACGCTATATGGATATGGAAACTGATATATGAAATATATGGATATACCCTCTGGTTATTTAACATATCTATGGAAAATGGTCCGTTTATAGATGATATACATGATCATTTACTATATTGAACATGATGATTTTCCATGGCTATCGTTAGTCATACCAGAGGGTAAGTGATCTAACGTGATCTAAGTTTAACGAATCGCCGATTCACCAAGACTTTCCCACAAACACTCCCAAAATAAAGTGGCAGCGTTCAACCGACTGGAATGACAATCATTGACAAGCCTGAAATAGTCCATAAGGGGATGATTCCCCTATACAAAGCGATATTTTCTACTGATGTGGCAGTGACGTCGTCATGAAACTCATCCACAACTTTGGGCGCACTCCTTTTGATTCTTCAGATGGTCAGTTGCCGCACGTCTGCTAAAACCGCGCTGGTATGGTTTGGGTTTCGCGCGCGGACTTGAGAGATGGTGTCAGGGAGACACATGAGTCCAAGGCCTCTGTAGTTAGAAAGTCATCTGATCGTCATTGATCCTTGAAATTCCTTGAATCAATGGATTGGTGTAAGGGAATTTGTACAGGAAAACGAGAACTATTTCATGGGAACAAACCCTGTAGATTCTCCAGAGAATATCCATTGATTGAAGAGACGACCAAACCATTGAATCAATGAGGAGTGACGTTAACGAGCTAGGCATACACAGGCTTCCCTTTTCAAAATGGAAGAAATGGGGAGCCTTCACGCAAGTATACCCTCAAAATCACTGAGTGATAGGGGATGATTAGATGATAGTGACTGATAGTGACGCCTAAATCATCCTAAATCAACATTTTGCACTCAGCTTCTGAAAAAATCCTAGTGAAGATAGTTTCATTTTCTTTGGTCAACATTTGTTTAAACTGCTACTTGCAACACCTCGTCACCTCGGTACTCAGAATTCTTCATCCCAAATCACCCGGCCCATTGGAAGAAACACATCTGAGCAGTGTTCAAAACCCATGGTGTCTGTCCCTTTGTACTGGCTCGGCTCGTTGGGTAGTACAATCCATGATATTGGTTAGTATGTTTTTAATCCTTGATGCCCCCATTACCCAATATTGGCTGGTCTAATTCCCTATAATCCCACAATCATCAACCAACCGGGGTTTTGAACATTGCTCACTTGAAGCTCCCCTGTTGCATACCCAGCCTTCCTTCATAGACCAGCTCTGAAAAACCCATGTGACCCATGTGGGCATAGAAAAAATATGTGGAAAACCCATGGTTTTTTCCCCGTTCGGAAACTGATCTACAATCATGGTGGGTTTTCCAAAGAGTATCTCGTATTAGTGACATGTATCTTTTTTTATATACCCTCTGGTAAACTAACATAACTATGGAAAATCACAAATTTTTAAAAGGGAAAATCCACTATGAATCACCATTTTCAATAGCTATGTTAAATTACCAGAGGGTACACAACTTTCTGGCCGGTAGTTTTTAACCCATCCTGAAACATAAACAAAAATGAATGTCAATCGCTTGTGATTCTCCCACGTCTAGGGTCGACATTGAGGGATGCCTTTTAATCTTTTACAGGCTGCCAACTGTATGGACGATATCCTCATTCTCTGGTGGTTTAGTAAACATTTTGTGCTTGGCAAAGAGACTTAAACAGACCCAACATATGTGCTTGGTTGATAATTGCATCAAACATCATCAAACACTATAGTCGCTTCCCCTTATTTCAATTTCTTTGAGACATTTACAGATCGTATATTGTACACCAATCAATCTGTTAATATAGCATCATACGACCGGATCAGGTTGGCGTTCACCCATGAACTGTCACACCTCCGGCTCACGTTCCCCTGATGGCAACGGGAATCCTAGCCGCGTCGCCGCACTAAGCTTAGCTGGCTCTTTGGGTACCGGACCTCTTCCTTTGCCCCTGGAAAAAGGCCTAAATGTGATTTTTGGACGTTGCTTGATATGAACTCAGTGCTGAAAACGACTTCGATCTTCGTTTTTTTTTCCCCCGAGTGTCCAAACGTGAACCAAAATGATGGGATCACCTACGGGGCAACATGGCTGCAAAATCACTGACCGGCACTCAATTGCTTCAAGGAGACGATGAGAAGAGTTTCCCGGCCTGGTAAACATACAAAAAACTATAGAAAATCACCATGCTATGTAGCTGGGTAAATCAACTATTTCTATGGCCATGTTCAATAGCTATGTAACAGTCATTACCAGAGGGTTAATCCCATCATATATCCTAATAAATCCCATGGAAAATCCCACTCAATCACCATTTTTCATAGGTAAATCCACTATAAATTGCCATTTTCCATAGCTTTTTGTATGTTTACCAGAGACAAAACACCACTTCACTGGAGGTTCTTCCAGATTTTCGAGACACGCATTTTTTGGAACGAACCACTTATAAGAGTGCAATTCCACTAATATTCATGGGTTCTATAACATTCTATAGAATTATATAACTATAGTTGTAGGTGTTATCTCTGTTATATCCCAACTATTCCCCAACTTATGGATTTTAGATTCCCAAAATTATAGCCATAAACATCACCCCTTGGCCCTGGCCACCACCAGGTAGAGAGCCTCTGGTAAACATACAAAAAACTATGAAACATCACCATTTTTTGTGGGTAATTCCACTATTTCTAGGGGCATGTTCAATAGCAAACTGTTAGTTTACCAGAGGGTATATCCATATATATGGAATATATGTATATATATTCCATATATATTCCATAGCTATTCCATATATATTCCATAGAGGGTAAGTTTAAGGATGTTTGAGGGAACATCTACAGGAAACCATTGTCTTCACTGAGTCTTCACCATCAAATGCATGGCTTTGCTGTCTATGACAGCAAACCTATGGCATTTGATGACAGCAAACATGCAAGAATCATGATGTTGTGTACAGTTCCCTGTGAAACAAACAATCCGAAGAGTTTTACAATAGATCCAAATCCAAAACATTCCAAAACCAAATCTCTATATATATATATATATATTATAACTATAACCATTCTTGGAGATGATTCCCCTTAGTGCAAATTATTCAAAATATGCACAGCATGTTCCATGTTCGACACCAACTTCTCGTCTCCTTGGAAAAGACGGCCGCCGCTGCATCTGAAAGCAACGTTCCATCGATGGCGGGCCCTCTGCTGCGAAAATTTTGTCTGCCCGAGCCGCTTTTAAAGCGTTTCAACGGTCAGGCAGAGTGATGGAAACCCGCAAGAGGACTTGATTCACTTGATCATATCAAATCATAGAAGCATGTATGCCGTGGTCAAGTTACATGGAATAAATGGGTCATGATCATCCCAGCATATATATATATATGAATCCAAAGATGCTGGCCGGCTATATGATTCATATTTATGGTGGTATGATCATGCCCTTTATGGTGTTATAAGTTATCATCCAACTTTTGATGATGGCGCATTTGTAGATGTCGCATAAGTTCGCATAAGTGGACGATGTTGGAGTTACTGGAGCTCTCTGAATTCGGTTTTTTTCCTGCCAGCTTTGTTTGAAAGCACGTCGATGCTCATCGAAATCATGCTTTCAAACAAAGACAAAGCCAAAACTGACGGATGCAAATGTTCCAACGTACTGTAGCCAGTTTCTTGTATCCATCAGAACACAACTTGGCGGATGGTTTGAAATACTCCCGGAATCATGGCATGGGGTTTTAACCTCAACCAACCCTCGCCAAAAAAACCGGTCCAAATAGTCGATGCTTGACCAGCCCTTCTTGATGGCTCTTGAATCAAATCATGTGAGAAACCCAATGCCAATCCTACCATTTGGCGATGGATTCTACCCATAAAAATGGTGATGACTTGGGGATGGTTTATCATTTCTGGGTAAATGAAATATTATTTCACTAACCTGAATCTTGCGGCCATTTGGGGATGATTCCCCTTATTAACCATGATTCCCAGTGAGGTCGATCAGTGAGGTTGTTATAATGTTATAATTTACCCAGATTATTTGGTATTGATTACAATAGACACTATATAAAATAGGGCTAACATTTAGTGACCAAATAATGAATTACAATACACATTTGGTTTAGCGCATTCACTCAAATCTGGTTGGTGGTTTTAACCATCTTGAAAAAATATGAGTTCGTCAATGGGAAGGATGACATCACAAAAAAAATATCCCAACCAGAAATTTACTCACAATATATGGTAACATTTACCATCAATATACCCCCAATGTTAGCATATATACCAGCACCATGGATCCTATGGGATAGACACTAAAATTCACTCACTTGATTTAAGTTGTCTATTGCATTCCTCCCTCCACGGCTGAGTGAAAGCTTCTCGCCCCGCGGGTAACTTCTCGGAGAGTCCCGGGTTTGGGGCGCTGCTGATCCGTTGACTGGAGCGTCCAACATTTCACAATATATATAATAAATATGTATATATATATATAATTATATATATATATACACATTTACATCTATATTAAACAAACTTGCAAGGGTAATCCCTTTTTAAAGAGGCCCAAAAACGGCCATCAAAGCACCATCAATTTTTGGATCTTTCCAGCTCCTCCCGTCGACTCTCAGACCGATCTCAGACCTACAGCGGAGCTGGGCGAAACGCTGGGGCGAAACGCTGGGGGTGCTCAGTTGGGAAAATCATCGAAAAACTTCGGAGATTCTACAGCTAAATGTGGACATAGTAATAGAAATACTTTAGAAGTAATTCCACATTTCTACAGCTAAGATTTCTGATGTCAGCTAAATCTGTTGTAATAAAACTTGACATCAGAAGTCAGCAGAAAAATGCGGAGCTCATCGGCAAAGTATCCTATGAATTCCTATCCCATAGGATCCATGGTGCTGCTATATATGGTAACATGGATCCCATCACTATATCCCCAATGTTAGCATATATACCATACATGGATCCTATCTGGGTAAATTATAATAATTCACTAACCTGAATTAAGGCCATTTGCGGATGATTTCCCTTATTAACCATGATTCCAGTCAGGGCGCAGTGAGGTCGTGATCAAATTTACCCAGATCCTATGGGTATGAGATGTCTACTTTGTCAACCCATGGGGCGTTCCAGTCTTACTGGTCTTACTGCGCTGATGACGTTTTCTCTCTCATTCAGGGTTCGAGGGATCGCTTCCTAGTGGCCACGGAGACTCCATCATCATGTGCTAAAGCCAATTTTATACCATCCCCATCCATCCCCAATATCACCAGAAATGGGTGGAAATCACTGGTTTTTACCATCCCCAAATTTTATACCCCAATTTTATACCATCCCCAAATCAATAATTGGGGTTTATCACTGCGTTTTCCATGTTTTACCACATTTATATTTCGAAACATTTGGAGGTTTCACGAAAGTTCGGGACCTGAAACCCTCTCAAACAATAGCCTCTAATAAACTTACATAACTATGGAATAATCACCCATTTAATTTCTAATGGGCAAATCATGAATCATCCATAAATGGTCATTTCCAATAGCTATGTTAGTTGCTGTTGGGGTCCCCCAGGTTGCACAGATGCCTTCGACCAGGAGGACCCAACCCAGGGGCCCAGTCTGTGGCAACCCAGTCAGTTTGGTCCATCGGGTGACCATAGAAGGAACACCTCCACTAATATAGCTATTGAAATAGCTGATTTTCCTATTAAAAATGGTGATTTAATGGTGATTTAATGGGATTTAATGGGATTTAATGGTGATTTAATGGGATATATGATGGTATACCCTCTGGTAAACTAACAGTTTGCTATTGAAAATGGCCATTGAAATAGTCAGTTTTCCCATTAAAAAATGTGATTTCCCATAGTTTTTTGTATGTGTACCAGAGGGTATCTGTTTTCCCCAAAATCCATTGAGAATATTCAGATATTAGAAGAACACATGATTTTTGATACCGCACATGTTCCGATTCTTTTCGTAAAGGAACAACCAAACAAAAACATACCCTTAAGGGTCATCAAACATGGTTTGCTGGAAAATCCGGCATTTAGTTCGATGATTTTCCCATCTCCAAATATCCATATCCCCATTCTTGATAGTCAAACTCCCATTCGTCACCATCAAATCCCACAAAATCCCATTCAACTCCATTAAACAACACCATTCAATAACCATTAAGTCACCACATCATCATCAAATCACCACTAAATCACCTGTCAACTTTCAAACTTGGAATCACCATCAAATACCCTCTGGTAAACAGCCACAAAACTATGGAAAATCACCATTTTTCATGGGAAAATCCACTATAAATCACCATTTTCAATAGCTATTTTGACATAACCAGAGGGTAATTTCCCAGTAAAAATGGTGATGTTCCATAGTAATGTTAAATTACCAGAGGGTAAATCACCTTTCAACTGTAAATCACCATTCAATCACCATCCCGAAGTCCAGAAAGGGTGCCTCTGCGGCCTGGGCCACAAAGGTAGGGCCTCCTGGGTTGAAGCCTGCAGCCTGCGGCGGGAAAAAAGCCGCCATGTTGGCCGTGAATTCACTGGAGCTTTCCATGGGAAATACCATGGGGAAATACCATCCATTCCAAACATGAACAATGATGTGGAAATTATACTTACTAGACTTACGAAAAACCATGGTTTCGTTGGGTGTTGTTTTTTTCTGGGATTGGATTACATGGGATAAAACCATGGATAAAACCATGGATTCCATGGATATCTTATGGGGATATCGTATGGGGTCCCGGGTTGTCACACCCTCGTGAATTCAGCGGAATCCTGCTACGAGCCTAACATTTGGCGGCCCACTCGGGTTTGTAAAGGAACATGTTGGGGAATACACAAAGAAGCCATTGGGTTAGACAGAAAAACGAAAGTCAAATGTTCTGTATTCAAACGATAATAAAACCCCGCAATGGAAACTTGCTAATGTGTTAAACAATGATGCCGCGGCTCTTTCGTTCAAATTTTGAGCGCGCTGTTTCTGAAGATTTTCACCATGTGATGGATATCGGGAGGATTGAAACTGGAAACATCCATATCCATCCATATCCCATATGCTCCATGGTGCATGTATATTTACCTACAAAACTGGGTGATTTTGTTTCGGCAAATGTTGGTAAATATTCCATACATGGAGCATCAGTTGGGACGATTGTTCCCAATATATGGACAAAACAAATATGTTCCAAACCAATCAGATATGCTATTTGTGTGGCTACCGCAATCTTCATTTCGGGAATGTCCTAAGCCCGGAAACGCAGGTGACCTTTAACCCAATGGGGTTCCGACAAGAACATGTCAGGTCATTCAGGGTTTCAAATTGGGACCCATTATGACCTATTCAACAAAGCCACAGATCAGCAAACATGCAAATAGATTTGACATAATAATGTCAGTTCAATTGATATTATCTGTGGTCTGGATTTTCCATCCATTAATTGGTCATTGTTACAAGGTGGGACCACGTAGGCCCTAGCAAAGTCGGCTAGGATTCACCCATCCCATTCCAAGCTAGATGCTATACCATGGTATATCCTCAAATGGGCGGTTTCCTGAAATGGGAGTAGCGGAGTAACCCCAAGAATCATCCATTTTAATAGAAGATTTTTCCAGGATTTTCCATATAGATTTTCCATATATATATATATACAGTATACAAATTGGGGATGCCCATTTACGGACACCACATTTTTGTTGACCATCCAGCAATCATGAAAACTGGGCATCGTGCCTGAGAACTGCTGGACCTGGGCGATCTGGGCATCTGGACAGCCGTTGGTTCATCCCAACATGCCGTTGGAACAATTATCCAATGGTGATTCAATGTGATTGTTAATGTTTAATGGGTTAACCGGGTTAACTAACAACCTGCAATAATTATGGTGTTATAACCTGCCATTTCTTACTTATTCAATGTGCTATAATAATATGCCATAATTATCTAATGGTGTTTAATGGGTTAACTAATAATAATGGGATTTATATAGGGTTAACAAATAATAATAATAATGGGGATTAGCTAACCCACCATTTAACACTTATCTAATGGTGATTTCATGGCATGTTCTCTTACTTCAAACGTCTTCGCAAGTGACCGGGGGGCGTGCTTCAGTGTGACAGCAAAATGAATCTTGCCAGCGCTGCCTACTCGAAATCAAAGGGATGGACAGTCCTGAACTGCCATGTTTTCTTTACAAAGTGAGGCCCCCCAGTTATAAGTGGTTTATAAACCCCATGAATACTATAGTTATAAGTATCATAAACCATAGTTGTTGGAGTTATATACCAACTTAGCTATCTAGGGGGCTAACCATGTATGGAATATTTACCAACATTTGCCCGAACAAAATCACCCAGTTTTGTTGGTGAATATACCAGCACCATGGAGCATATGGGTTTAGCATCAACTGATAAATCTCTGAAACTCAAGGTTCACGACAAGGACATCAACAAGATTTTGGGAAGGTCCCATCGCTTACCACACGTTTGTACCAAAAAATGTATGGCAATATGCGAACAGCTATGACATGCTGTGACGTAACCTTCAAAAAGAATACGGGAAGTTCCCATGGCTTTCTATTGGTGGATTTTTTGCGGTGGCTCACATGATTCAGGATAAAGTTAACGAAATCTTAAATCTACCCAGCGTCCGAATTTCTTACAAACACATCAACAAAAAACGTGTCCAATCAAAGGAACTTAAGCAATTCTGATTTGTGTTGTCCTTTTTTCCAGGTGTGAAACGGTTTTAAAATCCAAAAAGTAGCATGGGCGACACTTCTGCATCCAGGAAAGCGCCAAACTAAGGGACTCTGGGAGTCTGGGAGAATGAGAAGCTCACAGTCGACTCACTTTTTTTACCCGGCCTGGTAAACATACAAAAAACTATGGAAAATCACCATTTTTGATGGGTAAATCAACTATATATAATAATTGATATATGATGGTATACCCTCTGGTAGTTTAACATAGCTATTGAAAATGGCCATAGAAATAGTGGATTTACCCATTGAACATGGTGATTTTCCATCGTTTTTTGTATGTTTACCAAAAGGGTAAGTCATTCCTGTCCTCAATCGTTTCCCTGACTTCAGTCGTTGAGCAATGGCCGAGTTGACCCTTACAGATATCCCTGTATGATCGCACTGTTTCCGAATCATTGGAATATCCTGTCGGGCAAAAATCCCCCAGACGTAGTGTGTAACCCCGAGGACCTTCAAAAAATCTGCTTTATTTCCCTCAAAATTTGGAGTTTGAATACTAAATCTATCCGTCGATACAGTCTATACTAATACATTTGCTGAATTTGCCGGGCTTCAACTGGATCTTCACAGGTTATATCCTCATGGAGACCGTTTTTTCCAACTCAAACCCCGACCTGGCGGACCGTTCGTCGCAACCAAAAAATCGCTGTTTTCCTTCAGGGATGGGTTACGAATCTTGGCCATCGCCAGCTGACTGTCTATCAACGTATTTCCCATGTAATCTGTAAGTCTGATATCAGCAGTCAATCAGACCAATTTTGGTTGGCCAAATCTTGATTTTTGATGGCTACATCCAATTTGTTCTTGCTAGTACACCATGTTTGTTGCGTAAGAGGAAAAAACATATTTTGTTGGTTGAAACCATGTTGAATCACATTGAAATCCCAGTGAAATCTATATTAAAATCCCATTAAAATCAGATTAAACTCCCAATTTATATCTGATTGAATGCAGCGCATGGTCTCAGAACTTTGTAATTTAGCACATCCCATGCCATGAAATTGCTGCCTGTTTGCTGCTACCCCGAATCCTGCATCTCACGAGCTGGCTGCGAGATGGCCCCATCACACTGCGATCAAACTACACCGCTGTAGGTCACTGCAACAGCTGCGCGGCTGATCACAATAAGGTACGGGATAAGCACTGGCAAGTGATGTCTTGAAGCACTTGTGGTTCCCAGCATTCAAGAATCTGACAAGCCGCTCAATGGCGTGTGCTTGGCATGTGCAAGTCTTCCACAGGGCCTTTAAGTTGCATGGGCCCCACCCAAAAAGCTCCGTCCGCTTGCGGCTGGCACTTCCATAACGGCAATGATCCCAAACAAGAGTTGTAGAAACCCTAGCCCTCAGTAATGGAAACGCCATTCTGTGGATGAACCCCAGAACACACACAACAAGGTGGCCCAAAATGAATTTGCGGTTGGCCGATCAAACTTGAAATCCCATAGAAATCACATTGAAATCCCAATTTATATTTGATTGTCCCATGAATTCTGAAAATCCCATAGAAATACCATAGAAATCACCGTTTTTCCTTGACAACCAGATTTCAATGGGATTTCTATTGGATTTGAAATCACCATTTTCCTTGAAAATCCCATAGAAATCCATTGAAAATCCATTGGAAATCCATTGAAAACCCATCCATTTCGCCCCGTTCATTGTTCAGCGCCCAAGACACGCGCTGGACGCCGCGGCACTGTTGCCACGCACCAAGGCGCGAGCATTGGCAGCGTGCCTTGGTGCACGGCATTGTTGAATGGGATTTGATGGTGATTCATGGAAAATGATGTGTATAATATAAAATATATTTTATATATAATATATTATATAATATATAATATATATATATAATAATATATAATATAAATATGGACTATCTATTATATGTGAATATCTACTTGAGAAGATGTGATTAGTATATATACAATAATATATACATATGTATAAATATATACGTATATATATATATTTATACATATGTATATATTATTGTATATATATACATGTATATATATATGTATATATATATGGCTGAACTTTAATCATTCACTAACCAGATAGTAGCTGATTTCCAAGGCCGTTTGACGATGATTGCCCTTACTAACAATCATTCTAGTGACGTCAGGTCGTGAGGTCATTATAATTCATCCAGGTTTACAACTGCATGCATGATTAAAGTGGGGAAGGTACATTTTAATTCTACAAATGATATTGTGATAGCCCACGACTATAAGGTATAACCCACCTACTTAATCACACCCATGTGTACATCAATCTACGAGTACCAGTCAAAATACAATAGACAAACGTCCTGATGTTGGTGACCCCATGTTTGATGGTTGAACCATGTCTGGGTCCTTGTTGAACCTAGAATTCAAATCGTTACATAGTTTCTACAATGTGGGGCCCCCAAGATAGCTAAGTTGGTGCAAATAACTCCAATAACTATGGTTTATGGTACGCAAATAACTATAGTTATGGGGGTTTATAAACCAACAAACATCACTGGGGGGGCCCACATTGTATTCATGCTCAGCATTCCACAAGTATGTAATATGTTCTTCAAGTGGAGCCGCCAAATCACAAGACGAGTTCTGACCAAAGTATATGGCCGTGTCTGAAAATGTGGTATATCACCCACTAAAAGCCATTTACTATGCCATTTACTATCCTTTACTAGGGAACATGATGATAAAGCATGAGAAGTTGCAAATGATGAATACCCATCAAATGGCTTTATATCTTAATGAGGAAAACAAAACACCAATATCACCATAGGATTTTTGGGTTGGCCTATGAGACAAACCCATAAGGCATCCACAAGGTCTGATTCGTATCCCATCTTGGTGGGCTTTAAGGAGAGTTTCCTACTACTAAACTCAACGTCTCTCAAATTAAGAAGAACAGCTCCAGATTCTCATGTTTGGATATTTTTAGATTTGTCAATCTCATCTTGAATAGGGCCGCTTTGGAAAACAGCTGAAAAACGCAAGCTTCCATGTTGTTTTTGCGGTTTTGTTATTAAGGTATCTGGACAGGACAAGTTGCCGTTTTATAGAGGTGTTTACAGGTATCATTTCAATTACTGGAAAAAAACTTCAAAATCAAATGTTTCAAATGTTTGGGAATATCTTATATGGATTGTAAAAGCAGTTGGATAGGTTTTAAAATCAAAAACATGAGTTCTTCGTTGGACGTATTTCCTCTATATCTCTATTGTATGTTCGGCGACATTTAATATGGATTGTAACAAGGAATTTGATCATCGATCTTGAGAACTTGTTTTCTTTTAAGTCTGTAGTTTTTAGATCCTTTTACCCTCCAGTAAATTAACATAGACCCTGGCAGATAGGAATGGAAGATTAGTTTCCTCTAACAATTGGTGATTTTCAGGTTCTATGTTTATTTAACAGAGGGTACATTTTCGGGAAACAACTTCAAACTCAAGGATTACAATTACGTAAACCAACCAAAGTTTACCCAGAAAACCAGCACCACAGGCACGCACCCCAGCTTGGGTTTTGTGCGTGGGCTCGTACTGTTCAAACTGTGCCCAAATGGCATCCACATCTGCAGGAGTCAGTTGCCTGCCCGAATGTGACGAATGTGACAGGTATGAGGTATGAGGTAGGGGTACCCCTATTTATGCCAAAATGCATGGTTTAAAATGGGCAATTCCATCAACATGGATGATTCGGGGAGTATACCCCCTTTTTAGAAACATGATGATTTAGGGGTACCTCATTTGAGGAAACCCCCATGCATCTATGGAATGTTGATTGACAATTAGGATATATTTTGACGATTGGACGATAAGGATGATCATAAGGATGACAAACACTGATAATAATACATACACATCACTATCACTGGTATGGTTTTAACGATTATCCTATACTGTAGCTATTGTCATAGCTACTAATACTATCATAATTATCATAGTTATTATCATAGTGAGTATCGTAGTGATCATCATTGTTACAAATAGTAACAGTTATGATTGTGACTATAATAATAAGTCATAACTATTACTATTCATAGTAACAATAGTTATGACTATGACTAATTATCATTATATATACTTATAATATAATATAGTTATACTAGTAACACATAATATACGTATATATATATATATATGGTTGTATGACTTAATATAATGACTACATAGTAATAGTATGTAATAGTTATAATTGTATTAACAGGAAGATAATTATTAGAACACGAAAAGCAGCTTCAAGACTGCCTTCCAGCTGCTTGTCGCGTCAAAAACTCCTACGGGAGATGCTTGGGAGATGCTGATGCCTCCCAGTGATGGAACGTTGGTTTATAAGCGCATATTCAGTATAGATTCATGGATTGTATAGATATACCTTGTATAAACTTAGGTTATCAAATTTACACTATATGAATTTACCATCTGGTTATTTAACATAGCCATGGAAAATCACCATTTTTAATAGGTAAACCAACTATAAATGGGCCATTTTCCATGGCTATGTTAAATAACCAGAGGGTATAAACCAACTTAAGAAACTGGGGCACCACCTTCTGGGAGATCAATGGGTTGATTTCTTTCCACCTGTTTTTGGTCTGGTTTACCAAAGGACAACGGCTTCTTATTGGCTTCATCACATTAAGGGATTTGAATCATGGGAAAATGCAGTCAGATCAGTCAGAGTCACTAAAAACCCTGGTAAGCGCCAAACATGTGGCCATAGATGGTTAATGGGGTTATCTTCCATAAATGAGGTGACTTACTAACTTATAGCTGGTAAAGGGCCATAACTGTATGGAAATGTTCACCTCCATTATTCTTTCGGATACCGAACACAGCGAGCTTCATTCCCCTACGCATTCTTTGCGATATTTTTGAAGGAAACAGGAGGGGTGACACTCGTGCTCTCGCTTTCCCAAGTCGCCAGCAAACTTTGACGGTACACACAAAGTATCAAAATGAGCCCCCCCCGTAATAAGTTGGCTCACAAAGCCATAAACTATACTTGTATCACCCATCAACCCAAGTTAACCATGTTATAAGTCAAGATAGCTATCATAAATCAGCTATAAATCCCATGACTCCCAAGTTTTCTTGCTTAAATCACAATTTTCCTATGATTTTCCTAGGGGGCCTCACCTTGCATATATATATATATATGTAGCATGGTGCAACAAAGGTGTCGTGAAACATGAAGCTCTTGGTCTTTCCGTGGGTGTCCCAGTTGCCTATGGGCCTAGACATTACCAAAGGGAACAACACCTTAAACAATAGAAAAGTATAATTTTAGTGTTGCTCCTAAGGTTTAATGATTATAATTATACTTTTAATTATCACCAATATCATTGCCAATATTTTGGGAGGATGAGTGGTTTTGTTGGGTTGTTCAAACCCGTCTCTATTCACAAAGTCACTTTCCTGAGTGTTCATTCTTCTGCTCAAATTGGCTATTCAGGTGGGTCTCCCTCTGGTAGAGGTCCTGGTGTGTCCTGTCGGTCCATTGATATTCCCTTCTCTGTCCTCAGATCATTTCCTGCTTTCGCTGATTAATTGTGCTTTCGTTGCCTTGCTGAGTTTCGCGCGCGGCACTCAGAGTATCAGGCTGCAAAAAATATCATTGCCAATATTTGCACCTTATTTAATGTATATAATTTGCCACAGTTGCAATTGCAATAGGATTTTACTTATGTCTATCTTTCTGGGGATTTGGTGTGGTGGAAAATTGGTAGCTTGAACCACTAGGGTCATATACAACATTGGAATTTAACCTCGTTAAATGGCGAGACATTCCTAACCATGAAGAGTTCCAATTTTGTTTCCCATGTCTTTACATTTTTTTTGGTTTTCCTGACCACATTCCTAGGTTTTCCCCATGGTTTTCCAGCAGTTTTCTACGACATGTCGTCCCAGTGCCCGAAGCCGGCTCCTGCCACTGCTGCAGTGCCACCTGAAACTAAGAAGAATGATTTGCCAGCTTGAAATACTTACTGGTGCTTAGCAGGGAATGAGGGAATGATCCACAATAACTATCAATAATTAATAATCATCCCAGCAACCCCCAGCAACCCATCCATTCCCTACGTTTAGCACCAGTAAGAACAAGGCAATTTTGAGACAGTTGCCCTTCCGCACCATTATTCAAGTGACGCCACAGTGAAGTCATCAAAATCAATCCAAATATGAAGGAATGGATACAACTAGTTAACTAGATCCAACATGATATACCCTCTGGAAATTTGTTACATAGCTATTGAAAATTGCCATTTATAGTGGATCTGCCCATTAATAGCATGGTGATTTTCCATCGTTTTTTGTATGTTTACCAGGCCGGGTAACTAATTAATGATAACATTGTTAATAGGTAAACCATCTATTTCTATGGGCCATCTATACCATGGCTATGTTAAATAACTAGTTAACTAGATCCAAAATTATTATAACTAATTAATGATAACATTAATATCAACACATTAAACATGACCCTCTGGTTATATTTAACATAGCCATGGTATAGATGGCCCATTTATAGATGGTTTACCTATTAAACATGGTGATTTTCAATGGCTATGTTAAATAACCAGATGGTAAATGATTCATGATGGTAGTGTTTGAACTGATCAAATCCAAGATTTTTTTCAACATTCAAAGCACCCAACTGGATGTCAGCCTGGCTGATTAGTGTCCGGATCCGTCCGGGACTCAAACGCGGCAATGGAAAATCTCCCATTTATAGATTACCACCTGGATATTTAACATAGCCATGGAAAATCACCACCCTGAATAGGTAAACCATCTATAAATGGGCCATTTCCCATGGCTATGTTAGTTATAACCAGAGGGTAATTGTCCATTAAAACATCCATTTCGTTCGTGAATTTCCCATCTTTTCCCATAAGTTTTCCCAGCTAGAAACCTGATAGGGGATTTCGCATTGCCTCCTTTGATAACCAGAGGGTATCCATTAAAAATACCATTTGAACTCATGGTTTTTCCGTTTTTCCCCACTGATTCCCATGATAATAAATTAAATCATCATTTTTGTTGGTTAAGTATGGTTGAGTATGGTTAAGTACGGTTAAGTATGGTTAAGTATGGTTAAGTATGGTTAAGTCACCACTTTCTTGTGGTTCTCCTATGGTTTTCCACTGATGATCACCTTCCATGGCAACTTCGGGGATTTCCCAGCCACGTTTGATGACCGATTCAGCACGTGGCACCTGCACAGCCCATGGCAATTGATCCAAATTCCTCGGCCGTCCCGGTGTTTTTTTTTGGGGGAAAAATGACAAATTGGTGAAATATAGGGTGAAATATGTGGTTTAGTGCTGTATAGTTTTGTATAGTCCTACTTTTACGTAGGTGTAGTTTCTTTTGAATTAGAGATTTCATTCTCACAGCACAATTTGTATCAAAGAATATGTCTACAAACGAAATGGATCATTACATATGTGATGTCGGGATGTTCAAGCAACAGAAATTATCATATGTCCAACCAAGAATCGTGGGATGTCATTGGTACAAGGAGTCTAGCCAAACCAGTGGTTCTAACAAGCTGCAGCTATCTCATGACTTGTGAGTCCGCAAGATGAGTTTCCACTCCATCTCCAACCATGGTTCCTTTTTCCCGGACAGAGATTGTCCTGTTGGCATCTGTTGGCGATATTTGTTTGTTTGATTTCAAAACACATGTGAATGGCCGCTCCAAAAAAAAAGGTGTCCCAGCAACAGGATGCTGCGGAGTCTACAGTGACATGGACTCTCACTGCTATCAGCCATCTCACTGGCAGCATTGATATGGACTACTTGGACTAGTTGGGATTCTCATCCTAGAACTTGACCCACGGGAAATTGTCCCCATAAAAGTAGACGATTTGCCTATTCAACATGACCATGGAAACCATGGCAGCTCCGCTACCAGAGGTGATTCCCATCATCATCTCCAGAAAAAAAAACATGCTACGCCATGCTGGGGCATCGGACACCTTTGTTTGGCCCTCCTTCTTGGACATCTTGTCAGCAATCCAACTGGCGGTTGTCGGCTACTGATCACTTGCCGTAAAGTTGTTGGTGGTAGTGGTGAAACCAGTGAAGATATCCGAAAAAAACCTGAGGGAGTCAGCGACAACCTATGAAAATCATAACAAAAGTTGGAAGATGGAAAATGCGTACAAATGACACATCAGACTGGGATATCGGATAGAATTGATAGAATAGGCTAAAACATGCTGCTACCCCAAAACAACATCTGTGGGTTTTTTATATTGAGCAATCCAAGGACATCCACATCTGTCCAAGGGGGCTATGAGTCCGGTGCCACTCATTTTACACAAAAGCTGCAACATCAGGACTGGTTGGTGGTTGAGCCTACCCCTCTGAAAAGTGATGGAGTGAAAGTCAGTTGGGATGATGACATTCCCAACTGAATGGAAAGTCATAAAAATCCATGGTTCCAAACCACCCACCAGTGTTTGTTGGTTTATAAACCATTATAATCCCCATTAACTATAGCTATATCTACCATAAACCATAGTTAATCCACATTTGTTCCATATCTACCAGTTATATCTAAAACCACCAGCCCAGTAACAATCAAAAGTGGATTGTCATTACCCTGATCTGGTAATCAGACATAGAAATGAAAAATAACGTCATTTAGTTCGATGATTTTTCATAGATCATTATCCAAAATTAAAATCCACATTCTTGTTGGTAAAATCCCCATTAAATCACCATAAAATAAAAAAAACACCATGAAATCCCATTAATCCCATAGAAAACCATAGAAAATCCCTATAAAACCACCATACAAATCCCATAACATCTCCATGCTTTCTCGGAAACACCTGGCAAATAAAGGGAGACAAAAAACACATTTTCTCAACGACGATTGGCTCCATGGGCTCCGAGACGCGCGCCTGCCAACACCGTAGCCCACACCCGCTCCAATGCCGACCTTGGACGATCCCACGGATCATAAGTGGTTTATGTGGGGTGGACGTTCACCCAGTTATTACTGGGTAAATTATCACTAATTATATTTGGCAAATATATCACTAATATATATCACCAAATTATATATATGTTCATGATTACTTGGTAATATATCTGGGTAAATTATAATATTTCACTAACCATGTTATACTGGTTGTTATACCATATATATTGGTTGTTATATGATGATTATTCCAATATTCTGGGAAAATTATAATATTTCACTAACCTGAATCTTGCGGCCATTTGGGGATGATTCCCCTTATTAAGCATTATTCCCAGTGAGGGAGAACAGTGAGGTCGTGATCAAATTTACCCAGTTATGGAATCATCCACTGAGGACTTACAATCACCAGGCTTATACTAACCACTTCCTCTTACTACGTGGGGTGATCCTAAAACTACAGCCATCTTCCGTATTGTAACTATAGGAACCTTGGACACTGCAACCTATACAAATTGACAAGTAGCGATCCATATGGGTATCCCGAAATCCACCAAGGAAATCATCATGTCCCCTTGGGGGAGTATAGTCAAATTTCAGACATATCCATATATGACCATATGTATAAATATATATATATATATAAGTATTAAGTATATATATATATATCGTCATATATCAAACTAAACCTGGATCATCGTCAAATCTCTGCGCGACCTGGTGTCGAGTCCAAAGAATGAACGCTTTAGACTTTACTAAAGGGATTGCAATTTACAATATTTTCATTTATATAACATAGCCACAGACCAAATCACCATTTTAGAGCTAGGTAAATCATGATAAATCATCCATAAATGAGCCATTTCCCCCATCGGTTGATAATTAAAACCTTACTCTCTGGTACTCAAACATGGTTTGCGGAAAATGGAGTACAATGATCTTCCCATCTAGAAACCTCCATTTAGTTCATTTCCCAGCCAGCTACGTCTGATTGCTGGAGGGTATTGTCATTTACCCAAGTATATAACTTGTTTTTTTTGTTGGGCTAATATGTTAAACAACTAACTCGTGTTTTGTTTGATACTGATGATACTGTTATATCTTAGCTAGTCCATGTCAATCCATGTTTATCCCATTTCTTTGTTGTATATATTACATTATCGTTGGATACTTTCAAATAATCTCCGGGTATCCGCTGGTGCGTAAATCACAAGCGAGACACTATTGTTACTGCTCTGATCCTTGTTTGACTTATTTGTTACAGTACTATCATTATTAAACTAGTATCGCTATTATCATGATTACGAACAGAATACAGCTGACAGCAACCCAAAAAACAACATAGAAAAAACACATCCATTCAAATCCTAAAATAGTGGTACAAAAAAATCTTACTGTAAGCTTGTCTTAGTCTTTCCATTTTTTGGGGGTGGAACTGCTATGTCTGCTATGTGATACCAACAAATCACACATCATCCCCCAGCTTCCCCACCAGCCGCCCTTAAGCCCGTGGGCGAGTCCAAGGGTGGGCAAAGTGATCCAGCCCGTCACGATGTAAACAGCCGCTCCAACGCCAATGGCTGGAAGTAAACCTGCGGCGGCTGAAAAACGAGTTTTCCATCGGTGAAGTCTCCAAAGGTGTGGCCGCCACGAACATGCTGGGATAGACCACTTAGGGAAATATCAATTGGATTTGTCTGTTTGGGCATAACTTGGGATTACTAAGTTGGATCAAGACTTGGATATTGTTGTATCAGGTGGATTTGTCTTATCATGGTTTCTCATAACTTGGGATTTCTTGCGTGATATCTTACTGAGAAATGGAGAGATGAATATGGGGATTTCACCATCAAATATAGGCTTTTACATGGTCTTAATGGGGATATGATTGGTTTTATGTATATTGGTATCTCATCCATGAATGATTGTGCAATTATGCTCGATTAACGGTTTCCCATTTGTTTGGATGAGTGTTGAACATCAACTTGAACGTTTGTGGCTTGAGACTGTAGCACCGTGGCAACGCAAGGTGATCTTTGCTGAGAAATACTTTTTCCAGCAAGCCTGATTTATACTTGGATATGCCCAAGGAATCGCAAGTGGTGAACATAACTCCTGAAAGGTGAGGCCCCCCCAAAAAAAACTGATGTGAACGTTGGTTTATAAACACCAGGAATAGCTATAGTTATATAGCCCGTAAAGTCAAGTTAAACAAGTTAAAACTCAACGTAACTATCGAACACGGGAAACTCACCCTACATTGTATAACTGGAGATATCCCATATAACTGGGTATGTATGATATACTTATGTTCACCACAAAAACGATTTCTTGAGCCTGCACCAACAGTCATGTCTTCATGCAGCAATCCATTTGGGACAGGAAGATTCCGAGTGATTCCTAGTGAAGATGGTCATGACATCAATTAATAGAGGTTATTTCCATCAATAGTGATTACGATATCTAATTATTATAACTTGTTGATGGTAACCACGGATGATGATATATTATGACTTGATCCCCAAATCCGCCAAAAAACATCCTGATATGTTTATAATTGGGTGTGTATCCGGCTGACTGATTTCATAAATCACTCACCTGAAAAATGCGAGAAAAAACATCGCGGCCAGCTTTGGAGATGATACCGAATCCTAACCAACATTCTGACGTCACAGTGAGGTCATTATAATGTATCCATATGTACATTATATAAATGACCATATAAATGACTACATATAAATGTATTTATTACCATTTTGTGTAATATTCCATATACACATCCATATGTTCATTCATCATAAATATACATATTATATTACATATAAATGAACCCTGCCATATCAGGGCCCATCGTGACTTTGTCCCCATGAAAAAATGACTCACTTTTTCCATAACCCACTAGACCAACATGGCGAATTATGGAAGACATGGCCCATCTAGTCCGATGATTAATCACCCTTAAACAAAATGTGCTTTTACAGTTTGCAAACTGTTAGATCACCAGAGGGTACGATTTGTGATACTTAAATTAAAACCATAGTTTCTGTGGTTAAAACCACATGTTTTGAGGCTCACATCCATATTTTTGATGGTGAAAACCACATTTTGATGGTTAACTTCCAATAACCAAACAAATACTATGTATGTATATACATATATATATACATAATGATAATAATAATAACAACATATATATATATATATATATTGATAAAATGTCAAACCTACCATTTCGTGACCTTCCGGCGAAAAACACGGCGCCTTTCGATCTCAGGGGCCTCTCATCGCTGTCGCTACCTGGGACGCAACCATAGCGACTTCATGGTGACTTAATGATGATTTAATGGGATTAATGGTGGTTTAATAGTGATGTTCTATGGTTTTCTATGGGATTAATAGGATTTAATGGTGATTTTATGGAATTTAACCAACACATTAATCGGGATTTTTTATGGTGATAGAACAGGGATCTAATGGATTTCTTTTTTCGATCATTGTTGGAGGATGAGATATAAATTATAGATCTAATGGTGATATAATCTAATGATATTACTTGTATCATTATAATAGATACTGTAATTCATTGTCTAATGATTATTATTATTATCATTGTCTAAAAACCTGGATGATTGAATGGCTGGTTGGTGGTTTCAACCAACCCCTCTGAAAAATGATGGAGTGAAAGTCAGTTGGGATGATGTTTTCTTCCCAACTGAATGGAAAGACATAAAATTCCATGGTTCCAAACCACGAACCAGGATATAATGGATTATAATCGGGTATCATGGGAGATAATGGGATGGAACCCCAAATTGAATGGTCATTTTGAAGATCTGAACAAACCGGCAGTTGATTAATTAACACATATATATATAAGTATAACGTGGAAGGGTTTGGATTGGAATGATAGCTATATTGCAGACACTCAGAAACAACATTTACTGTGGATGGAAGAAATCCTGCACCATCTTGGATGGTTGAAACCCTGTAAATAATGGGATAAGCCACCTATCTAATGGTGCACTCAGAAACAACATAGGGCAAAGGTTTATGAATCTGTGTTCAGCATTTAGATCAAGGGGCTTTCAAAAATCGCACGGTTCCATGTTCAACCCCGAACGACCCGGACCTAGGATCTTAATTCATAGTTTCTCTTCAGATTTTTGGTATTCTCAATGGCCATTTCAGGGGCCGATTGATTGGAGGTACCGATTCCATATATAAGGCCTATTCTTGAAGCCTATGTAAGGGAATATCCCAGCAAAATATGACCTTATATGGATCCTGAAATTCCCATTGATATTCCCTGAAGATTAAACATACCCAGCCTGGTAATTTGTTACATAGCTATGGTATAGATGGCCCATAGAAATAGTTGATTTACCGTTCTTAAAGATGGTGATTTTCTATAGCTATGTTAAATTACCAGAGGGTATTCCCAAACATAGATCCAGAACAAAAGTATGGGATACAACCAATGGCCAATGAACATGAAAACGCTAGGGGCTGCAGGGTCACGCCCAAACTTTTATGTATATTACAGCTACAATCAATCAGCAAAATCAACAATTTTCGGTGGGGTGATGTCCAAGGTGTCTATACTAAGTGATTTTTCGGAGGCTTTCCAGGTACTTCAAGACTCACCGAGTCGAGTGGCTGATAGTCAGCAAAGGGGTCAAATCTTCCGTACGAGGCCACAGATTCAGTTCTGCCTTTCATTTCCTTTCTATCTATTTCATCTGGTTGGTGGTTGAGCCTACCCCTCTGAAAAACATGAAAGTCAGTTGGGATGATTGTTCCCAATACATGGAAAAATAAACATGTTACAAACCACCAACCAGATCTAGAGTATTAGTAGCCAATGATCTCTGCCATGACCTGCGGATCTATGTTAAATTACCAGAGGGTATTTCATTGTAAGCCACTCCAGTTTGGCGAGACTTTTGACCCACGTTGGCCACGACAGAATTTTCTATGTTTCGTCGATGTTCGCCAATCATGTGAGCAATGTCAACTCTAGGTTGATAAACATCAATTAGCCTTGAATTATATCCACATTATATAGAAATAAATACATATATATATCACTATATATATATAAATTTACCACCATGATATAATCATTATATATATAATCCCATTTAAACAACACATATCCCATCTATATACCATGTATATCCCCATAATATATAATGATCCCATTAACATTATATATCATCACCACGATCCCAAACGCTGTGTTGGGCCTGTGCTGGTGACACTGGGTCTTGGCACGGACCTCAGCGAGCACCAAAGCAGTTACCGAAAAGCTGCTGATGTCGGTCGATTTCATGTCCCGGGATGGGGAAGTTCATGGCATTTTACCCTCCGGTAAACTAACATAACTATGGAGAATCACCATTTTTAATGGGAAAACTCACTATAAATGGCAATTTTCAATAGCAAACTGTTAGTTTACCAGAGGGTATGATGAGCGTTCAGGATTTTTGTTTGTTGAATTTTATAGGTTTTTTTTTCAGGGTTGTCATAAGATTAAAAAGGGGATGTAATATGATTTGTTGTACGGCTAAAAATGCTGATGGAAGGTGGCAGACTTAACCATCACAGTTTTTGTGACTTAACCATCACCAAAGTGGTGGTTTAAACATCAATTGACGCAGGATCTAAATTGGTTTTATTGTCTCTTTAACCAGCCAAACAGATCTGAATGAGGGATTTAAAAGTGAAGAAGGGGTTCAAACGGTCATATGTGTTTTGAACCAAACCGCATTTAATAAAACATACCCCTATCCCATCCCAATTAATACTGCTTGGTTGGTAAATAGTTTTTTTAAATATATATATATATATGTTTAGTGCCAATCCAAAAAAATATTAATCATGTTTAGGATCATTTTAGTACATATTTAATATTGTTTAATGTTAGTGCAATAATCCCCCGTACATACCAATCAACAGAGTTTTTTTTCACGGCGATTTACCATTCCTCAAAGAAACACATTGAGCTTGGTCGATGTTTGTGATGGAGGGATGGTAACAAAGGTAACATGATCCAAAATATGCATTTGATGTTGGATTTGCTGACATTTAAATGTATATATATATATAACTATATATATATACAGTAGATGGGAATGAACATTTCGATATTCATGTTGGTATTTCAATGGTTTTGCCTGAAAGTGAGGTACCTTAAATTACAAATTCATTCAACATGCATTTGTAGGCTATGCCCCATTTTCAGACAAGCCCAAACGCACGGCTTCCAACTTTCAACTTCCAACCAACAAAAATGTGTTTCAAACCAACAGCATGGGTATACAATGGAGGCAAGTCACCAATCTGTACGATATGGGTGTGTCTGTGGGAGATTTATACTCAACCGATATATGGACAATTCAATAGAGAAGCTGGTGATTAACCCATGGATGAAATCTGATCGGCTAGTTTCGGACAAGGACGCATATGGGTGCGTCTGAAAATAGGATACCCCCAATTCCAATGGGATATCATTATTTTTCTTACAAGATGGCTATTCAATGCTGTTTGTGGGTATCCCCTATTTTCGGGCATGCCCTTTTTTTAACCGTTCTGCGGTCACCCAAACAAGATGAAGCCCACGAACCGGAATGCTCACACGTATGTTAATGGTACAGATGTCAAAACACATGGTTATGAAGTGACGCACAATACCTTTCTGCAATCGTTTATTTGAACAGTCTTGTGCGTGTTTCCCTTGATACCAGTCTGCAGTGTGGAGTGGAAAGTGTAGAGTGTGGAGTGTAGAGTGTGGAGTGTGGAGTGTAGAGTGTGGAGTGAGGAGTGTAAAGTGCAAAGTGTGGAGTGTGGAGTGTAAAGTGAGGAGTGTAAAGTGTGGAGTGTTAAGCGTGGAGTGTAAAGGGAGGAGTGTAATGTGTGGAGTGAGGAGTGTGGAGTTTGTAAATTGTAGAGTGCGAAGTGTAGAGTGTAAAGTGTAGAGTGTAAAGTGTAGAGTGTGGAGTGTAGAGTGTAGCGTGTGGAGTGGAAAGTGTAGAGTGTGGTGTGTAGAGTGTGGAGTGTGGAGTGTAAAGTGTGGAGTGTAGAGTGTGGAGTGTGGAGTGTAAAGTGTAGAGTGTGGAGTGTAAAGTGTGGAGTGTAAAGTGTGGGGTGAGGAGTGTAAAGTGGAAAGTGTGGAGTGTAGAGTGTATAGTGTAGAGTGTAAAGTGTAGAGTGTGGAGTGTGGAGTGTAAAGTGTGGAGTGTAAAGTGTAGAGTGTAGAGTGTGGAGTGTAGAGTGTAGAGTGTGGAGTGTATATTGCGGAGTGTAAAGTGTGGAGTGAGGAGTGTAAAGTGTGGAGTGTGGAGTGTGGAGTGTTGAGTGGAAAGTGTTGAGTGGAAAGTGTGAAGTGTGGAGTGTAAAGTGTGGAGTGTAGAGTGTGGAGTGTGGAGTGTATATTGCGGAGTGTAAAGTGTGGAGTGAGGAGTGTAAAGTGTGGAGTGTGGAGTGTTGAGTGGAAAGTGTGAAGTGTGGAGTTTAAAGTGTGGAGTGAGGAGTGTAGAGTGTGGAGTGTGGAGTGAGGAGTGTAAAGTATAAAGTGTGGAGTGTGGAGTGCACAGCAAAGTGAGGAGTGTGGAGTGTAAAGTGTAGAGTGTGGAGTGTAAAGTGTATAGTGAGGAGTGAGGAGTGGAAAGTGTAGAGTGCAGTGTAAAGTGTGGAGTGTGGAGTGTAAACTCTCAGGTGAGGAGTGAGGAGTGTAAAGTGCAAAGTGTAAAGTGTGGAGTGTAAAGTGTAGAGTGCGGAATCTAAAGTGTAAATTGTGGAGTGTGGAGTGTAAAGTGTAGAGTGTGGAGTGCGGAGCTTCCCCCATAGACACGGCGACGCCACAGGAAAACCAGAGACTCGAGACGAGACACGTGGGTGCAAAAAAACAAGCATTTTGTCCGAGACTTCCTCCAATTTTGATATTTTCGACACGTTATCAAACAGGTTGGAATGTCACAAAGTGCCACGCCTGCCACGCAAAACGACATGACAGCCTGCTTGGACACATTCGAATAGGAGAAGTTTTGCAGCTTCCCACATAGACACGGCGACGCCACAGGAAAACGAGAGACTCGAGACAAGACATGTGGATGCAGAAAAACCAACATTGCGTACGAGACTCCCTGCAATTTTGACATTTTCGACGCATTATCAAACCGGTTGGAATGTCACAAGGTGCCACGCTTGCCACGCAAAACGACATGACAACCTGCTTGGACACATTCGAATAGGAGATGTTTTCCAGCTTCCCACATAGCCACGGCGACCCCACAGGAAAACGAGAGACTCGAGTCATGGATGCAGAAAAACCAACATTGCGTACGAGACTTCCTGCAATTTTGACATTTTCGACGCATTATCAAACCGGTTGGAATGTCACAAGGTGCCACGCTTGCCACGCAAAACGACATGACAACCTGCTTGGACACATTCGAATAGGAGATGTTTTCCAGCTTCCCCCATAGACACGGCGACGCCACAGGAAAACCAGGGACTCGAGACAAGACACGTGGATGCAGAAAAGCCAGCATTTCGTACGAGACTTCCGGCAATTTTCACAGTTGGCAACATGACAAAAGGACAGGTTTTGCAGCTTCCCCCATAGACACGGCGAAGCCACGGGAAAACCAGAGACTCGAGAAGAGACAGGTGGGAGCACCAAAACGAGCATTTCGTGCGAGACTTCCTCCAATTTTCACACTTTGTTAGCTTCAAAATCAACGTTTTCCTACGAGTTTTCCTTAAAAATTTGCAACCTCAAAATCGATGTTTCGTGCGAGGCTTCCGTCAATTTTCAGCACATCGCACGAAATGCCACTACGGCCAAGGAATTTGCACCTTAATTGTCGCCACTTGACGCAGCCCTGCCAATGCGATTTGCAAAAAACACGCAACACGACACGTCTCAAGTGCCGCGCCTGCCACGAAAAATGACGATGGACACGTCCAAAGTGCTGCACCTGCCACGAAAACTGCAACACATCTTCCGAAAACGTAACAAAAGTATTGCGCCTGCCACGCAAAACGACTTTCGACACGTTCCAGAACACGTCTGAATGTCACGAAGTGCCACGCCTGCCACGCGAAACGAAGCAACCAGACGTCTGAAACCTCCAAAAAGGACCACCTCTGCAAAACTTCCCATAGGCACGGCCATACGGTCCTCACACGAACGGTTGCGAACGGTTGCGAACGGTTGCGAACGGTTGCGAACGGTTAAGCAACGTCGAGCGAACACACCCTCAACCCCCAGACCCCCAGAGTGAAACGGGAACCCTTGCTACGCATTCGGGAAAAAGTCCTCCATGACCATGAATCGCCAACACTTAAAAGTTAGCAAAGTGGTTGCACATGAGAAAGATGAATGGAAGGAAGCCGGAAGCTGAAAGCTAGAATCAAAGATCTAAGAACGAGTGGATGTTTTAAGCCTGCAAGGGAGAGAGCGCAAGCAAATCACCAAAAGAAACCTATTTCCTAATACGAGAATCATTGCTGTGGTGACTACAAAACTAGTAAGCATTGTACCAGGTACCATCTTCCAACTTTCGCTTTTCAAACACAGGGGTCTGCAGAACTTGAGGCCTGCACATGAAAAATCAAGTGTGAACTTGCAAAGACAAAGCAAGCCAGCAGTCAGCAGTGGCAAAATCAATTGAAGGCAAACAAAAACACTTTTCCTCTCGGCTGGTCAATCCAATGTTCAGCACAAGTCCAAAGCATTACACCTGGCAAATGAGACTTCGTCCATTGACTCCAACAGAGTGAAGAACCTACAGCTGCCTTGCCATTCCCCGGAAAAAACATGTAGTTCACACTGGCAACACAGGACCATGGGCCAAAAACGAACGGATCAATACCAAATCAAAATAGCCATGGCCATGACTGAAGCCACAAGCACAAAGAAGGCCACATCATTGCTTCACAGACTTCCCGGCTTTCTTTCTGTGCGTTCTTTTCTTCATTGGTCCAGGTTCCTTGTCTTTTCCAAATCGAGATCTGTAATCGCAGGCCCGGCATCGACTGCCGCGTGCCTTTGCCTGACCCTTGCGGGTGTAGCAACCTGTTTGACACATCGGGCAGGGTTCAAAAACCCTATTGGTATACTGATATCACAAAGAGTGTACCAAAAAAACACGAAAACAAAAACATCCCATACTGATATTATAGAGGTACCCTTATTATCATATCATACTTGTTGATTAAAAAAAACAACCACCAGGTCTTTTGAACAGTGCTCATATTACCCTCTGGTAAATTAACATAGACCCTGGCAGTTGCCGGGATTGGAAGACTAGTGAAACCATTAAAAATTGGTGATTTTCAGGGTCAACAAGTTAATTTACCAGAGGCTAATATAATAATATAAGTTTCCATCCATGACCTACCGCACATGTCTTGCAGTTTTTTTTGTGACACGTCATGGCCTTTTTTTAGATACGCTCCATTCGCTTCATGTGTTTAATATGGGTTAATCACTCATATTCCACAATATTGATTAGGGGATAGGTTAATCACTAATATCAATGCACATAATAAGAAAATAACTAATCTATCTAATATTCCTCCATTCTCCTTTGAACAAGCCACATATTCCATTCTCTTCACCAAGCGTCCAGCTCCATAGAGATCCAAGCTGAAAAACCTTCTGTGGCACCCGAGAAAACATAAAACTGTTCAATATCTCACCAAAAACTATGTCAATCCGATTGCCTAGTGAATGCCTAGTGATGATAAATTCTTATACACCACATAAATCTTAGTTTGCCTATAGTTAAACTATGACTCTTCAATCATGTTCACCATATTCACCATAAATCTTAGCTCCAAACCACTATTGAATATCTAAAAGCCATGAAAATTACAAAGACATATTGTTCATAGTCAAAAAAACATTATATATATATATACACACCATTAATCAACCCAGAAATTCTTGCAGAGATTCCCCCTGAGCAGCAGGGCATTGCAACTTCGCTCACGCTTTCTCCTGTCGCAACTCTTCGCTAGCTTCGTCTCCGTCGGCGCCTCAGCGCGGAGATCGTAGCAAGGTCTATCGGTAGAAGCAGCAAAGATCAAACGCCATGATCATATGATAACAATAGTGGTGGTAAATTAATAGGAGATTAATGATGGTTAATTAAGAATGATAAGAATAATAAAGGTGATAACATCAGGATAATGGTTAATTACTGATAGTCATCGCAATTAATTATAATCATTTGACAGTATCAAATACTGTAATTACTGTACAAAGAAGGAACAAAAGGGCCATTGATTGTTTGATTGTTCAAAAATGCAACAAAACACAAAAATGATACAAGATACTGTATATGTGTTTTCTTCTTAATGAGCCCCATCTTCGAAGATTTCAACACTGGGTGCCCGGGCCAGTTGTGCCAACCCTTCCACACTTGCTGGAGCCAAAGATTGCAGTGCAACCAAGGGTCATGGTCATCCAACACCCTAGGAATCTCAGGAATTCCTGCAAAACCTTCGTGAAAAACATAGGGGGACATGGATTCATGATCCGATATATGGGACAAACTTGAGAATATATTGGCTGGTTGGTGGTTGAGCCCTACCCCTCTGAAAAATATGACTTCGTCAGTTGGGATTATTATTCCCAATATATGGAAAATAGAAAATGTTCCAAACCACCAACCAGATTGGAATATGTTGGAATATATTGGAATATGGTACCAGCTCTTCTTAATCGCAATAAGACTATGCTGTATTAAATTATACTATTGCCATATAGGGTTGCCTGAAAATTGCCTACCCCTGCATTGGTTGATCATCGGCTATACCGGCTGTACCCCATTCTCAGACACATCTACATGGGGATAGTTGGCTCACCGAGGCTCACCAAAAAAAGGGGAAGATCACCAGCTGGTTGGTGGTTTGAACCCCTCTGAAAAATATTTGTCAATGGGAAGGATTATCCCATATATTGTGGAAAATAAATGTTCCAAACCACCAACCAGCCAGTAAGATTTAATGAATGGGTCTAAGGGAAATTGTCTGCAAGAAACCATGGTCTTCACTGCCATTTTATGGGCTTCCCTGTAAATTCGTCATCATCTATGAAACCGGGAAATCAAGAATGAAACATAATGAAACATAAAGATTTATCAAACAACATCATATGGTCTAAGTTTTTGAATTTGAAACAAAAACAAGCTTACAATGTGGGGCCCCCAAGATAGCTAGGTTGGTGCAAAAAACTCCAATAACTATGGTTTATGGTACTTATAATAGTTATGGGGTTTTATAAACCAACTTTTAACTAGGGTGCACCACATTGTAGGGGTTTCCAACTTTGTCTGAAACAAATGGTGAGAGACGACGTGACAAGAAAAGATGTGATCCCGTACATCCACTGGTCACGATCTCCGACTGGGATGCATCACCCGACTGGGAGAACCTGACAAGGAAATGTTTATCTCAGCCACAAGAAAAAATGCTTACTGTAGCTTTATTGTGTGTAGGATTATATATATTTAAATATCAGGAACCCACTGTTACTACTTGTTCTCAAGGTTCACAACGCTGATGATAGAGGTACGCTATCCAAGCTTTGAAAGACATCTGACTGCCTTCACCACCATCTCATTTTTGTCTGTTTCTGCCGGTGCCGTGGCCGTTTGTGCATCCTGAACGATGTGCCAAATAAAGAGCTGAACGTGGCCAATCCAACGATTTCTGCCCGAGTCGTGGGGTTTTCGCCGGCTGTGCATGCGGTGAGTCTCAGAGAATACCCTCTGGTAAACTAACATTGAAATAGTGGATTTACCTATGAAAAATAGTGATTTAGTGGGATTTAATGGGATTTATTAGGATATATGATGGTATACCCTCTGGTAAACATTCACATAGCTATTGAACATGGCCCATAGAAATAGTGAGTTTACCCATGAAAAAACATGGTGGATCTTTCCAGTTCGTTACGTGCCTGTTTACCAGGCCGGGTAACCGTTGGACATTCTGACAAAAACTGGCTGTGATTTTCCATAAACGGATCGCGGTGATCCATACCCAGAGCTATGTCTGGATTGGTCTGGATCACCGATCACCTGCATCTTGGTATCCGGGGGATCGCCTGAGCCGTAGCCATTCGAAAGTATGGCTGAGATGTTTCTGATATGTTACAATATCACTACCACGGTTTAAACTTGGGGGATGTACCCAAAATGTAAGCTACATGTTTCAAGGTGTTTTTGAGGGGGGCCTTGAACATGTAAGCTTACTGTTGAAGGTATTTTGAAGACACCCCCCCAAAAACGTTATCTGCGGGACGTTCAGCGACCAATTTTATATGTAAGAGGGGGTCCCAGAAAATGTATCTTACATTTTGGTATGGTCCCCCCCTGAAAAGTAGCCTTAAAGGGGTGGTGATGTTACAATATATTATAATGACAATGAGATGTTATGTTGCATGTGATAGATAGAAATAACATTGGTATACAATGGTAATGTCCATTATCTGATAGCAGTTGCATGTTCAGTAAATAACTGGGATCTTCTTCACAAGTTGAGATCAAACATGCCAGAGCCATCACGTTTTTTGACCGACCCCGAGCTACCCACGAGTTTTCCTGACTATAACAATCAACTTGAACCCTAGTGGGGCAGGGCACATACAAGCGTAATGCCATGAATCACAACCATACTTTATGCCCTGCAGCCCTCTTCACAAAATCAGACCTCGAAGAAGTAACATGGATGTAGCAGCCAATGTAGCTCTCCAAATTGGGTACCCCAAAAATCCGATGGTTGCACATCATTTCTCTGAACATGTTCACCTCAAGTATCCCCTTTCCATTTGAAACAAACCCAAATGGCTTTGCGAGCGGTAAACCCAGGAGCTGTACATCTTCATGTTCAGACCATGACTATGGTATAGCTGGCCCCTGTAGTTCGATGATCGATTCTGCAGTTCGCAGACTGTTAGTTTTCCTCAGAGGGTAACACTATTTGTGATTGTTAAAATAGTCAATTCATAGTCAAGTCATGTCAAATCCATACTTTCGATGGTCAAATTATTTGAACTCCACATTTTTGATGTTGAACTCTCCATGGATCACCATATTGATATCACTTCAATGTGTCAAAAAAAATAATCCGAGATGTTGACAGCCTGCTGTCATTGCTGCGGACTTTGGGCGCTGGATTTGAAGCCACAACTGCGGCCGCGACGTGCTTGAAAACTCTACCAGGCCATAAGACAGAACTGAAGGTACGCTAGTATCATATAAAACCATATTTCAGGGGTATATGAAACTTATTCCTTACATAGACCTTATATATGGTAGGTACCTCCAATAAATCGCTACCTTAAATGGCCATTGATTTTAATGCCAATGCCATCCAGATCTAGCACTTCGACCCTGTCATGAGTTGGGTCCAACTGTTGAATTTCATCACTATTTTTTTCGGATCTTACCGATTTTGGCATCTTTTTTGGGTGTTGTATATGTATATATAATATGTATATAATTAATAGATAATATAATTAATAGATCATATAATTAATAGATCATATAATTAATATATGTGAAACGTATCATAATATGTATATAATATATAATCGATTAAATACATACACTAATAATATACCGTACGGAATTATGCGGGAAAAACACAAATAAACAACCCATTTGGGAATGGTAAACATACCTCGTATTTATGATGAAATCGGGGGATGGTTTATGATTGTTTTACCAACATTACATATATCTAGGAAAATTATAACAATTCACCAACCTATTTTTTCTTGCTATTTTGGGATAATTCCCCGAATCCTAACCATGATTTTAGTGAGGTCGCAGTGAGGTCGTTATAATTTACCCAGAACATGATACATTACAATACCAAGTCTTGGTTAACATTATATATTGTGTTATAAACATTATATACCATTATTGTTTTGATAAACATTACAATGTGGTTAAAACAATGTCATGTTTACACCCATGACTGGGAATGGTAAACATACCACCTATAAAAATGGAGATTTTGGGGATGGTTTACCGTAGTATACCCATTTGGCCATTTGGGATGGTATACACCATTATAAACATTATATTCCATTATAAACATGATATTCCATTATGTATATACATGATATACCGTATCATACCCATTTGGGACGGTTTATAAATGCGTTGAAAAAGCGTACGTCTTGGTCATGATTTCAAGCAGCTGCCTCTCTCACAGATCCTCACAGATCCTCGTCCTGGCCGAATGGCAATGGAAAAAAATCATGGCTGGAACTACAGCGTTTGGGGGTTTCCTGGAATGGAGGTACCCCAAAATGGAATAAAATGATGTTTTATAAGGGAAAAATCCGAAACATACATGGATGATGATCTGGGGGGTACCCCCATTTTAGGAAACCACCATTTGGATGTAGAAAAATACGAAATATAATAGATGGATTGGACAATTAATTCCTTCGGACATCTATTTAACTATATGTGTTTAACGAGCAGACATAATGCGACTCTTGAAGTATTAACAGAGGTTAAATGCACTTGCTTATTGGGCTACAATTCAATTATATATATGTTCAGTGAAATACAATGCCTCTTTTAAAACACGTGAGACAAGGGGCCAAAGAATCGCACATCATTGCGGTCAGAGAATGGTCATATTCCATGCAAACAATTTGGACAGTGAGTTAATTCTGGACAGGACAGCATGAAATGGTCCCTGGTTTTTATACACGGCTCCCCGAATTAAAAAACCCAACTGTAATTGTCAGCAGCTCCGCTCCTATCACCTAGACGAAACACATATTCTTTCGAAACTAGGGACATCCCAATGCTTCATCTGAACATGTAAGATCAATATGTCTATAAATGGGTGAATGCTAAAGAGGGACATAGAGATTTTGTCTAACCATGGGTGATATTCACGTGGAAAGAACGAAAAAAGTCGATCCAAGGTTCTCGTCTGGCATCCGACAAGTGCTGCCCGCATGCTTCCGGCTTGCCCTTCGCCAGCTCAATCTGTGCAACGGTGTAGCCCTGCCACCGCTCGTATCCATGCTCAGCTGCCACCCAAGGCATGAAAGTAGCACCTGCCATCTTTGGGGATACTCAGCCGCTCGAACAAGCTGAGCTCTTCGCCATGCCACCATGCTGAAAAAGCTGCAGAGACTTTCTTCCCGCCCTGTGGAGCCGATGCTGCGGCGTCACATTCTGCATTATCCTCTGGTAAACTAACATAGCTATAGAAAATCACAATTTTGAATAGGTAAATCAACTACACATGGGGTATTTTCAATAGCTATGTTAAATTACCAGAGGGTATATTATATATATATCAATCACTGTACACTTCTCCACTGCCCAACGATCCAGGCTCATTTCATGCAGCAATGTGACAGTAGTCCAAGCTTCATACGGTCAGCAATTCATGCATCTGCACAGAGAATCGACAAAAGGATGGATGATTGAAACGTTGGAAAGGTTGCAACCTGGAAAAGAGAAAAAGCACGGGTTTTAACCAGGGTTTTCTCACTGGTCTGTTCCCGGGTGGCCGTGGGTGGGCCACTTTTTTCTTGAGAACAAAGGCCACAATTTGACTAAGTGGCGATGAAACCTGGGGCATCTTCAGCTGTCACATGATAGAGACTCACCTAAAGGCTCCTATCTCAATCACTGTACACTTCTCCACTGCCCAACGATCCAGGCTCATTTCATGCAGCAATGTGACAGTAGTCCAAGCTTCATACGGTCAGCAATTCATGCATCTGCACAGAGAATCGACAAAAGGATGGATGATTGAAACGTTGGAAAGGTTGCAACCTGGAAAAGAGAAAAAGCACGGGTTTTAACCAGGGTTTTCTCACTGGTCTGTTCCCATATCCCATATCGTGGTCCTAGTCCTAAGCGTTCTTACGCTGCGATCTTGACTTGAAAAAAGAAATGACCTTTGCATATGCCTTTTCACTTTGGTTCCAAACTGTTGCAGGTACTTGCTGGTGAAGGAGAAGCATGCGACCAGGTTTGCGATATCGAGCCACACTAGAAGGCGCTGCCCATCTGCCTCTCTGCTGAATGGCGTTGATGTCTCGCCGCCGATGCAAAGAATCGGATGATGGACCCGCATGTCGCAAGCCATGCGCTGTGAGCTTTAAAGACTGAATCTGCAAAACTCTTGAAGCATCAGAAATTGCCCTGTTGTACGCTCCCAAAGTGAGCCCTTGGAACAATTTTTCACCAGAACCTTTTGCCCGCTGAAACAAAAACTTTAAAACAAAGCTGAGGTCATCTCTGCTAATTGAATCGAGCAAGACACAATCGTCAAAACACTTGGTTTTTGTTGGGATACCCATCTCCTGCTGGCCGACCACAACTCCCCAGCATCTCGCACGTGAGGCCGAAGGTCGCAGCACTGAGGACTTGGTCAATGCCAGGAGTTCTGAAGGTCGGAGATACATATCGCCTTGGAGCAGGATGGCAGCCGCACTATTGATGTCATGAGTCATCAAACATTGGTGAGCCACCACGTACCACACTGCCACATCTACAGCTGCCCTTGAATGAGTAGGAAAACGTAAAACCCAACCCTTTAGAGCGGCTTTGGATTGAGGCAGTAAAAATCGTTCAGGTAAGTGTGAATCGCACTTCAGTAAGATGAATCCAAATACAGTGCTTCTGGCTGTGCAAATCGTGCCCCCAGCTTCACAAAGGTACTGCAAATACTCCACTATGGTTCGATCACATACCCGCTGGGAGAGGGACCTCCGGTTTCTAAGTGCCCATTTCTCCAGCTGTCCCACTGCATCCTTGTACCTTCCCAGAGTGATGGGTTTGACTTGACAAGCCCTAAGCCGCTTGTGAGCAGGGACCTGTATGGTTGAACTAATATCCCGAACCCTTTTGCGGCCCTTGTCTCCAAGCAGTGTTGAACGCGTTGCTGAGTTTCCGGATCTTCTGTCGCTTTGCCTCCCTTTTGGCCGCTGAGTCTTGGCCAAAGAGAATGCACTGCCTGAACTTGGGGATTTTGGTGAAGATCTGATCGGAGACGTCGCAAACTTTGCCTGGCCTAGCCCCTTGTGTTGCGAGACAGAGGCCTTGTTTGAAACATTCAACAGTTGCGCCAAACTTTTCTTGATCATGGCATGGCCCGATCACCTTGAAAATCTGGTTGGACCAAACTTCAGCCAAACTTTTCGGATAAGCACCAGCTAGTTCTGTCCTATTGATGTGCTGAATCACCCCAGATGGATCTTGATGTCGGACTCTTCCACTGAGAATCTGATTGTGCTTCTTATGACAACAGATGCGTTGAAGACATGTGAGTTGCACGCAGTTAGTGATAATCCTAGTCATCTTCTTGAAAGGGGCACCATATGCACACATGGGAAATTCAATCACATAGACTTCTTTTCGTTGCATCAGCATCTTAATAGGCAAAAGTTCCCAAAGCATAGATGTTGCAGGATTCTCTAGTGACCACAAAGTTCCAACAGCCATGCAAATTTCGATCAATCTAACCGTAAAAAATGCCAGTTCGATGGCGATCTGCTCCCTTCTCCGAGCTGCATCCATATTCTTCAAACCCTTCCGAGCTATAGAAAAAACTGTGCAGGGTGTTCCAAAATGGGCAAACGCGCAAATACCAGACAATAAAAAACTCATCAGGAAACTCTGTGTGGACTTACGCGTAAGATCATGCTGAGGACCATGCTTAATATCCACTTGCCCAATAACACCAATACCCTGTGAAGCACATGCTGCTGATAAGGTGGCTGTTCCCTAAAAAATCTCCAAGAAGGTGCCACATTGCTGAACTTGATGCTGAGACACCTCACCGCCAGTCGTCGAAGGTTGCAGAGAAGCGTGGGAAGCTGACCTCCCACGGCTCATGTGTGAGAAACATCTCAAAACATCCCCACTTGACTCCCTTCTGCGTTGTGATGACCTCAACTGTTGACCCTTTTTCCCCTTTGTCTCCGCCAAAAAATTGTTTGGTGGGGGTTGACCGCCAAATTCTAAACCAGGGGGAGCCGTCACTGAAGCGAGAGCCGCAGAGTCTGCTAAACCCAAATACTTTGAAATACAGAGTTCAGATTTTTCGCCGACTCTTCGACATTCAATATATTTGACCTCTGGTTTTCTGACCTTCTCGAAAATTCGGGAAGGCTTGTCTGAAACATTCCTGGGTGACTCAATGTGTCTCAATCTCCAAACTATGTTCAAACCGCATTGAAAAGCAGCAGAAATACGACATAGTCTGTTTAGCGCCGGGCTGTTGGAGCGTCCTTTCTCGAAAGCAAGGACCACAACCAGGTTGTCTGACAATGTGAGTTTCAGAGAATGGCACAAACTTGATACCCTTCCGGTTCGTTTCAAACTGCTCAAGGCAACCAAACCCTCTTTATAGTTAATGTGTTGCAAGGGATCTCGCCATCGTTTTGCCCACAACAGCTTAAATTTTGAGGGATCCAAAATACTGTGCTCCACAGGTTCAACCAGCGCTGGCAAATCAACTTCAGGTCGTCTGTTTTTGCGCGTTCTGCTTTGTGTTGCAATCGCGCTGGTTTTCAACCAGTCACCATCTTCAAGTGCTTGTTGAATCCATTGGCCATAATTATTCAGTATCTAAACCAAAACCAAACCGAACAAAAGAAGGGTGCTCCTGAAGATTTGAAGAGACAGTTTCTTGCAAATATCCTGTGTGTCGCTCAAGGGCGCGGACCAGACCGCCCGGTCCTTTCGACTTAGCGCCTCGTTCACATCGTCTGGCAAGGCACTGAAGCGCCACTTCTCCTTGAACTTCAACATGCGCTCAATGCGGTACGTGGAGACACCTCGAGTCATCAAGGCATATCCATGATCAGCTGAATCTCCCGCATCGACTTGGTTGACGATCTTGGGTCTTAGGTTAGTAAAGGTAAGCCAAACCAAAGAGCATGCCTGGCGAATCTCACGCCTAACTGCCGGCCAAAGTGGCCACCTCTTTTCCCTCCCCAAGTCGATAAACCGGTAGATTTTATCAAAAATCGAAAGCAAGCAGGGTTTCAACCGAAAAAGGGAAGTGACATGACCCAACCATATTTCCACAAGCTTCACCTGTACACGTCCTCGCCTTGCCAACTCAAGCCCACCTAAATAGACACGCCAAACCCGAGAAGGTTTATTGGAGATAGTCCCGTTCAATAGATCCAACACGCATCCAACACTGTCCAGCTGCTGAACGGGAGACTTCTGTGTCCAGACAACTGGGATGCCAATGTCATCAAAGGTCTGCTGTATCGATCTAGCCCTTTCTTCAACCTCATCATACGAGATACCCAAAACTGTAACATTGTCAACATAGGTTGAAGTCACTGTGGTGTACTCTAGAAGTTGGGGAGTGGGGAGCTTCTCTCGAAGTTCAGCCATAGGTGAAGGTGCTGACTGACGGACAGCATAGCTTACACATTCGTTAGCCAGATACAAAGCCCACGACCAACCCATAGGCGTAGCCGAAACTGTTGGATAAAGAGACTCATCGCCAGAAAGTGGCCTACGGCGTCCAACCCGCCTATCATAAACATCCTCAACCTTTATACCCAACTCCGCCCACTCCGAAGCTAACATCGGCTCGTCCAATCCAAACCAAGCCCCCGCTTCGTCCACTCGAAATTGATAGAAGCAGTCGGAGACATCCATCTCCTGTCCATAGGCGCAAGGAATATCTTGAAGCCGAAGTTCAGAAAGGCAGGAAGCTGAGCCTAGGCGAGCCACAGGGGGCCGTCTATGATGAAAGTTGGCCTGTCGACCATCTATGATGAGCCTGATCCAATCTGGTGTTTTCTTCTTTACGAAAAAGATGCCAGCTTTCGCACAAATGACGGGTTGGAGGTCCATCAAACCTTTGTCAAACATCCTCTTGTAAAGCCGAAACCGCTCATGGGGTGAACTTCTAAGAGTTGGGTCCCAATATGGAACTTTTGGCATAGCATCGGGGTCTTTGGCAAGGTCAGCTTGTACATGTAGTGGGTCTCTTTCAATATGCCTTTTGAAGTTCGACACCAATGGCTGAAGTTGTGGGGGAAGAAGGTCAACAAGTTGTTTTGGCTGAACATCACTATGTAGAATCTTCACTTTATCAAGGTCATAGTCAGCCAGATTGCTTGGCATCCCATCATATGGGGAAAAATTCCTTGCAAGGCCCCTTATAGCTGATTGTCCAGTCATATCTTCGGGGCGCCTCCCATTTGAACTCACGCAACCACGTACATGGTCCAACATATCCAACTGTACTTTGGTAGGAGGGCGGCAAGGTGGCTGCACATCCATGTTGTTTAATTTGAAACCTGCGAGGTCGTTCAGAGCCCTAATGGCGTCCTGCACTCGCTTTGGTTCCCTCGGAGGGGCAGTCATCGGAAATGGAGAACCATGCTTTCGAAGGTCACCTTCCGTATGGTATGCATGCGTGCTAGCAGGATTAACCTTGAAATCCATCCCGCCAAACAAAAATAAAGAGAACCTGTAGGAGGAGCTGACAGACCGCAAGGAAGATACCCGGACCCAATATCGCGCCCGAAGACGCGCTGAGCTCGAACTGCCGGGCACAGGTTTTCCCCCCAGCCGCCTGTAAGCTCAACTCAGAACTGTTTGGAGCCCGCTACGACCAGTTAGAAAACTAGGAGCAATACCAAACTGTGGCCAATCGTGAAAAGATCGGGAGCTTGGAGACCACAATCCAGAACCCCCGCAAACTATGCAGCTACTCAGCAGCGCCGCCCTCTTCTCCCAGGGCGGCGCGACCTTTGGCCTTGGCCTTTGGCTTGCCTTTCCCCTTCCCCTTCTGGGGGGGGTCAGACTGATTTCTGGGGACTGCGTCGGATGGCTGAGATCTGAATTCTTCTCTGTACAGGCGCGTTTGTTTCGCGACCTGAGCTTTTTCTTTGAGTTTTGATGCCAGCCAGGTATTGAAGCTTGCTGTGTTAGCTTCGCCCGTAACTCCTATGGTGTCCTCCAGCATCATTTCGAGGCCCGAAAAATCTGGTGATTGGGGACTTCTAGCTACCGCAGTTTCGATCTGGACGATCCTACGAACCAAAGACTCGAAAGAAAGAAGACTTGCAATGTTGAGCTGATCAACTTCCAGAGCGGCCCGAAGCACATTACATAGAATTCTGTGATCATGAGCAATCATTGAGTGTTGATTGATGCCACTGCTCTTCAACCATGTAAGATGGTAATTTGACAAGTCGTTTGGACCACTGCGCACTGCCCGCAAAAATTCCAGAACGACCCGCGGCCCTTGAAGGGGCCAATCTTTCATGGTTTCTTCTTTCAAAAGGTTCACTGCATCATTCAAGCTAAGATACCTCCTCTGCTGAGAATCCCTGAAATCACCGAGAATTCGAAGGTCACCCCTAGCAGCATCTAGTGAAGAAATGAACGTAGCCTTGTTGCCAGAAGAAACCCTCCTAACAAAAACTTCGCTACCCTCAATCTCCACCAAGGCTGCATCACCAAGACTTACACCCTGCTCCACCAAATCTTCTCCAACCACCTCTCCAAACATGGATGAGCTAAGGTCTGCAACCACCCATTCATAGGCCTCGATGTCATCCACGGCAGTGTCATTGTACAAAGAAGCCAAGCCCTGAGCCCTGCGTCTGAGCCGGTCCAGGTCTGCTTTTGATATCTCATCAAAGGCATAAACATAGGGCGCTTGCGGGGCTGGAAAATCAGCGCGGCGTTGAAGGGGTAGATGATCTGTGGTGTGAAGATCGAGGCGTTCGAGGTCCTCGTCGGGGGTAAGTGCTATGAAAATCCCTGGCCCAACCTTGGCTAGAAGAACTCTATGATGCCAGTAAAAGCCAGCGGCGTCTTGGGGAAAATGCCGCAGCACCTGAGGTTCTTTGATGTCCAATGTTCTGGGTACGGGAGCAGCTGCCATATCAGTTAATCTTCTTTTTCAAGTCCGAGGGGCGGGTCGGCCCAAGCCGCACAATTGCCAGCTGATTCGATTGACTTGGCGCAGGTCCACTATGATTCGAGGGCGATGTTTCTGGGGTCTCAGTTCTCAGATTAATATCGCCAATTGGAAGTAGAGGGGTCCTACGGCCCAGTCTCCTACGATCCCACAAAAGCCAACCAAGCCAAACTAGAAGGCAAATCTCAGTCAAAGCCAAAAATTTGATCCCAAAGTACAAAATGCCAGTTTGTGTTTGACAATGCTCCAGAATCAGGGTTGATCGGCTTAGCGCCAACTTTGCCTCAGAGATCTCTGCCCGAAAGGTCTGCAACTCGACAGCAAAGGTGGAGGCTAAATCAGGTGCGACCACCGAGCGAAAGATATGGCTGACAAGACAGGCCCCCACCGCAAGAGGGGCAGGAACATTCATTCCACTTTTTTCTTGAGAACAAAGGCCACAATTTGACTAAGTGGCGATGAAACCTGGGGCATCTTCAGCTGTCACATGATAGAGACTCACCTAAAGGCTCCTATATATATGTATATACGTCTATCCCAAATGATCATGTTCATAGCTAGGGAGCATGATGATAAATCATTGGAATTGGGGTACCCATAAATCATTGGTGTTTTTTTTAGCTCCCTGCGCTCCCTGCAGACAGAGTATGAACTATGATTCAAGTTTACCTTACACATATCCATAAATGCAATATACAACTGCATGGGATGGATCCCTTGCAACTATCCCATAAAATGCTCCATATACCTTACACATATCCATTTGGGAATAGTAGTTGACCTTACAAATGATGATCCCAAAAATTATCCCATCCATATCTTCCCATGTATCATCCCATGAATCTCCATCTCCCACTATATCGGGTTTATCTAACATTTTTAATAGGTAAATTCACTATAAGTGGTATTTTTCAAATATGTTCCATAGCCCTATTTTCAAATATGCTATCACAAGTAGCTATAACTATATAGTAGCTATCCTCTGGTGGTAATATTACACATAGCTATACTGGTTGGTGGGTGCAATAATCATCTTTAGAAAAATATGAGTTCGTCAATGGGAAGGATGACATCCCATATATTATGGAAAATAAAATTCATGATTGAAACCACTAACCAGTATTGGGATATATTGGAATATGTTGGAGTATGTTGGAATATAGTGGAATACCAGTATGGTACCAGCTCTTCTTAATCACAAATAGCTACAATTTGAGCCCCCTATTAAAGGTTGGTTTAGATTCGCCCCAGTAACTACTTCGTTATTTGCGTACCATAAACCATAGTGACATTGAAGTTATTTGCACCAACTTAGCTATCGAACGGGGGCCTCACATTGTAGGATCCATGTATCCTATATATATATGGTAACATTTACCATCAATATACTCCCTTTATGTTAGCATATATATATATATACCATATAAAACTATAGTTTTCACCAGAGGATAGACCACCACATTGTGCTTCCCACATTTTGTGACGATCACCTGGATGGTCATCTTGCCCACCAAAGCCCTGAGCTTCGTGGCCTGCGCCGTTGCCCCGCGGTCATGTCATATGGGAAGATCCATGGGATTTTGATGTGAATCTTAGGGAGACCCCCTGGGTATATAACTGGTAAAAAATGCTGGTAAAATGAGTGGGAAAATCATAGATCATTAGAGAAGTACCCTCTGGTAAAATAACATAACTATGGAAAATCACCATGCTATTCATGGGAAAGTTCACTATTTCTATGGTGATTTTCCATAGTGATGTAACAAATTACCAGAAGGTACCTGCCAAAAAAAAACTAATCTTTATATAGCTGGTTTGTACAATTTTACATCCTTTACCATTGATCGCCAAAAACATAAAGTCATAAAGTACTACTATAACCAAAGTATCTAACAGAGTGTGACCCAGGAACAGGATGTTTTTTCTACATCATGTAACAATATCTTGGGAAAAACTGGTAGACTAACTAATCTGATTCTGGACATGTGTTTTTCTTTGGACCTGAAGTGATCATCCAAATCTGGTTGGTGGTTGAGCCTACCCCTCTGAAAACTATGAGTGAAAGTCAGTTGGGATGAAGAACTTCTCATATATTATTGTTAAAATAATATTATTAATATTACTATTGTATATAACATTGCCAATCTTAGATACCCTCATCTTCCACGACCTAGTTAAACTAGGCCTTCTCGAAAGGCCTAGTTAAACTAGGTCCCCGACCTAGTTTTACTTTTAAAGTAAAACTAGGCCCTGCGACTCGGGATCAAGTATGGCCATGTCCTGATCAAACATCTAAAGGCTGATCAACAATCATGAACATCCGTATGAATACCGCATGCTGCAGCATGCTGAAAAAAATACTGTATAGAGATCATGGGCTCGAGATATAATGAGATATGTAAGTGGTATTTTAGGAACATCATCACATGCTTGAACAAAAAACCTTTCAGACCTCACCCATCTAAGTTTTTGAAACCGCACTTCAGCTGGATTAGCAACATGAAACGAACTAAAAAACAACAAACTAAACAAATCATCAAATTGTGGCTGAAATGATCTAAGAATAGCCCAGACCTCCCATCAACATCATGATTGTGTAACAAAATGAAGTGCAGTGATTCTCATATTGATCCCCTTTAACATTACCTCTGATGAGGTATGAGTAAAAGGAAATGTTGCCTTCTACTTGTCAGTGTGCCACCGATTTGAAGGATGGCCGCTGTAAGCGTGCCTGTGCGATATTTGCTTGATCTGAAATTGTAGTTGGTGGTCTTAAAATCAAGTCTTCATGGTTTCCGCTGAAACTGACGCAAAAATACACACGAACAACGCGACACCCAAAAATGTGAAAAGACAGTGAAAAACTCGTGAAAAGGCCGTGAAAAACTCGTGAAAAGGCTGTGAAAAACTTCCACATATGGATAAATCTGGTTTGGGCATTCTGGAGTGGGATTCCATGTTTTCACCTGTGAATGTGCAATCAAATTGATGTGCATGTTGTGCATTTGAATTGAATCAGACCCTCCGGGTTCATGTTCATTCCTTTTCAGCCAGCGGTTTAACTTTTTATTTAAGTGTTCCCAATTGGAGCCGAAATGGCCCCTGCTAGTAATATTCCCGAGAAAGGAAAGGAAACAGCTCCTATAGCAGCAAGCAACCCTGAGCATCGGATATTGATTGTAATCAATAAGATCAGACAATTTCTTATTGATATTGATTTTCATGGTTCCTATTGAAAAAATCAATTGCAAACTGATCTTTTTGTATTGATCTGATTTGGTGCACATATTGATTTTCATGTGTTTTCCATTGGTTTTCCCTATTGATTTTCAAGCTGATGTTAAATGCTTTTCTTATTGATTTCTCTTGGCTTCATCAATTGAGAACCTGCAGTTTTGTGGCTTCAGAAAGGGACCTTTTGTGTCTCACCCTCAGCCTTGTCCAAAGGCTGTGCAGCTGCCTTGACAGAAGGTTGCTTGCAAAGGTTTATTCATTGTCACCAGCTGTGTGCCTTGACAAAAGGTTCTTTGTTCAATCCTCTCTTGACAAAAGGGTGGGTTGAGAATGAGTGGCAAAGGGGGGCACAAACATTTTGCCAAACCCTATGTGGACCCATACCTTCTCTACAAGGCTTTTCACACACATGAAGAGCTGCTCAAAAGCTTTGGAGCATATGAGACAGTCTCTAGGAGCCAAGCAACTGATGCCAAAGGTCTCATCCACTGTCTGCCACTTCTTGAAGACCTGCTGAAAATTTCTCCTTCTGGGGAAATTCACCCCAACCCCCTGAGACAAAGCATCATGAAACTGGTACAAGAGAAACCTGCAATGAACCAAACCGACTGGAATTGCCAAGTATGGACAAACATGAGGGCTGAGAGGGTGACAGTCATTTTGCTACACTTGAGAAGGTTGAAATCAGAAGAAGAAATGAGAAAGTGTGTGGGGAAACTGACAGGAAAGGATTGCCTCCAGCTCAAAAATTTGGTAAGCATGCTGGGAAATGATAGTTGTAATGGTGAGCCTCTTGACAAAAGAGATAAGGAGGAGCCTCTTGACAAAAGGGGTATGGAGGAGGGAAAAGAAGAGGAGGGAGAGGAGGGAGAGGAGGAAGAGGAGGAAGAGGAGGAAGAGGACGAAGAACAGAAGGCAGAGACACCCCCCCTTGACAAAAGGAGGAAGCTGCAGAAACATGAAAGTGATGTAAGTTTGAACTCATCAGGGTTCCCAGCTTGTCTGAATAGCCCTGGCCAGTCAGAACCCTTGCCATCCAAAGCTGACCCCTTGCCAAAAGGTGGTTCTTTCATGAAGAGGAGGAAGGGTCATAAGGTGGCTGCCCAATCTTCATCATGGAAGCCCCAAGACAAAGACACAGGCTTGACAAAAGCCATGGGGCTAGGGACCAAAAAGGAATCAACATCAAAAAAAAGCAGCAAAAAAAAACCTGCAAGCAGCACAGCCAGCTCAAGCAGCAACAGAAAACCCTGGCACAAGGTGTATGTTACATACCCAACCAACCCAGAAAGGGCCTACTTGACAGGCAGCACAGGGCCAGGGAAGAAAGCACAGCTCATCATTGAGGTTACCAGAAAGCAAAGCCCAAAGTACAGAGAGGTCATTGGGATCATCAAAAGAAAGCTTGAAAATGAACACATCACCAAGGAAGAAGCCATCAAGAGCAGGGCTGAGCTCCTGGGCTGGTGACCATGTTTTCCAATTTTTAAGCAGCTGCCTACCTTGAAAAAAGGTGTGGTGTTGCAAGTGGCACCATCTCCTTGACAAAAGGGGCTGGCCCCATGGCAAAGGTTTCACTATAGTTGCCCTTGCCAAAAGGGACTTGTGCAGCCATTTGCCAAACAGAAAAACAAAGCCAAAAACTGCAAAACATGCTCAAGTTTCAATACCAACCATCTAGGTTGTGTTGAATCATCACCTGTAAATATATATATATATATATATATATATATATTCCTAAGGTGTTTGCAAAATGATGGATATTGCATGAGCATACATAGGCAATTAAATATGGTGGTATACATATGTGTATGTGTTGGTTTACCTATGCATACTGTTTTTTTTGGAGAAGGGCAATTAAAAAAACAACAACAACAACAAAGGCATATGTGCACCTAAATCCAAGTTAGCCAATATTAGTTTATTCAAAGAATTTGTGGGGGGGATACCATTTTGATATGGACAGATTACAGTGTTGTGATGGTTTGGTTTCCCACAATCTTCTCAAAGAAACAATCGAACTCGTTGGGTTTTAGGGGCTAGCCATCAGTGTTTTCACCCTCCCATTTCAAAACAACATGCCACCCCCAAAGGTTAGCACTTCAGCATGTTGTGGGCCCTTGACAAAAGGGTTCCTTGCACCAGTGCTGTGGCCATCTGTTTGTTTTCTGCAGCACCTTTTTTGCTCAAACCTTTTTGTTTTCCACAGCACCTTGACCAAAGGTGCCTGTGGGGGTAGCAGCCTTGTGCCTTGACCAAAGGCCTTGTTGTGCAGCATCCTTGCCAAAAGGATGAAGAACAACAAAGGGAAAAAAGCTGGGTCAGGCACTGTGAGCAATGCAAGAAGGGCCAGGTTTAGAGAAGCAGGAATGAAAAGAGAGAATGACACTATGGAAAAAGAAGATGAACACTCCAAGAAGGTTGACTGGGAGAAAGACAAGAGACATGGCAACAAGAAACCACACCTGATGTCAGCCTTGGAGATCAAGTATAACTTGGCCAGCAAAGAAGAGAAGGCAGAATTGAAAAAGGACATGGAAAAAGAAAAACATGCAGCTTTTGACAAAAAAGCTGTCAAACCGGAGGATGTGAAGGAAGCAGCTGTTGACAAAACAGTTGTAAAGGAGGAGCCCACAGCAGCAGAACAGAAAGATGCCTTGACAAAAGGCAGTGATGCACCAGAACAGAAAGATGCCTTGACAAAAGGCAGTGATGCACCAAAGACTTTTGGGCCATCCAAAGAGCAACTTAAGAAAGGGAAGGAGCCTGAGAGGAAAAAAAAGCCACCAGTGCAAGAGGTTGTGGATTGGGGTGCTTCTAGCTCCAGTGAGTATGAGTACTACACTGAGACTGAAAGTGAATCTGAGGAGTCACCCCCCAAGAAAAGCAGAAGCCAGTCACCCCTTGACAAAAGGGGTCAAAAAAAATGGGTTCAAAAAGAAAGCCCACCCTTGGCTCTGCAAGAAGCTGAAAAGGTCGCAGTGGATTGGCACCACACCCTGGAATGGCATGACAATGTGTCCCCACAAAACATCAGGGCCTTGGATGCTTTGAAAGATGCTGGGTACCAGGTCTACCTTTGCAGTTTCTCAGGGTGGGACAGAGCCCAAGAAACCAAGAGACTGAGCTGGAAGGTATGGCAGGGCTGGGAAAAGCAAATCTACACAACAGAGAAGACTGGAAACTATGGAAAAGCACAGGCCTGCTATTACCACAACATCAAAACCGTCTTTGATGACACCTGGGAGGTCATTGATGAATGCAGCAGATGGGGTGTTGAAACATACCTGTGGTGTCCAAGTGGGATGAGAAATACTGGGAAGGGATTGATACCTACAGGTCCTTTGCCCAGGCTGTGCAAGCTTTCCTTGACAAAAGGTGAGCTGAAACACTTGAGCTGCACTGCTCCTTGACAAAAGGAAGAAAATGGCATCCCATGAAGCTGCACAGCTACCCCGCACTCTGTACAGTCCTCACTGGCAGGTCTCTTGACAAAAGAGATATGCCTGTAGTGTTTTTTTTGAGAAATGCCACTGCCTCTTGACAAAAGAGATGGTGGCTGTAGTGTTTTTTTTTGAAAAATGCCACTGCCTCTTGACAAAAGAGATGGTGGCTGCAGTTGGGTTTCAAGCCCCTCCTTGACAAAAGGTGGTGGCCCTGGTGAAGACCCAATAAATCAAATAAGCAAAAGTGAAATAAATAAATAAATAAACAAGTAAACAAATAAATAAATGAATGAATAAATAAATAAACAAATATATGTAACCAATGAATTATTAAATTAAACTATTTTTTATATTATTAAAGAAGTTATGTATATTGTTTCTTTTTTTGTTTGTGTACCTTTTTTGGTATGTTCACTGGTTGGAACAACAATGGAAAATATTTCATGCATATAAATTCAAGAATAAATAGAAATATATATGTGCAATAAGGTCATGTAAAACTTTTAGCCCATCAAATGAATGCTTGGAAACATTTGTTAAACCAGGTTTGCAATAAATTCTGAACACAACATTTCTCAAGGATTTCAATTTCATGAAACCTGAAATTCATATTAGCAATCCAACTAAAGTGCACAGAATTCAGGAAATCATCATGGGTTCAATGTTGCTTCTTTGGGATAAAAAAACAATTGTTAAGGCCCAACTAGTCAGGGCTTGATGGCTCTTAACCTTGGCAAAAGGTGATCAACAATGCTTTCATTTTTTTTAAAAAAAACAAAAATACAAATTTAACCAAATTTGACCAAATTTGACAAAAACCATGATTTGGTCAAATTTGGTCAAAATTGGTCAAAATTAATCAAAATGGTATTGGCTAGTTTTTGGCCAGAATATTTTGGAAACTGTTGAAATTTGAGGTGAAATTCAAGGTTCACTGTTTTTTTTTAAAGCCTTTTGTCAAGGCTGGCTGTGCATGAAAACTCTGGTTCATTAGTTTGAACTCTTTGGCATAGCTATATTTTTGGCCCAAGACAAATACCGCTATCCTTGACCACATTTTTTTATCCAAGCCTTGACAAAAGGTTTGGCTTCCAGGCTCCATGCCACCAAAAAAAAATCATGTGTGGAAAGGAATTTTGAAGAAACCTGCAGCCAAAGCTTTCCCTTGCCCAAAGGGCAAAGCCAAGGCAAAAGGTAAAAAACAGAAAAGCACCTTGACAAAAGGTGACCTTGCCAAGCTTGGCAAACTGAGTTTGGATGAGAGAGTGAAAAAAGTGAGTGAGGAAAACCAGTCTCCAGAGGAAGCTGCCTTGGCCTTGAAAGATTCCTTGACAAAAGATGAATCTGCCAAGATGTGGTCAAAACACCAAACATATTTGAAAGCCAAGCCAGAAGAGAGATCAGCCCATGAGCAACTCACAAAAAAGGAAAAAGGGCTTGAGGTAGTCCTTTGGTTTCTCAAGCACAAGAAAGGTATGTTCTTCCACACAGAAGCTTCCAAAGAAGCAAGTGAAACCTTGACAAAAGGTGAGAAATGGGTCAGTGAGATGAAAATGCTGCAAGAATTCAGCCAGGAAGAGTTCACCATGCACTTGAACAGTGGCAGGATTCTTTGGAGGTCTGACCCATGGACACCTGGAGTGTACAATTATTGCGACCAAGGAGACCAAAGCAAACAAACAGTATTGAAAAGGAAAAACAAAGTGACAGCAGGCCAGGAAAGGGAATTGGAAACAGAAGAAGATGAAAAGGAGTTTTTGGCCTTTTGGGGCAAGGGGGCTTTGGCCAGCATGCAAGAAGCTGAGGTTGCTTTCAAAGGCCAAGGTGCCTTGACAAAAGGCAAAAAAGATACCTTGCCAAAAGGTAAGGGAAAAGGAAGGGCCAAAAGCTTGCTGGCCCTTACAAATGGTGAAGATGAGAATAGCAAAGATGAAGATAAGGACAAGAAAACACCAGAAGAAGAATGGGCTGACTGCTTGACAAAAGCACAAAAGAGCAAAGAACAGCTGAGGGTGGCCATGGCCAATTTGCAAGAAGCTTTGGATGCTGCCACTGCAGCAGGCAGAACTTCCAAGCAGGACAGGAAAGATGCCACCTTAGCTTTGAAAGAAGCCCAGGAGTGGGAGCAAAAGCTCAAGGCAATAACAAGCAAAAGCAAGGGAGGCAATGTGGAGTCAGCAAAGCAAAACATCATAGGTGCAGTGGCAGCCACCAACAAAATCAAAAAGGAGGTGAAAGAGTTCAGAGCATTGGCAAACAGAAGTTTTTCCAAAACCAGCAAGAACTAGAACAACCAGCAGCCACAGGTGGCCCTTGTCTAAAGGGCCCTTTGGACCCTTGACAAAAGGGTCCATGTATAGCTGGCTGTGGCAAGGGGTAGCCTTTTTTTGATGATGCCATTACCTTGCCAAAAGGAAATGGCTTGCACAGCTTATTGCCTTGACAAAAGGTGATTTGCACCCCAACTGGTTTACACCTTTCCCTCCTTGACCAAAGGGGTGGTGAAGGGTTTGTGTTGGACAAACAGATTTGAGGCACCAAGCTCAAAAAGTGCTGCAGTACAACCAAGCAGTGGCTTAGGGGGTAATCCACCACCAAATCACCGTGTTTTTTGGGGGTATTGGGTTTCACCAAAACTTTGAAAATACATGGGGACCACAAAGTTTGGGAGAACCAGCAGGTTGGCTTAAGGGCTCTAAAAGGTTGGTGTGGCCAAGGGGTGTCTAAAGCATGTTTTGTGCAAGGTTTTGGTTCAAGCTTTTCCTTAAAGGAAAGCATGCCTTGCCAAAAGGTTTTTTCTTTAGTGTCACCACCATGAAGCCAGTAAAGAGGCTGAGGGGTACAGATTTGGAAGTGGCTAAGCAAATCCCTGAAACCTTGACAAAAGGAAAAGGGGAAGGATCCAAAGGGGGCTTGTCTGAGCTGCTGCTATCTCTTTGGAGCCATGGGCAGCTGAGTGCCAAGCTAGTGCAGGAAGTGGCACACAAAGCCATTCTAGATGGTGCTCAAGGCCAAGACCTTCAGAGAATAGCAGCAACAGGGTCTTTTGGGGCCCAGGGAGGAAATGTGCATAGAGATATGTGTGCACAATTCCTCAAAGATTGCCGAATCAGCAAGGGAATATCTGTGGAAACAGAATGCCAAGACCCTAAAACTTCCAAGCCTTGTTTGGACATGGCTGGTGTCATGCTCCCTCACCTGCTGTTTTCAGATATTTTCAACCACTATCCAGACCAGTTTGACAAAATCTTTGGCGTGGAAGACCTCGAAAGTTTTTGGCAAGGTGTCGAGTATGTGAAAGATGACAGGCTCATGGCTCACCCCATATGCCTTGACAAAAGGACTGGGGTTGCCAAAGGAAAGGTGCAGGACAAGTCCCTCACCATACCACTCTTTTTGCATGCTGATGGTGTAGAGTACCAGCAAAGAGATTCTTTGCTGGTTTGGAATTGGGGTGGCTTCCTCAATGCATACAGCAGCCTCACTTCTCACTTCTTGATTGCTGGGTTTCCCAAATCTTGTACTATACATGACAAAACTTGGAAACCCTTGATGGATTGGATCCTATGGTCCTTTGAAGCTTTGCAGGATGGTGTGCATCCATCCTATGGCCCAAACAATGGACCCTTGCCAAAAGGGTCTGTGTTTGAAAAGCTTGCTGGGCAACCTTTGACACAAAGGGGGTTCAGATGCTGCATCTGGTCAGTGCAAGGAGATCAGGAGATGTTCTCCAACATCCTGTCCTTGCCCCACTGGAACAATTACTCACCTTGCCATGAGTGCGACTGTATGCAGCCAATGATCAAAAAGGAACCCTGCCCAGCAGGCAAGAGTTTCAAACTTCTTTTGGCCAATGACCAGAATTATGAATACATCGATACACCTGCAGCCTTGACAAAAGGCCATGCCCACCCCTTATTCAACATCCCAGGGCTGACCACTAGGATGGTGAGGCAGGACGGTTTACATGTGTTGTTTTGCAAAGGTGTTTGCAATCATCTATTGGGATCTTTGCTGCACCATCTCTGTTATTTTCAAGGAAAAGGAAAACAGACCAAGAAACCTGGTGATAGACTAGCACTTATCTTCAACCAGGTCCAAGAAAATTACAGATTGCTTGGTTCCAGCACAAGATTAACAAATCTGAAACTCTCAATGATTTGTGATCCAAGGCAGCCACACAAAGAGTACCCAAAGCTTGACTGCAAAGGTGCTGAAACAAAACACCTCTTGGCAGCTTTTCTTCCGGTTCTCAAAGCAATGCTGGATGCAGATGATGCATTGCACCAGCACATGGTAGGAGCTTTGCAGTCAATGGTTGAGTTGGTGAATTTGATTGACAGAGCCGATATGTTCCCCACCCAAGAGGAACACCTTGAAGCTCTCAACCTTGACAAAAGGTTTTGTGAGCACTATTGGGGCCTCAACCAGTGGGCCCAAGAAAATGATAGAAAGCTCTATCATATAGTTTGGAAGTTCCATGCCATGCACCACCTCATCAAAAAAAAACAATTTTTGAATCCCAAGTATACATGGAATTTCAGAGCAGAGGACTTTGTTGGCAGGGTGTCACGATTGGGAAGTTCAATTGCAATGGGAGTGAAAAGCACAAGGCTAAGTGCTAAACTTTTGGTGAAATATCGAATTTTGCTCCATATGCAGCTCACCAGGCTTGGCTTTGAAATAGGAGCTGTCACACCAGACAGTGACCTAGAGTACTAGCCTTTTCCTTGACAAAAGGGAATCTGCACATGCTTGTGCTTTCTTGGCAAAAGGAAGTTGCTAGAAATCCTGTTTCACCTTGCATGGTTTACCTTGCCAAAAGGTAGGCCTAAGCCTCCTTGACAAAAGGATGGCCTATGGAGCTTTGACAAGTGGAAAAAAAGAGCAATTTTGGAGCTCCTTAGGCTGCTGAACTCTATATCCTTGGCCTTGAACTGTATTGATTTACAAGGTCAAACTACTGCTGTTTGCTATTGATTTCAAGCCCTACAAAAGTTGTTTTGGCTATTGATTTCCTTATTGATTTTCATGGCAAACTAAATCAATTAGAAATATTGAAAAAAATCCAAAATCAATATCTTTATCGTATTGATTACAATCAATATTCGATGCTCAGGGAAGTTAAAGGATCCCCAGAACTCACCGAGAATTTTGCTTTAGAGACTTGACAAGGATTTATCTTTTCGCCGGCTGTGGGTTTCACCAGTTTCACTTTTCCAATGTGTGAGGTATGAATAGTGCAGGTTTTGCTGGAGCTAGCAGGGGAAAAAAGCAAGCCAACCATGGCATGACAATGCCATAAAATGGCCATGGAATAAAACATATGCTTTGAGTCAAGTAAGTGTGTTCTTTGCTTGGACGTGCCATTCTTTTTGTCCCTTGGAAGCCATAGTACTATAGTTCAAATAGACATGGTTGCAAGCTGCTGTAGATTGTGTGGTCCATGGGCTGGGATAAGCGACCCTCAAAAACGGGGTATGAATAAAACAGGCTCTAGAAGTAAAACAGGGTCTTACTTGAAAGACCTAGTTTCCTGCGTCCTTTGGAAGAACTGGGATATATGGAATGGAAAGTCATCAAATTCCATGGTTCCAAAGCACCAACCAGATTACTATGCAAATCTTCGTCATGTTTCCTGGGAAAATCCATGGTTTTTTCGGGGCATCATACCGTTGGAAAATTCTTCTCCGATGGTCCCCACATAAAATGACCGTCGAATTGGTCGACTCCCCTGAGAAACAAAGGCAACCACAAGCCAGCGAATGTCACAGGATGGATTACAAACTTGGAAGAAGGGGAAATAAATATATACCCTCTGGTAATGACTAACATAGCTATGGAAAATGAACCATTTGTAGATGATGTACCTATTAAAATGGTGATTTCCATGGCTATGTTAAATAACCAGAGGGTATATATATATATATATCTCTTTGAACTCTTTAATGGTAGACAAAAATTGGGTCTCAATGGGTTTAGATTTTATGCCACAATGTGTAGACTCAAACCTGTTCTCGGGTAGGGCAATTCAACACGTGTAGAGTGTGAAGAATTTCGGAGGAATTGGAGTAGGGTATTCTCTTGCAACTGGAGTAGCAACTACAAAGAAACAAAAGCATAGCACTCTCTGGTTTAAAAGAACTGGTCCTCTCCTGGTATATTCACAGAGAAATTCAAAATACACAAAGGTAATTTACCCACCTTCGATGAAAGATTTGGGACACCAGCAAAAAAATAAGGAAAATATCTGGGGGCCCAACTGCAAATTGGGAAAAAAAACAATTGGCCGCTGGATCCTGCAAATTTTCCCCGGTAGGACGTGGAGAAAAGGGGATGCCGTACACTTCGCCAGCTATGGGACATGCGTTGTCACCGTGCAATTGGTTTTCCAGTGCGAATAATCTACTCGCACTTATGCCCAAAATACGTTTAAAAACATGTTTGTAAGGAAAAAATGGACGTGGCCAGAAACAAGGTACCCCAAATTTCGCTGTATACCCCAGAATATCACCACTATAGCAGCATACAGTGGTTTGTTTTGTACCCCAGTCACTGGCACAGTAGATCCACCATTCTCGATGCTCGAAAAAACCCATCTCCCGTCCGGGTAATCATTTACCTACAATATGTTGGATCGACCTTGTCATCATGTTCCCTATAAAGTCGCCAACGGATGTATTCCCCATTTTCAGACCCACCCATTACTCAGAATATGTCATAATTATTGCTTATACATCCCAGTATGTTCCCATTAACTCACTATTGAATCCCATGCAATTCAATCCGAGATGTTGTTTAAATCACCACTAACTCCCCATTAAATCATCATTGATTATAATTAAATTATATGATTTTGCCATAAATTCAGGTAAATATTCAAAAATGACCAACCACTTCAATCCCATGTTTTTCTTAGTTAAATCCCCATTACACCCCATTAAATCCCCATAGTTCAATCAGCGTTTTTCTTCCCATGTAATTCTCATGGTATCATCATTAATTCATATTAAATTCCCAATTCCCCATGAATCAGCATTTTCCCAAAAAATATTCCAACATTGCCATGAAATCAGCACGTTTTTCGAAACATTTCCCATCCAAATTCCAATTCAACCACCGGATTAATGATTATAGGTCCATAATCCATAGATATATATAATTATCCAGTAATGAACATGAAAATATCCCTGGATGATTAATTAACAGACCATCCATAGGCCACGGCCACAAACCAACTGAACGCTATCGACTGGGGGCTCCATCCTGTGGATGATTAGTGACTAGACAATAGATTAGGTCTATAATCCATAGAATTCCAGAAAGAATTCCATAGAATTCCATAGATATATCCAGTAATTCCATAGATTAGTGACTAACCAAGGTGGACCCAACCATTCGACAGCCAGGTGGGCCTCGTGCTTCGCCACCGCCGCTTCCTTCGCGCAGTGTGCCGTGGCCAGATTGGCCTCGTGGGCCTCTTGCTCCGCAGCGACCACCGACTCCTGCGGAGGGTCGTCGTTAAGGTCCGGTGCGACCACCGGGGTCTTTAAGGAACCAACAAAAAGATGGGTTTCATCCGGCAAAAATGCTGGTTTCATAGATTGTAACCAGCAAAAATGGTGATTTCATCGAATTTCACCAACAAAATGAATGATTTTAAGGGAATTTACCCACCGAAAATTGTGATTTCATAGGATTTCAGCTTGAAAAATTGGGAAAGGGACCCAGGGATGAGATTTCCGCAAGAGTGAGGGCTTGACCGGTAGTGTCCATCAAGTATTGGAACATATCCAACGAAATGGTTGATTTTCCAGCAAAACAATTACCCTCTGGTAAACTAACATAACTATGGAAAATCACCATTTTTAATAGGTAAACCTCTGGGAGTCTGGGAGAATGAGAACCTCACTAGACTCACTAATTACCCTCTGGTTATGACAAACATAGCCATGGTATAGATGGCCCATAGAAATTAGATGGTTTACCGAACTTAAAAATGGTGGATCTTTCCATGGCGAACTGTTAAATAACCAGATGGTAAGATTTAACCAAATATCAGTGGAACATATGAATCTTTAAGCAACAGAAATGGGGTCTTCAAGCAAATATAAATGGGGGGGTTATCATTTCCACACTTGCAAAATTTGCGCCGTGACAGACTCTCCCAGTCTTGTCACCTCGAGTTCACATTGGACCGTGCAGGCCCATAAAGACATGATTCTCACTCAACAATTAGGAACTATCCATGAAACATATTGATTTTCCAGCACATCTGAAATTTTCACTGCCCTATAAATCGAGGTTTTAATGAGAAAATCACCTGTGAAATGGGTGATTTCCATATTTGATTACCAGAGGGTAACTTCCCTTTCCCCGGTTGTAGGAATGCAGCGTCAAATTTTTGTCAAATGGGGCCCTTTGCATTGCAGGATTTTTAAGAAGGGATCAGTATGCCCATTGCGCGGAGGACATCTGCATATTTGAACGTTGAACAGTATTGGTACACTGGCTTGTCAGATCTTTCCCTCAGCCACGCCACAGCTGTAAAATCGTTTTCAACACAGAGTTGCGCACAGGGTGGACACGGCACCGCACGCGCCCTCCAGCATGACACCTCTGGTACTTGTCGAACTCACACAAGCTGAATTGGATGTCGGACAAGCGGAGCCTTCTCCCGCCCTTGCATGTCGTGGATTTCTTTACCCTCTGGTAAACATTCAGATGGCTATTGAAAATGGCCATAAAATAGTTGATTCATTAAAAATGGTGATTTTCCATCGTTTTTTGTATGTTTACCAGGCTGGGTAGTTCTCTATCAAAACGCCATGGCCTTGGCGCAAGCTATTCTCCATTGGACTGGACACGTCTTGCTATTCTGTGAACAGTCCTCGTCTTGCTCCTGGTCCAGGGTGGCAATAAGAATTTTCATCATGTAATGTAAAATGTATTACCCTCTGGTAAACTAACATAACTATGGAAAATCACAATTTTTACTGGGTAAATCAACTATAAATGGCCATGTTCAATAGCTATGTTTGTTTACCAGAGGGTACCAGTTCAACCTGATGTGTTTTTCTTTGAACACACAAAAAATACATCATCAGTAATTCTGATGAAAACACCATGTGTTCACCCATGACACATAGTTGACTATATATCCCCTACATTATCCTCCTACCCCCCTAAGTCCGGATTAAATAACAATGCCATTGCGCATAACTGTTTGTTATATATACATGTATATCATGTAATATCCCCATCAAATACTCATGATAATATTCCCATATATAGACAATTGACTATCAATAAACATCATCAATATGTTGGTTAAATATTGTTTTTGGAAATAACAATGTGCCCCCCAGTTTTGTTTGTTGTTGTTGTTTTTTTACACCCATCAATATACTTAGTTCATGGCCATAAACCCAAGTGAGATTGGATTTATATACCAACTTAGCTATCTAGGGGGCCTCATGTTGCATGATGATAGATTATAATATTATGATATTGATACATTATCTACCTTGAATTATATCTGATAATATAGTTGATAATTAATGTTTGATATTATGATCAATGACGATATTATCTACCTGACTGCGTACATTAAAAAAAAACATGTGGCTGCTTCACTGGCGCAATCCCTCTCTCGTTTCGGCGGGAAAAATGGGTTTCTGTTGCTGAATGAACAGTGTTTGTCATTTTCTTGTTAAGCTACATCTCACATAAATTTAAATGTTGATGATATCAATTAGTATCAATTAGTACCATGACTTGCTGAAATGGTTGCTGAAAAATGTCTGATATCTTTTGATAAATGATGATAAATGACAAATCCTGAAATCCAGTTACTACATGTGTTAATGTATGCTGATATAAATGATAAATGACAGATCTAATATCCTGATAAACATCCAAATATACATCCTTACAACAAATGATACATCATAGATACAATATATTATATAGTCTATTAGATTTATCTCATTTATATATATATATATACGGTAACTACATTTAAATATATGGATTTTTAAATATACGAACAGGTATTTTAGACTACCTCCGGGAAGGTTTTCCTTGGCCCGTCCAGCCATTTAAACATACGGAATCCAATTCATTTAAACATACCGTAACTACATTTAAATATACGAACTGGTATTTCATATTACCTCCGTGGCCTCGCGAACTGGCCTGCCCTCCACATATTTAAATGTCGTTACCGTATATCAGGTATATCCCCATTGTAGTTACCCTCTGGTAAACGTTTACATAAGTATGGAAAATCACCATGCTATTAATGGAAAAATCCACTATTTCTATGGCAATTTTCAATAGCTTTTTGTATGTTTACCAGAGGGTATATCCATCATATATCCTAATAAACCCCATTGAATCCCATTGAATCACCATTGAATCACCATTGAATCCCATTAAATCCCATTAAAACCCATTGAATCACCATATGGGTAGGGTAAATCGACGTTTCAACCTCTCCAAAAAGGTCACGTCAACGTCATCGGCCGTCCTTAAAACGCTCCACGTCCACCTCTGCTTCGTGCGCCTGCTTTGCGGCGATCTCCGCCTCGCTTCGTGCGCCATGTAACTTGGTGCCACTTGGTGCCAGTGATGTATGAGAAATTTTTCGGGACGCGAATCATTACATCACATCACATCAGATGACTGTACATGACATAACATGTCATGACATGACATATATATATATTCATATGTATGTATATATATATATATATTACAGATAAATGTGTATGTATATGTAAATTTGTTGAGGGACAGCAAAATATGGAAACGATAATACACATTTTCAGACACACCCAAGCCATCATATGTATATGATTTACATATATGTTGGTCATACATCCCATACGATATATATATATATATACACGTATATCACGTTTAATCACCATGAAACGCCATTTATTGTGGTCAATTACTATATAGTAATTCAAAAAAACAACACCATTCATTAATATAAAAGATCCAACAAAATCCCCATATCCCTCGAAAATCACTGGAAAATCTCCATATCCCTAGAAAATCACTACAAAATCTCCAAATTCCTCGAACGTGTCCTAAAAAACAATCCCAATTTCCCTATCAAATCCCCACTTTCCCTAGTAAATCTCTATAAAATCCCAATAAAAAAAAGTCATGGTCTCCCGATTTGAAGAAGCCGCGCCTCACGCATCCGACGATCAGCCTCTGCGGCCAAATCAACGGCCTGGCGACGGAAGTTCTGTACGAAAAAAGGGCTTCATGTCGAACTACAGGATGGGCCCCCCTCAGTGATGTTTGTTGGTTGATAAACCATGAAATAATCACCATTAACTATAGGTATATCTACCATAAACCATTGTTAAGCCACTTATAAACCAACTTAGCTATCTTGGGGGCCCCATCCTGTATGAATAACTATTTTTACTGTATTTTACTGGTACAATATTAACCATGAATAATAAAATAGTTTAACACCCCCAAAAATAATACTAAGAATAAAAGTTAACTTCATGTACAATATTAACCAGTACTAAGAATAAGACTATAATAATGTAGTTGCTGATAATAATAATAGTTAATATTACTTAAACTACTTCAATGTTGAGATGGTAGTACTACTTCAATGTAGTTATTTGTACTATTTCAATTCATAGAACTTCTATATTTGTTAGTAGTTGTTAAATTTTGCTAGGTCCTATGGATAGGAGTTAACAATATGTTTATATTGTCATGGTATGGTCATAGTTAATAGTGGCCCATGGCCACCAATCAATCCTGCATTCATGAAGCCCACAACTGGAGGAGCACCCCGGGATTTTTTGTTTTTGAAGTTTGTTGATCCAGGGTTGACATTAGTTACTTAATACTACTAGTTAATAGAGTAATAGTAGTTATAGTAATAGTAAAAATACAATTACTAGTTCATATAGTAGTCATGGCCCTTTGCCAGTTGTAAATGGTCATAAATGGGATTATACATTCCATATATGGGCTGACTTCGTGACTTATAACTGGTCAGGCCAATAACTGTAGTGAATAGTAGTTCATAGTAGCTAATAGCATTCCATATCACGATGTAATTAAATCATTGTTTTGTTTTTTTGTGGTAAGGTTTAATAGTAGCACTGGTGTATCATCAGTATGGGTTTAATGTAAACAGTCAATGATGTGGATTAGATATTGATTTAAAACAGTGACGTAATGATGCTTTAATAATAGTTACTCGCTATATCCAATCATGAATGACCATTGCTATAAAATTTCTATAGTGATTGCAAGTTCCTTTAAACTTCAGTAAACTAACATCACTTCGAAAAACCTAGGTTTTCCCTTGGTTTTCCTCAAGAAATGTATCTAACATGGTACATGTTCAATATCCTAATTTATCAATACTGGAGGATACTTACTTTCTTTTGTCGTACAGTACAAGGTGAGGCCCCGAAAGAGTTAAGTTGACGCACACAACTGGCTTAATGTTTGGGTTTATTGGGGGGATAAAGAACTAGTCAACAGGTTTATAAACCAACTCATAACTGAGGGGCACCACCTTGCATAGGAAAATGACATCATGGGTTGTTTAATTTCAAAAATTCAGCAAATTATGTTTTTAGGTGAACATAAACCAACGCTCACATCACGTTTGGGTGTCTTACCTTGTAGGGGCGGTTTCTCCATCGATTGTCCCATTGGGCAATACAGCCTCCAAATCCGCGACCGTGAGGGGAACATATCAATTCATGTGCCTCATTGGAGGTACAGTAACCAATCTAAGGTCCATGTAATGTGCAGCCCCCTGCAGCCGACATTACACAGCAAGACTAGGCAACCAAGGCAGTAAAGACAATTCAACGATGTTGGGACTAGCAGGGTCATGAATCATCTGGTAAATGAATGTAAATGATAACAATTCGCCAGAATAAAATAAGGCTTTGGGATAGTTACCCCAATCCAATCACCATCTTTCCAGTGACGTTGAGGTCGCTATCAGAGTATACATAGATCATGATGCAACTGTGGGAATCAATATCCCCTACTATATCAATATCTGTGGGAATCAATAGCGTGGTAATACTCTGGGAATATCCTAATATCCCTAATACCTGGGAATAATCAATCTTGTTCAGATTCCCACAGATCAGATGATTCATAGTATTCAATGGATGGATTTCTTGATATCAACCGTTGGGAACATAAAAAAAAAAAACATGAAACGCATGACTCTATGGGGGTATGGCAATCTCCTACCATGGGTATGTTACTAGCCTTGAACATGACATCATATGATATGTACCAGTTGGCTTGCATCTGCAACCCGAACTGTCGTTCAACTTCTCGCGCATGCGCGACCAATGCAGCTCGGGTTGAAAACTTCAAAGCCGAAGCGCAGCGCAATGCTGCTGCATGCCACCGCGACAGGTTGCAAGCCAAGAACTTGATACTGCAGCTGGCCTCCGCGTCCTTCCTGCAGAACCAGGTGAACGTGAATGGGCGTTCCGTCAGATGGCGTTACGCCGTCCGACACACACACGTAATCAGAAGGGATGCCCAGGGCAGGCAATAGAGCATGCAAATCACCAGTCTGGAACTTCCGAAGTCGCAGCGCACTGCCACGAAACCTGCAAATTGCGTCTCATATTCGCATAACATGACAGCACTGCGGACATATGATGTGTGGCACTGACATGGTCACTATGTCTGGAATGTAAACATAAATCATATAGCGGTGTACTGGTAAGCTCCCAGATCATGACCGCACCAGTGAGTTCCTTAAAAAAAAGATACCGCACAAGGGGGTGGCCGAAGTTTCAAAAATAGGAAACCTATAGTATAGGAGAGCTTGGTTGTTGTGAATCAGGGATGGCAGAGCGAAGCCACTGATGGACTGAAAGGTGTTTGATCTCTCTCTTTTTTCCTCTCTATCTCTCTTTTTTCTCTCTGTTTCTTTATCTTTCTCTGATTATCTACCTACCTACCTACTGATCTATCTGTCTATCTATCTATTTATCTGTCTGTCTATCTATGTCCCTATCGATCTAAATAGCTGTCTAGTTTTCTAGCTATTTGTCTATCTATCTATTTCCCTATCGTTCTAAATAGCTGTCTAGTTTTCAAGCTATTTGTCTATCTATCTAATCTATCTAATCTATCTAATCTATCTAATCCATCTAATCTATCTAATCTATCTAATCTATCTCATCTATCTAATCTATCTCATCTATCTCATCTATCTCATCTATCTCATCTATCTCATCTATCTCATCTATCTCATCTATCTAATCTATCTAATCTATCGAATCTATCTAACCTATCTAATCTATCTAATCTATCTAATCTATCTAATCTTTCTAATCTATCTAATCTATCTAATCTATCTAATCTATCTATCTATCTATCTATCTATCTCTATCTATCTCTCTCTCTATCTATCTATCTATCTACCTATCTATCTATCTACCTACCTATCTAATCTATCTAATCTATCTAATCTATCTACTCTATCCAATCTATCTAATCTATCTAATCTATCTAATCTATCTATCTATCTATCTATCCATCTATCTATCTATCTATCTATCTACTTATCTATCTATCTATCTATCTATCTATCTACTTATCTATCTATCTATCTATCTATCTATCTACTTATCTATCTACTTATCTATCTACTTATCTATCTGTCTATCTATCTATCTATCTATCTACTTATCTATCTACTTATCTATCTACTTATCTATCTGTCTATCTATCTATCTATCGGTCAATCAATCAATCTATCTATCTAGCTATCTAGCTATCTATCAATCAATCTATCTATCTATCTATCTATCAGTCAATCTATCTCTCTATCTATCTATCTATCTATCCATCTATCTATCTATCTACTTATCTATCTACTTACCTATCTATCTATGTATCTATCTATCTATCGATCTGTCTATCTATCTATCTATCTATCTACTTATCTATCTATCTATCTATCTATCTACTTATCTATCTATCTATCTATCTATCTATCTATCTATCTACTTATCTATCTACTTATCTATCTACTTATCTATCTGTCTATCTATCTATCTATCTATCTACTTATCTATCTACTTATCTATCTACTTATCTATCTGTCTATCTATCTATCTATCGGTCAATCAATCAATCTATCTATCTAGCTATCTAGCTATCTATCAATCAATCTATCTATCTATCTATCTATCAGTCAATCTATCTCTCTATCTATCTATCTATCCATCTATCTATCTATCTATCTATCTACTTATCTATCTACTTACCTATCTATCTATGTATCTATCTATCTATCTATCTGTCTATCTATCTATCTATCTACTTATCTATCTATCTATCTATCTACTTATCTATCTATCTATCTCTCTATCTCTCTATCTATCTATCTGTCTAATCTAATCTAATCTACTCTAATCTATCTACTCTAATCTACTCTAATCTAATCTAATCTAATCTATCTAATCTATCTAATCTATCTAATCTATCTAATCCATCTCATCCATCTTATCTATCTAATCTATCTAATCTATCTATCTAATCTATCTAATCTATCTAATCTATCTAACCTATCTAACCTATCTAATCTATCTAATCTACCCAATCTATCTAATCTATCTAATCTATCTAATCTATCTAATCTATCTAATCTATCTAATCTTTCTAATCTATCTAATCTATCGAATCTATCCAATCCATCCAGTCTATCCAATGTATCCAATCTATCCAATGTATCCAATCTATCTAATCTATCTATCTAATCTGTCTATCTAATCTATCTAATCTATCTAATCTATCTAATCTATCTAATCTAATCTAATCTACTCTAACCTAATCTAATCTATCTAATCTATCTAATCTATCTAATCTATCTAATCCATCTAATCCATCTCATCCATCTTATCTACCTATTCTATCTAATCTATCTATCTAATCTATCTATCTATCTATCTAATCTATCTATCTAATCTATCCAATCTATTTAATCCATCTAATCCATTTAACCTATCTAATCTATCTAATCTATCTAATCTATCTAATCTATCTAATCTATCTTATCTATCTAGCTATCTAGCTATCTGGCTATCTAGCTATCTATCTATCCATCTATCTATCTGTCTATCTGTCTATCAATCAATCAATCTATCTATCTATCTCTCCGTCTATCTATTGATCAAACTGTCTCTCTATCTATCTGTCTATCTGTCTATCTATCTATGTATCTATCCATCTATTTATCTATCTATCTTGGTATCAAACTATCTGCCTATGTCTGTCTATCTGTCTATCTGTCCATCTATCTGTCTATCTGTCTTTCTGTCTATCTATCTATCTGTCTATCTGTCCATCTATCTGTCTATCTATCTATATGTCTATCCATCTATCTATCTATCTATCGATCTATCTACCTATCCATCTGTCTATCTATCTATCTATCGATCTATCTATCTATCTATCTATCTCTGTCTGTCTGTCTGTCTGTCTGTCTATCTGCTAGATTGAAAACGAAGCTCTTTTGCGAGACTTCCTCATTTTTCGAACTTAACAACATCAAAAACAGAACAATTCTGCGACACTTCTTTTATTTTTCAACCTAACAACGTACTGCTAGAAACTGCGAGACTTCCTCATTTTTCGAACTTAACAACATCAAAAACAGAACAATTCTGCGACACTTCTTTTATTTTTCAACCTAACAACGTACAAAACTGCAGCAATTCTGCGAGACCTTCTCATTTTTCGAACTTAACAACGTCAAAAACAAAGCAATTCTGCGAGACTTCCTTCAAAAATGGACGGTTGAGTGCAGCGCTGGGAGCCTCGTACCAATGCGTTTTGCGATTTTTCCACTCCACCTGTGTAAAGTACTGCGCCTGCCACGAAAAATTGATGCCAGGTCATACGACGTGCTGCACCTGTCACGCAAAATCATCTCAGCAAACCTGAAGATCTGATACTCCAAAACGCAACCCCTCTCAGGAAATGAGCGCCCTGACCTCCGAACATCTCTGATGAACATGTCTTTTGTACTGCACCTGCCACGCGAAATGCATCTTTGAAGATCTTCTTCAAATGCCCCACGCCTGCCATCGTTTCTGGAAATGCTGCAAAACCCTCACGTTTTGCTCACTTTTGACAAGGTGCACAATCCTTTGCGCCTGCCACGCAAAACGACATCTGAACCTCCAAAAGTGGTCCGACACTGGGGTGTTTTGCACATTTTCACTTCGAAATGTGCTTCGCGCCACAACGGTGTGCACTTTTTCGACATCGCAACTTCCAAAAGTGGTCCGACACTGAACTGTTTTGTACATTTTCACTTCGAAATGTGCTTCGCGCCACAACGGCGTGCACTTTTTCGACATCTCAACTGCCAAAAGTGGTCCGCACATGTCCGCACCTGGTGTGTTTTGTGCATTTTCACTTCGAAATGTGCTTCGCGCCACAACGGCGTGCACTTTTTCGACATCTCAACTGCCAAAAGTGGTCCGCACCTGGTGTGTTTTGTACATGTTCACTTCGAAATGTGCTTCGCGCCACAACAGCGTGCACTTTTTCGACATCTCAACTTCCAAAAGTGCTCCGAGACCCAGGTGTTTTGTACATTTTGACTTGCAAATGTGCTTCGCGCCGCAACGGCGTGCACTTTTTCATCTCTCATCTGGCCAGCTGGCTCCGCACCCGCCGCTTTAGCGAGCCTACTCTTCGACCCTCCGGAGCCGCAAATCATTGGAAAAACACTGTGTTTCGCGACTTTCCTACCTTTTCTCGCATCTGCATCTTCTTTCTTCTTACTCTTTCTCTTCTACTCTTCTTTCTTCTAATCTTTCTCTTCTCTCTGCCTCTTCCCTGCTCTGCTTTTCATCTGTCCATATTGTCGGAAGTTTGACTTCTAAACTTCCTTCGATGATTCATACTTCTTGTGTCCCCTCATTCAAATTTGCTCTGGGTAAAGAAACGCACAATTTACGAACCTGACATCAAATAAATCAATTCATGTTGGTTTATAAACTCACAACTACATCCTATGAATGATTTCTTGAACATACTAAAAGTATATAAAGACATCATCCCCACATATGGCATCCCATTACATAGATATATGGACTATTCTTAAATTACCCTCTGGTAATCAAACATAACAATGATATTTTCCCTGATATAGTTCAATGATTTTCCCATTCAACCACCATTTACCATCAAATGGCTGCATGTTCCATCGTTTTGCTGCATTTTCGCATGATTTGTAGAGATTTTCAGGGGATGTTCCATGATTTTCCGACATTTTAGCCGATTTTCCCAGGATTACAGGAGATCTTCCAGGCCACGTATGTGATTTGCCGCCTGGCAGCATCTGGCGACAACGGTTCCCAAACGGTCCGCCTGGCTTCTCTTTTTCTCCATGGCTGCCGCAACCTGTTAACCCAATCGTTGCAATGTGGGGCCCCCCAGTTATAAGTTGGTTTAAAGAAACCCATAACTATAGTTATTTGCGTACCATAAACCATAGTTATTGGAGTTGTAAACCAACTTAGCTATCTTGGGGGCCCCACATTGTATGGGATGGACATGGGATTTCAATGGGAATGTCAAGATACATGATCTATGGGAGATCTTCAGGATACAAACATGGAGGTACGTTAGTACATGTTAGTACCATATATCAGGCCATATGTTGTTAATAGGCCTGAAAAATAGGCCTTATATCTGGAAGGTACCTCCCAATTTAGGCTCCTGAAATGGCCATTGAAATGAGGATTAATGATTTGTTTTTTTGTGTGGTGATGTCGTGGGGATTTAATGTGACTTGATGGTGGTTTGATGATGATTTAATCGGAATCTTGGTCAAATACTGCACCAAGCAACACATTTCTAGGATGGATGAACATTGGAGTCAGTCGTCGCATATACATGTTTTACCAAAAAAACATAAAGTCTTCATTTGTGTACGTACTCCTTTTTTCTCTCGGGTTGCTTCCAACACTTGTCGGGAATCTTGTTGGCGTTCTACTCCAGTGTTTGAAAAACGTACAGGATGGGGCCCCAGTTAGCGTTCAGTTGGTGCAACTAACTATAACAACAATAGTGTATGATACTCATAATAGTTATTATACATGGGCTTATATTTAAATCTTACACTAAACCAACTATTATACATGGGCTTATATTTATGATATTTCCATAAGATCTTACAATATCTTACAATGATATTTCCATGGCCAGTTCCACCAACCCTACCCCAATCGGAGTTTTGACATTGCTGCAGCCTCGGCACGGGGATCACCATGACACATAATAAAAACCACGAGAGGAGACTCCCATGAACTCATATCAAGTCGGTTATATATACATATGTATGTATATATATATATTTATTTATTTATCTAAATATGTATAAATACGTAAATATGTATAAATATCCCATACAAAATGTATCCATTAAATATGTGTAAGTTTGTCAAGTTGGTTATATCTCTAAAATGTCTCCAGTAAATATGTGTTATATAATTCAATGAACCAATAATAAACCATCCCCAAAATCACCATAAATGAGTGGTACAAACCATCCCCAAATGGTAGGTTTGTTATTAGGTTTTCTACATTATTCATTATATATATACACGATTATACACGTACCTTTTGGTTATTCAACATAACCATGGAAGATGGCCCATTTATAGATGATAAACATGATGTTTTACCTGGTTATAAAATGCCGCTTCCCACATTCATCCCATCAAATTACCAAAGATCTGATTCAATTATAATAATTCATCAAAATGCAAGTTCGGCTACATTATTGGAATAATTCCTGGAATCCCAACCATCATTCCAGTGAGGTCGCAGTGAAGTCGTTATAATTTACCCATACATATATATATATATATAAATAATACAAACTATTTATGGTCAACCAATAGAATCTCAAATTATAAATTAACATAAATTAACCATTAATGTGGCTTCGTAAAGATCAATTATGGTTAAATTACGGAAAGAAATTAGTGATGATCAATTATGGTCATTAGTGATTATCAATTATGGTTAAATTAACATCAATTAACCATTATCTAGTGGCTTTAGTAATGATCAATTCTATCATTTATGGTGGTGGGTAAATTTGTGTGGCTTAAAAAATTGAGAACATTACTAACCCATTAACCCACATCATAAATCTGGTGGGTAAAAAACATGTGGCTTAAATAATTGAGAAAATTACTAAGCCACATTAATCTGGGTAAATTAGAATATTTCACTAACCTGAATCTTGCCGCCATTTGGGGATGATTTCCCTAAAATAAACCATGATTCCAGTGAGGGAGATCAGTGAGGTCGTTATAATTTACCCAGATTAATGGTGGATAATTACTACCCTCTGGTAAACTAACATAACTATGGAAAATCGCCATGTTCAATGGAAAAATCCACTATAAATGGCCATTTTCAATAGCTATTTTGACATAACCAGAGGGTAACCCACTTTTTTTGGTGGATAACCCACATCTCCAGCAGAATGATCTGCACCTCCCACGGAACGGCCGGTTCACGGCCTCCTTGGATCTGGCTTTGGCCTTCTCCGATCGTTCGTTGGCCGCTAGGGCCTGGGAGTGGCAAACCAGTGAGTTTTACCTGGTGAACATACAGAAAACGATGGAAAATCACTACTTGAATAGGTAAATCAATGGTAAATCAATGGAAAATAATCATTTACCCTCTGGTAAACTAACATAGCTATGGAAAATAATCATCTTTAATAGGTAAATCACCTATTTCTATGGTCCTATTTCAGAGGGTAATGGTGATTTGACTAAAAAGACTTGGGGTTTCACACGGTTGAACCTTTGAATGGTGATTTCATGGAGACCTTTTATGGTTATTTCCAGGGGGGTTGTTTATGGGATACAAAACCAACAATGTGATTAAATGGGGAGTTGATGGTGATATAATTCCTTTGAATATAACTAACGGCATCAATAGTGGTTTGATGGTAGTTAAATGAGATACCGTGGTGATTTAATGGTAAGCCACAAAACAAACATGAGCTGAACCGGTGATATAAGCTGATTTAATGGGAACATCATTGGAGTATCTAACCAACGTATATGCTTGTTGAGCCTGTCTGAAAATGGGTGATTTATTATCTGGTTATTTAACAGTTCGCCATGGAAAATCACCATTTTTAATCGGTAAACCATCTATTTCTATGGGCCATCTATACCATGGCTATGTTAGTCATAACCAGAGGGTAGTATTTAGCAACCCACATTGCCATTTGACAGAGATAATCATGCTGAACCAGGGGATGGAATGAGGCACCCTGCATCAGACAAACTCCAATATCACTGACTAATCATTCATGGCAATGACTAGCAGTGATCATTAATGAAGATATATATATATAACTACTACTGTTACCAGCACTATTACTCAAGATGATGAGCAAATAAGAAATGATGATGACAATCACAATAATGTGGCATGGAAACAAATAATGAGGATGACGTCTGGTTCGTTAACTATGGTTCAACCGCAGAGTGGTTGAGAAAGTTTGCCTTGCCCAAGACAGGTGATACCTTGGGAGAAGTTATGGACATTTCAGCTTCAACATGTCCACAGGAATCTATCCCCATATCATACGCCCATATTGCATCATCTATTATATATTAATTACATTACCCACATTACATTTCCCATGTTGGACATCATTATCATGTTCGTTATAATATATATATATATGTATATATATACTACACAAAACATCTGATTATATCCCCATATATCTCCCGTGAACTAACCACTTACAACAACCAAAAACATATAAGTAACAGTCAGATATCACTACCGCAGAGATATATATATATGTATACATATGATCCTCACATCATATCCCAAAGTCCCCTTGGAATAAATGAGACAATCTACAGTTCCCCATGTAGTAATACTGTGGTAAACCCAATTTGCCGAGCCTATCATTTGGGGATGTTTCTTGTGGTGAGAACCCATTTTTGGCAATACATGGGGTGGTTTGGGTCCTTAGGTGTACCGCAAACTAATCTCATCAACCTATGAAACACATCCTAAATGGTCCCAAATATGTGAACATCACCTACTAAAGCGTGGTTTCCTTTGTGGCGTTCTTTTTTTTAGGCGGAGGGGATTTTTCTGCACATTTCCGGTTCATTAAACACCAATAACCACTAAATATAAGGCTTATTAATCATCTATGGCCGGAAAAAAACCGAGGGGGATGGTGTGACAAGCCCAGTGAAATTGGAGGAACATGTGGTTCCCTTAGCGATTTCGTCAACGGAGGCCTCACCTTGTACCTAGCCAATCCAAGTCTAGCTTAGCTATCATCAATCAGCAACAAAAATCTATCTATAAATCCCATGCAATCCTTGTTTCTTTTGATGAAAAATCACCTTTTTTTCCGATGGTTTTCCTATGGTTTGCCGGGGGCATCTCCCGGCGCCTCGTTCTGCTTCTGCTGACACAACTCCTCCGCCTGACAGGCCTTGGCCTCAGCTTCCGCCAGCGCCGCACGGGCTTCCTGCCTGCGCTGGGGCTGTGCCATGGGGGAGATTTTGATGGTAGGTTTCATGGGAATATACTGGGAATATATGGGTTTAATGGATTTTCATGGGAATATACTGGGAAGAATCATGACTTCATGGGTGCTTTAATGGGACTTCATGTATTTTTGTTTAATGGTGATTTCATGAGAAATTTTGCGAGACAACTGGAAATATCATGGGATAAATTCATGGAATATTAGTTATATAATAGTAGTGATGTATTACTGAAATATACTGAAATATTGATTCATACCCTCCGGTAACATGGCATTGGGACATCCCTGAACTAAATGGAGTTTGATGGGAAAACCATAGAACTAAATGGTGGATTTCCATTCCCAAGTTTGATGAACGGAGGATAAACACAGAAATCCTGGGATAAATGGTGATTTAATGATCATCATTGCCAATCTTAGATACCCTGCAAAAAAATAAATTCTTTGCTGGTGAACGTGGATATTCCCATTGATACCAAAAGACTAGTAAGGATTAGTTTCTACCCATCCAGTCGATTGACCTAGTCATCTGATGGGAACAGAATGGAAAAGATATGTCACCGACAAAAGTTGGGATGAAAATGCTTGGATGTGGGATTTGCCTGACCACAAAATTGTGGCTGAAGGGATTCTGCCAAAAAAAACTCATCGGATGTATCACCGGGATTTGTTTGCAGCAACGGGGTTTTATCATGTGGATATAGTCAATAGCCATTTCAGGAACAGATTGATTGGAGGTACGATACCGGTTTTTTGCCATCTAAAAATTGGTTTTTGCATCAATGAAGAATTGATCTATGGAAATACAGGGTGTATTATGGGGATATTGTGGATTATGGGTATATAATTCACCATAACAAGGATATTCTGGGATATACTGGCGAAGCATCAAACAACTGGATGTTCCAACGAAACTCTTACGGGTGGCCGCATGATGATGGGGTCAACAGTATGGATAGATGGGCTATGTGGGGCTTCATATTGGTTATTTCTTGTCATTCCGGGGCTATCTTTTAAACACAGTATTGGATTCTAATGGCAATACATATCCCATAGGATCCATGGTGCTGGTATATATGCTACATTGGGGGTATATTGATGGTAAATGTTACCATATATAGCATACATGGATCCTATGGGTATTGGGGTCATCATGTGATATATTGGTCACGTGGTTTTTCCCCACATGTGTTATCCTATTTTACAGACCATGCGGCAGCTACCATTGCAATTTATCCTGTGTTTGCGTTGATCAAGGGAATGTAACGGGATACACTGTGATACATTGTGGATATGACGGAAACAAGACGGCGCTATTCTCAAGTCGTGGGTACGATTGTAGACATCATGGAGTTTTGTGGAAATAGCATTCAGGTGTTAGTTAGGGTTCTAATGGGATTAACATAGTAAGCTTTATGATGAAATATGTATCCCGTGTTTGTTGACACTAATCAAGCTAATCTGCCGTAGCAAAGGGTCTTATTGGTTGAGTTTACCACATGAAATAGCGGCTTTCCCAAGTGATTTGTCACAGGCAATTGGTTGGTACCCTCTAGTAAACAAGCAGTTTGCCATGGCATATTAATAGCTGGCCAGAAGATGGTCATTGTCAACTTAAATGGCAAACGCATAGATTACTAGAGGGTAAAACCTAAACTACATAAAACTACTATATTATATATAATGACTGGAATATCTTCCATGATATCCCAATTCCAGGGGATGAGAAACCGTAGATGCACTGCATAAAGGCTGAGGTTCAACCAGTATTTCACCAAAAATCATGTTCAACCAAAAATTAGCACGGAGCTATGAATCAATTCCAGGCTTCTCTGGTGTTCACATGAAAATGTATGCTTGTGATGGATGATTATTGATCTCGAGAATCGGTTTCATGAACACAATTTACAGGACCTCCCGAAATTCACCATCCATCTTACTTCATGTTAGAACTCCGAAACTGTCCAGAGGAATTTCCGCGAATGAGTCACCAAGATTGATCGAGGAACACTAACAACAGTTGTTGAATAAGGCCTTGCACTTCAACTTCGATCTTGGTGGAACATATGCAGATTCAACTGGTCCACGTCGTGGAGTAGCAGGGGTAGCTCGGTCTACGTCCTTCATTTTTGAGGCTAACTCCAATCTGCCCGCACCCCAAGCTACCCGGCCTGGTAAACATACAAAAAACATCAAAAAACTATGGAACATCACTATGCTTTTAATGGGTAAATCAACTGTTTCGACTGGGCCATTTTCAATAGCCATTTTGACATTACCAGAGGCTTGAGTCTCAAGCCTCTGGGAAAGATATTCATCAACATATCGTCAACATATCTTTGAGGATAATGGGATGGGTAAACATTGTTAGCTGCTAACCACATCAATGGGGATATAATTATTATAGATTAGGGGTTATATCAAACATGGTTTATTATATCAAACAAAAAACATTATTTGATATACCCCATACATTATTTGATTAATCATGATTATATAATAATATATATACATATCATATGTAGTCTTGATGGTGATTTCATGGGATTTCATGGTGTCTTCATGAGATTTCACGAACATTAGTCTCCATTAAATCCAACGAAATCACAAATTTAACCAACATGGTGATTTCATGGTGATTTAACATGTTTAACACGTTTTCACCAACATTCATCACATTTAATCACCATGGCCTTCCTTCCGATGAGTCCCCCCATCAGTGCCAATCTTAGATACCTGCAAAAAATGACAGATTCTTTGCTGGTGAACGTAGATAAATCCCATTGATACCAAAAGCATCCCCCATCAAATTTCAGGGGAGACGTTGTGACCCTAACTCTGTATGTTACAAAACATATTCACAAGCTTGGGGCTATAGAATGAGGTTGCTGGGCTCCATTTTTCCCAAAATGGCCTTAGCTACAAAAAAAAAACCTTCGTTTCAACAACCTTGACATAGGGAGGATTTTCCCTTGTTGCAAAATGCCCCTTCGTTTTCAACTGCACATACAAGGACATACCCTTTGCTACAAAATGCTTTGGTTTTGATAAGCTCTGATGAAGCTCATCATGTCATGCTACAAAATGCCACTGCGATTTTCATGATGGGCTAACATGATTAAAACGATTCCGTTGTAAAAATAGATTCAAAGTTTAAACTACAAATCTTGGACCTGGATTTCATGTCACGGTTAGCCTGGCTAAAATGGAAGCCTGTAAGGGGCACAAGGCCACAACCTTTGTTAGCTTAAATTCGTAGGGGGATACAAAAAACTAGGAAGGGGATTAAAGTACCCATCTAAGATTTACCTATGTGATTTGGGGGATGCTTTATAGTTATCCCATAATATTCCCCCATTAATTATCCTATGATTGTCCCACCATTATCCCATTATTATCCTATTTATAGTGGTTTGGGATACTACATTGATTTATGATTGTTTATGATTATTCCATAAATCACCATAAACATAAATTACAATACTTTTAATCTAGCCATTATCTCATTATGTTACCACATGTTGACCTAGATTCCCATAAACCATAGTTAGTGAAGTTATTTGCACCAACTTAGCTATCGTAAATGGGGGCCCCACATTGTAACCTTTGGGGAGTATTCAAGATTCCCCCATTAAGAATTATCCCATTATGTTACCACACGTATATCACCATATACCGTGATCATCCGTCATCACACGTGCTCCTCATCTGCTGGTGGTGCTGCGTGCTCCTCATCTGCTGGTGGTGCTGCGTGTGCAGCTAGTAGTGGGTCTGCGTCCAAGAGTTCGGCCACCTCCATACCGAACTTGATACATATCAATGTACACGTACACGAATCGAAAAGTCTTTCAACAGCTGGTCCTAGCCAAAGATGCCAAAGATCCTGCTCAGGTCGGTACGTCCCAAGTAGCAGAAGCTTTCGGCGTGGCAAGCCGTCGCCACCGTACTCGGCAAACTGACGGATCCCAACATCGGATGCCAGCTGCTCCAAATGAAGATTTCGAATTGTGACGTCATTGGTGCACCTGAAGTCACATTAAATCACCAGTAAATCCCATGGTTTCATCCCAACTAATCAGTTCATTTGCTCCACTATTATCCCCCAGAAAAACTATCCCAGTACTATCCCATGATAATCCCATGGTTTAATGTTTTTTGTTCATTCCATGTTATCCATATTTCCCTAGAATATCCTATAATCATCAACCAACAGAGGTTTCTTATAGTTGTCCCATTATTATCCCATGATTGTCCCACCATCATCCCACTATATCCCATTATTATCCTATTTTTGGTGATTTGGGATACTACATTGATTTATGATTGTTTATGATTATTCCATAAATCACCATAAACATAAATTACCATTAGTGTAACCATTATCCCACAACTGGCTGGTGGTTGAACCTACCCCTCTCAAAAATATGAGTGAAAGTCAGTTGGGATTATCAAATTCCAAACCACCAAATTATTAATTATCACATTATATTACCATATTATATATACAGTATATCACAGAGTTATCCATGGGATCCAAGGGAAACATAAAAAATCATGTTCCAAACCACCAACCAGTGTTTGTTGGTTTATAAACCATTATAATCCCCATTAACTAGTTCGTTATATCTACCATAAACCATAGAATTCATCCACATTTCAAAACCCACCAACCATAGTTATAAGTATCGTTGCCACATACCCATGGCCCGCTGCACACCTGGCTGCCGCGCACCGTCCGTCCTCAGGACGACTCGCCTCACGCGGATCCCGCGCGTCGCGGCTGCGAGAGGCCATGGCGTGGCCTGGCCACGCAGCGGCGAACCATGGGAAGCAGCAAAACCGCAGTAAAACCACAGGAAAACCATCGGAAAATGGTGATTTAACATGATTTAACCAGCAAACAACATGGATTTCATGGGATTTATAGCTTATCTCCGGCTTATGGTTATGAAATAACTAGAGTTGATGGGTTTATAAACCAGCTACAGCAACTGTGTGGGGGCTCACATTGTATTACTGGCTGAATTACAATAAATCGCTAGCGTGAAAATCACCGAAACATGCGGCGCTTTGGGGATGATTGCCCACAATCCAACCATAATTCCAGTGATGTCACGATGTGAGGTCATGATATCAACGGGAATTTCAGGATCCAACAGATGGAGGTACGTTAGTACCATATTTCTGGCCATATTTTCTGGGGATATCCCCTGAAATTTAGGCCTCAAAAATAGACCTTATATATGGAATCGGTACCTCCAATTTTGGAACCTGAAATGGCCATTCATCCATACAATAAATTTCTAAGAGGATGGAAAAGCAAAATCCTACTAACTATAGGGGTAAATCACTTTTCTGTCTATCTTTTTGCGGCTTACTATATATAATAGGCCATCATGGGAAGTTCATGAAACAACATACGGGATCATGAACCCAATCGAACCAAAATATTGAGATATCAGGAAAGAATATCATGGAACAACAGCCCCGAAAGGTGAACCCCCCATGTGACCTTGCTGTTGGTTGTTTTTCGGCCCTTACAAAGCCCAACAAATTATGGGGTGGGTCGCCTGCAAGGGATGCTGGGCACAAATGCATTGTAATCATTTCCGATACAGGGGAAAAGCCCTGACAATAAATATAATGGTGGTAAAACAATCTTATAGGTGGTATGTAGAAACCATTCCCTGTCATGAGTGGTAAACATGACATTGTTTTACGCACATTAGGATAGTAAACAGCAGCAGGCAATCATGATTTCCCAGACCATTCAAGGCGATCTCCTTTGTAGTGACCCCTCGTTTCGAAGTCATTCTGAACCGTTGAAATGGTCACTTACCAAGCCCAAAATCTAAAAAAATGTCAACTGTCCTTATTTACCCGACCCTATGTCCCGACACCATGTTATATCATGTGGTCAGTTTATGCAAAATTTGATGCATTTTCCCTGGGATTTATATCTCAAGCTCCTCCAAAATTTAACCATGAGTAAGTGAAGTTGCACAAAAAAGTAGGGGAAAAGTTGAGGGAAATGGGGTGAAATATGGTGAAATGTTCCCCACCGAACCGCATTCCCACTTTCCAAGATTCCCTAAACTCCTCACCTTACCCAGATCTTGGGGAAATGTCCCAGAAATTGGGGGCGGCTAAACTAAGTGCCCCGTTTAGGTGGTGATTTGGCCACTGAGTCTAACCGACCCCTGCCCCGATGACCACCCCCACATTGTCCAGGAAGAGTAGGGGTCGGTTAGACTAAGTGCCCCGTTTAGGTGGTGATTTGGGCACTTAGTCTAACCGACCCCATCTGACCCCTTAGAAATTGGGGAAATCTGGGAGAATCACCAAATTTGATGGAAATAGTGGACCCGCCAATGCAACACTTGGATGCATAGAGCCAAAACTTGGGGAAATGTGGACAGTTGATTGATAGCTCGCATTACAATGAGCATTCCAAATTATGCATCATGTTGGGAAGCCAACATTATCAAGGTAAACCAGTTAAAACCATCAAAATGCCAAAATGGAAAACATAGGGGTCAGCTCGATAGGGTCAGTTGAAAAAGTCTTAGACAAAATAGTCACTTGAGCTGCCAGGTAATGGTGGTGGTTTCAACTGCCAAACATATGAGAAATCTCAACCAATCATTCCTTTTGCATGGTTGAACAACCAGAAATATTTGAAACCCCCAACCAAATATGAACTGTTTGATGGTGAAGCCATGTGAGCAATCAAAAATACCCTATCCCATCTCAAAAAATACGAAGTGGTTTAATAATAAGTTTTCCTAATATGGCTTCGTTCAAAAAAATCTCAATAATAATCTAGGTTAGTAGAACTCCTTCCAATAACCAATCAACCAGGCTACTTTTAATAGCTCATGTCCGAAAATGATGCAGAATGCAATGCGATGATTCCATCGCTTGGACCCCTGAGGCTCCCAGCCACTTGCAGTCCTAGATGGCTATGTTTCCACCAGTCATCTTCTCGAATTATCATGGGATAATCATGGGATACTGATGAGATATTGATACTATAATTGATGGGACATCAATATGTATTAATGGGATAATATTAGTGGGAATGGGATATTGATGGGAGAGTGATGAGATATTGATGGGACACATGATACGGGATATTAATGTGATTAATGACATTTAGTGACATATTGGTGAATACCCTCGGCAATCAAGCATGGCTTGCTGGAAATTGCACAGCAATAGTTCGATTTTCCCAGCTATAAACCTCCATGTATGAAATTTATGAGGGGAGTTCCCAGCTAGCCATGTTTGATTACCCGAATATTCAATTGAGCACCAGTAATCTTTTGGGTTTTATTTTTGTAAACTCTCAGAGAAAACAATTTGGATGTGCATCCCAAACAACATGTGTACTGACTGGGACACCCATGCCCTCATGGCTGGAGAATTTCAATCAGCGACTCCGAAGGTAATAGTCACAGTAAGTGGTTGGTTTTGCCAAGTCGGGAAAACTACTGAGATGATAATACACAGTTTTAACCAAAGTTAGTGAACAAACCCAGTCTTTCTGCTTGGTTCATCAAATGTAGTTCAGGATCATACATCAAGCCTTGTATTCTTCTCTAAAAAATCCAAGTAAATTACACAAGCCAATAAAATCCAAAAAACTGATGATTTGTTTATCGAATTTGGGCTTTAAATATACATATATATATATATATATCACACACATATACATATATATATATATATATCACACATATACATATATATATATATAAACTAAATAGAATATATTCATTATAATCTATAGTCATCAACCAGGACCAGAATCAACCAACGTTTTCTTCAAAACTGCTCAGCTCCAACGGCTGTTTCGAAAGAAACACGGTCTCCTGTCGTCTCTTCTTCTCTCCTGTCGCGGTGACGAGACACAAACACGAGATGTGCAAAGAAACTGGAGTATGACAAATACAAATAAATTGTGTATATATATATCATATGGGATAATTAATAATTATTAACATTGTTTTATCATATATATATATACAATCATCCTGAAGTAGAAAGAATATGAACATGTCAGTCCAAATCATCACTATACATGGGAATATGATTGAACATTTGGCTCACCAGGATATATGACCGGCAGTGGCGACCGCGGGGTGAACAACCACTGCAAAATTCTGTGGTAATTTGACAGTTTGCTGTGGAAAAAATACAATCTCATAGATGAACTATAACATTCAAGGTATTTGGAGCTATTAGCACGGTAAATCAACTACTTCTATGGACCATTTTCATCCATTTTCCATAGCAAACTGTTGAACAATCAGAGGGTACTGCATCTTTATTTTCCGTTGTCTAAACATGAGGTCCTCCGAATTTCAGGCTTCATTGAGTTAAAGATCAATCAGCTCATTTTCCCTTAAGACATCATGTCTGCAATGTGGGGGCCCCCAGTTTTGTTTGATGGTTTTAAACTTCATGAATACTATAGTTATTTGCGTATCAGAAACCATAGTTATTGGAGTTATAAATGCACCAACTTGTGCCCTTTGGGGAGTATTCAAGATTCCCCCATTTTCAAACACAGAGGCTCCGACCTGGCTGACAGTGACAGGCAGTGCCCCAGTTCGGAAATGTGAGCTTGGGTTGTAACTTCATATAGGGTGTACGATGATTCATGGTAGACATACATTATATATATATAGCATAATTCTATACAAAGTATACTTAATTACTTATAACATTACTTTCTCAATGGGGTGCTGTAGATATCTATGCCCTCTTCAACTTACCGAAATCCTGTGCCTTCCCTGCTCTGCCTCGTGACGGGCAACGTCGCGTTCGTCGCGCCGATCGTCTCGCCGATCGTCGTGGCGTTCGTCGCGGCGCTCGTCGCGACGTTCGTCGCGGCGCTCGTCGCGTCCATCGCCGCGCCTAGATGGTCCGCGAAATTTGAAAATAATGTGGTTAAAACAATATTAATCCCCCCCAAATCACCATAAATAATTAGATGCTTTATCATTGTTTTACCCACATTAATGTGTTTTTCCTGCGTTGCTTTTGAGGATTGTGTATGTTGTGCATGTTTTCTTGTGTGTGTTGTGCATGTTTTCTTGTTGTTTATACATTTTAAATCATTCTAATACGTACAATACACAATCAAATATCGGCGAATTCTGAATACCTTTGGGGGTGGTCGTCATTGAGCCCGTAAATGCCCATAACATTCATAAATGTCATCGTAAAAGTGCGCGTGCACAAATAAACTAGGTGCTTCGGCAGTATTACCGTGAATGGATGATATCTAGGTGGATTCTTTCTCGTTACTGCTGGGTTTCAAGCCTTTATGACCAGCCTAACAGATCTAACAGATTCAAAACATGGTTTATAATTACTTGAAACTTGAAAATACCTGGTTGGTGGTTTTAACCATCTTGAACAATATTAGTCAATGGGAAGGATGACATCCCATATATTATGGAAAATAAAATTCATGTTTGAAACCACCAACCAGATACATATTTGGACAACCGTAGATTGTTGTCAATCATGGAATTTCATCATGGCTCAATCTGTTTCTTAAGTTGGTAAAAATGTCACGGACGTCCTTGGTGGATGGTCCATGAGCCAACATGGATGGATTCCAAATGGGATGACTTTAATAAAGATCCAGTGATATCCATAAATAATCATAAATAAACATCCATAAGCCAAAGAAATTCGCACAAAACTTGACCACGGCATATATTATATCATATGATAAGGATATAACTTGCAAACCTTGGGGGTGGTCGATGTTTGATGTTTTTTTGTTGCGTATGGTATCGTATGGTTCTCCAAAAACTCCAAAAACTGAAAGGATTCCAGTGGCCCAGGGGGAATTCAGCAGATGTCGAATATTCTTTGGCCAACTAAACCTTCCCGTTTCGTTAGGGCCCCCAATATCCCCCAATTCCAATCATTTCCAACCCATATCCATATCCAAATCGCTCCAAATCACAACTAGCTTCTAATAAGTTGTGACCGTCCCGTTCATACTGCAGGAAGCTAACAACCATGGTATCCAAGAAAGCCTGGTGAAAAGGCTTAGGATCTGTTCATTTGTGGGATCTTATATCTTGGTATTGTAAAAACCTGATGTTATACCTTAAAGATTTATATATTGTATCATTAATGATTTATATCTTATATCTTGGTCCATGTTCAACCAAAAAAGCATTGAATTTACAGTAAAGCTTAAGTGTTCATTCATTTCATCAGTCTTCCCCAAGATTCCTTGGAGATTTCCAGTTCCACGGAACCACATTACATTCATTATGGTTATCTTATGACGGTTGTACTGGATTATACTGAATTGTATCATCATTTGAAGAAAAACATGTTATATGAATATGGATTATATTACTGCTTATATTTGTGCAACATGGTGAATAAAAAACGTTACATGATAATTAATCATTTTTTCATGAATTGAATTAAATCACCATATTCCAACATATCACCATTATATCCCCATTTGCAGAGTGGCTTGGGGGGATGCCACTAACTTCCGGCCACCGACCCGGACCCGGTGGCCTGTAGTCACCTCGGTCCGAGTTCCATCGAGGATGGCGCGAGCGCCATCTTTGTGGCTGATCCAATGTACTGCTGGCATTCTATATATATATATACACATAATTCAATATGTATACATATATATATATATATGTATATACACATACGTGAATGTATATATATATATACATACATATATATATATATAACATCTGTATAAGCTCACAAACACTCACCAGTTACTATGCATATATGATTATATAAATATATATGAGATGAACCACCAAGTGATCCTTAAACGTCCTCAAATCTTCCGGACTGCTTTTGGTTCTGCTCTTAAAGGTGAGGAATTCTGAGATGTGTTTTTTTAGTGACTCGAATGTATTTCATGATTTCCCATAGAACGAGAAATCCTCAACAAGTCGGAAATGAATGAAGACCAAGACAATAAACATGGATTGCTAAGGATTGGTGTTCCAAACTCAGCTAATTAGGTCTTAAGTCTTAACTCAACATTACTATATCAATTGATAAACAATTTTTTTATCATGCCACATCTGTGACTTCACTTGGTCGACTACACTTTGGTGAGCCGGTAACTCGATGACGGAATTGTTGGTCCAAAAAGTACCCGATGACGGCAACGTAGCCATGCGCCTTAAATGGAGGCTCTAAGGAGACACTCATCTACATATGGAGGATTTCCAGGATTTTCGATTGCCACGTTTTTTTTTAGAGGGTACCTAAAGATTTTTGGCCGAACCAACATGAAGATACATTCTGGTAATTTAACATAGCTATAGAAAATGACACATAGAAATAGTTGATTTACCTGTTAAAGATGATTATTGTCCATAGCTATGTTAGTTTACCAGAGGGTAAATGATTATTTTCCATTGATTTACCATTGATTTACCAATATTTTCCATTTTCCAATATGTTCCATTGATTTACCTCGATGGTTGAATATAAATTTGCCATCCAAGACACCTCGCGAGCGTGACCTGTGACAGTGGCGAGCTGCGGCTCACCCCATGACGTGGTTTATCGTGGTATATAATGGTGATGTAATGGTGAATTAATGGAGTCTCATGGAGATTCCATGTTGTTTAGTGTTGTTTTCATGAGATTTCATTGGAATACAGCAATATACTGGAATATGTCTATGTATGTATCTACATCCCACAGTCGCTGGTTGTTCGGCGAAATGATATGTGACTGAGATATTCATTGGGTCAGAGTCTAAGTACAGTTGGTAGTGAACCCGTATATTGATGTATATTGTATCATGTTTCTTGGATCATATACAATGTGTCACTGGATCATATCATATCATATACCATCTGGTTATTTAACATAGCCATGGAAAGATCCACCATTTTTAAGAACGGTAAACCATCTATTTCTATTGGCCATCTATACCATGGCTATGTTAAATAACCAGAGGGTAATGTCGTCATATCATATCACTACCCTCTGGTAAACTAACATAACTATGGAAAATTGCCATTTTCAATGGGTAAATCCACTATAAATGGGCCATGTTCGATGGTTCTTGACTACATACTCTTAACTAAACTACATGTGTCAACTGGTTTACCTGTGAACCCTGGTTGTCTCAAAATCTCATGGTGCTATAAAGTGCTGTTCCTAAATGAATATTGCGGCAAAACAGGGTAGATCCACCATTTTTGGACAACACCAATTTATGTATGTACACATATAAATATAATATATATATATATACATTATATACGTATATTGTCGTAAATCCACGATAGTCCCATTTGTACCCAGTCATCCCCCATTTTTCGAATGTTTCTTTGACCTGCTTCAACGCCCCCGGATTTCTGCCTCCGTGGTGCTTCTGCGTGGCGGTCCTTGTAGTGGCCCTGGAGTTGGCCACAGGTTTCCCTACAGGACGATGGCCCCCGTATCATAAACCTTGTTGTGCAATGCCAATATTCAAGGCATACACTACACTAATTGGTGGTATACCTACCCCACTGAAAAATATGAAAGTCAGATTGGATCATCATCCCAACTATTGGGGAAAATAAAACATGTTCCAAACCACCAACCAGCTACAGGATGGTGCCCCCCCAAAACATAAGTTGTTCTATAAACCCCATGAAAACTAGTTCATCATATCTACCATAAACCATAGAATCCAGCCACTTTTTTTCTCAACTGACCGCTTCCAACGGGGGCCCCTTCCTGTACTACCAGTGATTTTTTTAATGGTTATACAGGTTATACCCTCTGGTAAAATAACAGTTTGCTAGTGAAAATGGCAATTTAGTTGATTTACCCAATTAAACATGGTGATTTTCCATAGCTATGGTAGTTTACTAGAGGGTAAATGATTATTTATATGGGATTATCATTCCACCAATAGGGTTGTAACTGACTTAGAACTGGTATTTCAGGCCATGACTGTAGTAAAACCAATGGGACTATACTACTGGATTCGGGATTATGAACTAACCCACTCCAACAGCAGATAAACAGCAAGGAAATCTACCAACCAAGTAGGTACTCATCAATAGTTTTAACTAATCTAGTTGATAATTGATAGTGATTCAATAACTCATCAATCTAGAGGTAAATAATCAAGTTTAATAATATACTTACAATCAATAGTTATAGATAGTTAAGTTATATTTGATAATGATTAGGCATAGCCAATCTAATTGATAACTCATAAAATCAATAGTTGATAATTTATAGTTTATGATGGAGTTGGTTGATAGTTAGTTCACAACCATAACCAATCCCCGTAGAAGGGAATCTATCAACTAATAGTAGGCTTGATGGGTTAGTATAATGCGAGTAGTATAACTCCCTCTTTCATAGCCAACCATCACTGGAATTTTAACACTCAGGTGAGCCAACCAAAATTTGCTGGGTGTTTCGATGTAGCCCAGGAATCCAATTTGCTTTTAATATCTATATAGTATTACTGCTTGGTGGTATACCTACCCCTCTGAAAAATATGAAAGTCAGTTTGGATTATGATTCCCAATATATGGAACAATATAAAATGTTCCAAACCACCAACCAGATATATATATATGTTTACCATTATGGTTCATTTACCATTATTTACCATAAAACCAAACCACCAGCCTAATTAGTAGCCAATGATCTCTGCCATGACCTGTGGATCCATGGGATGCACACAGCCAATCTCCGCTGGCTCGCCAGTTTTTTGTTGGCGACTGATGATCCCATATAGTTAACCTTATATCAAAACATCATAAACCCATACTCAGTGGTGAAGCAACTTATGTGCGTCAACTTAGCTAGGGTCCTCACCTTATATAATCTTATATATTGATATACTGTACTTATAATAAACAACATCTAACATGGCCATAAACCCGAATGAAACTGATGCACAACAAGAGCCCCGTCTTGCAGGACCATTTCATGTCACATCACCCGTATCTGTTGATGTCTGTTGGCTAAATGTCTTTACTTCTTTGCTAATTAATTCCCATTAAATCACCAAATATGTGTTGCTTAAATATTGCTAAATCATCATTCAATCACCAATTTTGCTGGTGAAACAAGGTTAAATTCCCATTCTTAAATTGAATCCCAATATTTTTTGACCAACAAAATCCATCCGCCTGCCATCTCTCTCGCTCCCGTGCATCTCGACCATCTCGAGCATCTCGACCATCTCGGTCTCGAGCCTCTCGAGGCTCTCGAGCCTCGCGCTCCCGAGCATCATCGTGATGTCGGTACCGCTCATCTCCTGTCGGAAGATCATAGGATAACATGAGGATATCATGAGGATTCACAGGTCAACGGGGTGTTTTCATGGTGGGTTTTCAATGGTGTTTTTTGGGTGAACACATTTTTGGGGATAGCATGAAATATCATGAAGATTCCATGGTGAGGTTTGATCAGGTTGAATGGGATTTGATGCGGTTTTATGGCGATATACTGGAATATTGTAAGGATAGACCCAACAAGTTTGGAAATACCATTGGAATATGACGGGTATTGTTTTCTTTAAGCTAATATGATACTTTGGTGGCGCTGAAAACGGAGGACTGGGGGAGGGCAACATTGCAGATAGTATTGCTGGATTTACCGCATGTTTCCATTCAGAATGGCCAGAATCTAAGGGAAAGACACCGGACCAATGCAGCATCTGGGATGGATACCAATTGGGATGCGGCAAGGAGAAATGCATCACCACTGTGGGATCCGTGTCCCCACACACCGAATGCAGCCTTCCATATTTGACCACCGGATTGGCCAAACCAATGCGACTCAGCTCTTCCATCATCTCACGCTCTTCATCTGTCCTTTGAAACCTGGGGTTTGACAAAGACGTTCTGGCCAGCTTCTCGAATTGGAGGACTTTTCTCTTTGAGAGAGATCTGGACATTGCCTCAATGGCTCGTGGTGCTGCGTTTAGCAATGTAATCAACTGTGTGTGCCGTCCCTCCGCAAGTAAGGTGACACACACGAGATTCGTCAAAGCCACGATTCCAGCCAGCCCTTTCAGCACCTGAGGAGGCAACTGACCCAACAATGTCCCATATGCACCAGCGAAAAATGCTGCTTGTGCGCTATACCCCTGCGCTCGTTGGCCAGCAGCGAGCGCAGCATATTGTGCCGCACTCTTTTTCGAAGTTCCATGGCTTTTAGAAAATCCAAGGTCCTAGTTTTTTCAAAACATATGATATGTATTTGTTTTGTTTCAACCATGTCTAACCCCCCAAAAGAAATGCGTCAATATTGTCCCCTCAAAATAAATATTAACAAATCATGTGGGGCCGGTTTTTCTGTGTTTTTTTCTGGTTTATTGAGTTGGTTTAACCGTTGTTGAGTTGGTTTAACCGTTGGTTTATTGACATTCATTAACTATATTATCTGTATTTATGTTCCCCATAAAACCCAAGTTAACCAAGGTATATTAAACCCAACTTAGCTATGTACAATGTGGGTCCCCCTAGATAACTAAGTTGAGATATAGGTGGCTTAACTATGGTTTATGATACGCAAAGAACTATAGTATTCATGGGGTTTAAAAACAATCAAACATAACTGGGGGCCCCACATTGTAGGGATATTCCCCCAGTTATGTTTATTAGTTTATAAACCCAATGAATACTATCCCTATAGTTCTAACGTAGGTAAATATGATGGGATATAATCATGATTATTGGATTGTAATGGTGTCATTTGATATCAACCATATAATTCGATGATATAACATGATATAACTAAACAAAATGGATATTATTTCTTGGATATTCTATGGATTTTCCATTCTACCATATAAACCATCCACCTTACGTATTGCCATGATGTTTTTTTGGGGGGCAAACCCTGAGAAAAACGAAAAAATCGGGCCCCGGCGGGGCGGCACCTCGATGGTCCCGATATGGATCCTTGGAGAACATCCCCTGGATTTTCGGAGTCTCATAGGTTCCTATTTTATAGAGATAAAACTATAAACATCTACAATATGGGGCCCCCTAGATAGCTAAGTTGGTTTATAACTCCAATAACTATGGTTTATGGTACTTATAACTATAGTTACTGGGTCTTAAAAACCAACTTATAACTGGGGGGCCTCACAATGGTCCATGTATGGAATATGTACCAACATGTGCTCTAAAAATAACAGAAATGTAGGTAAATATACCATACATGGAGCACATGGGATATATATGAGCGATCGGCAAAACCTCAATTGAAAAATGCGATCTCGGGGCAAAGTTATCGTTTTTGGGACTTCATTATATCGTTTTACAGTATATCCTGATTGCATCATCCGCATCCCGTGGCAAACTGCATGTGGAAAGCCTTTTTACACCTCCACTTCGCGTCTTAGGCATCTTTGACTGCCCTGCGCTTTCTTTTCCAGCGCTTCAACTGTATGGTGGGTGTGGTGTGATACCTGCCAACGCAACTGCAAATCACAGTTGCACCATCCTTTCTCCAGCTCAGAAACAAGCTTTGAATTCAGTTTGTTGGAGGAAACCCGGGTGGGCTCTCACAGCGACATGCTCCATGCCTTTCATTCACTCGCCAGCGTCTGCGCAGCAAACCATCGACCTGGTCCAACGCCTTTGCCTTGGCTATCTTCATCTAGGATAAAGATCGTCAAACCGGACCTGCAGGTGCAGTAGTTGTGCCCGAGATGAACCGGGATTGACTAAAGCAGTGGAGCGCTGCAAAAGAATATGCATAGCAGCGAAAAGATCGCAATGAGCAAGTGATAATATTAAACGGCAAAGGTCTCAAGAATCTTTTGGCATCTGGGCCATCCATCAGCGAAGGACATTTTGTCAAGAAATGGTTATCGTTTAGTTATCGTTTTCGTTATCGTTCAAAGAGGGAAAACATATTTGGGAAAATGGCATGAACCAAGGAAAGTTGGAAAGGATACCTGTTGTCATCGTCACTGCTTGCATGAAAGCGCGGAACTCATCCGAAAGGCTTGAACAATGGCGAGACAAAAAGAGCATCCAAATCCAGCTAGTTACCACACAACAATACGTGATTGGATACAAAACCGTTTGCAGTAATCAGAAATAAAGAAATTGGCCAGGATCAAGAGTGTCAGCATACTTTTGCACATCTTCCGTAGTGTGAGCTGGGCATGACGTGTACCCCACAACTGAGAGCCTAGATGATCTACATGCTTATAGAACAGGTATCCACCATCATGTCATGTACACAACCCCTTCACTTCCCACAATGCTTTTACATATAATATGATTCCCAGGTTATCGTTTTTGGGACTTCACTATATCGTTTTACATATCAAGATGCATATTTTTACATACGAGAGCGCTCGAATACATAGCTCCTACACGGAGAGTTTAGCCTCTTGCTCATATAATGACTTTATCATGATTTAAATCAGATGTCCAAAAGATAAACTTAAATATAATGCGGAAAGTAATCAAATATATCTTCTGTTCCAGCTGTATGATTTATAGAAAATGTATTTCTCATGATTTATTATATCTATGATTTATGCAGACTGGTGACTCGCACATCATGAATTGTTGACTCCTATCGTTGTAATGGGGACATACACATTTTGACGGTCAAATGGTATCAAATGGTTAAATAGGACATCTATCATAACTCTATACCTTGAAAGAAACAGCGTAAATGGCTAAATAGGGCGTCTATTAGTACAATTGCGGCCAGATGATGCATTTTTTCAATCAAAGGATCTGGCAGAGATTTTACTGAACGATTGCGGGGCCACCACAGTGGTATACAAAGCCATGGGACCCAGGTCAAACTCCACAAAAAAATGCAAAAATAGACAAATACTAGTTTCAGTTTGTATTCCTTGGCCTGTCACATGATGTTTTATCATATCTAAAATTGTTGAAAAAATCCTTAGATTTCATCCTTTTTTATCTGCAATGAATTCAGGAAATCGAACACCAACACCACCCCCAGCACCACGTCGCACCGAGGCACAGGTCGCCGGCCATCGCGGCCATCGCGGCCATCGCGGCCATCGCGGCCGCGGTCGTCGCGTCGTTCGTCGTCGCGGCGGCGGTAGTCGCGCCTGGAAACGTAAGAACGAGGTGAGGACCGCCAAAGAACTAAGTTGATTTATGGGTATAACAGTTGATGGGTTTATTTGGGGGCCTATGACAGTTGATGGATGTATAACTTAGAACTGGCTGGCCTCACTTTGAAACACACCATTTGCATTGTTGCATGGTTAGTGGTAGCAAACATTGAAATGTTTTGTCTTCAATGTGGTAAACCCAAAGCAGTCCACAACAAATTGTCATGTTTTCCTGGTTTTGGATATTTTCCATTTTTAGCAAAAACTAGAAGACTATGATTAAGCTAGGTTTGTCAACCGATTGACCTTTTGGCAAAACTATACCATACTAATTTAGAACTGAATTTCCGAGTTCATCCTACCAATGTGGAACAAAATTGGTCGCATCCCAACCACGCGCAGAATTGCACAAAATCCATGTGGTTGTTCATTGAACCATACCAACAAAAACAATAGGATAGAGTAGAATGGACTTAAACATAGGGCCAAAGACCAGGTGATGGCAGTGCAACTCCAACCGGCTGTTGGTCATCTTCACGAGGAACTGCATGCATTTTATCACAGGTGTGCTTGGGTCGTTTCATTGTGTTTACATGACGGAATGACATGCGCACACCAATGAAGTATATAAATCTCATGAACTCATGAAAAATATAAATCAAAACACCTAAGCTGGAATTCAGAATTAGGTTGGGCACATAAACCCGCTAAAAAAAGAAACGCTTTCGCGAACGCTTTCACGACTCCCGTGATTTTTCTGGGTTACCTTGTTGCACTTGTGCGCCGCTTGTAAACATTGCAAATGGCAACTGTGTGATGAACATTGGCGGCTCTTTGTGATCAACTATCACAGAAGGACCTTCAGATCAAACTCCCACATGCAATCTAAAAACAAATTTGCTAAAACTTGTTCAATCGGCAAGACCGGCACTAGCATTTTCAACTTCCGCCATGCAAAAAAAAATGACCTTCTCTCCATGAATGGAAAACCGCAACCTCGCTGATGTTGAAATATATATGTTCCCAATGCGGCCCTTTGACTGGCCAATATGTATGTCCAATCTGACCGTTTGAAACCATCCACCCACACATCCAAAGAACTTTCCCCCAGCCATCAGTCATAAGTTGGTTTGGTGCCTAGGAAAGCATGGATATGGAAGTTATTAAAAACAAATGGTATATAACGTCATTTTGTTTGGAATCCTATGCTCTTCACTTTTTCAGGTGGGGGCCACGCTTCTGTGGTTCTATGGATTGAACAAAATGAGCCACGGCACATTGCCCATTACATCCTCATTGAATCAAATAACTATTCATCATCCACGCTGGATTCTTCCCGCCTGTCGCCGTCATCCCTTCGTTCCGGTCTTCGGTCACTTCGGTCGTCGCGGCGTTCGTCGCGGCGCTCGTCTCGGCGCTCGTCGCGGCGCTCGTCCCGGCGCTCCTTGGGGTTTTGGCGGGGAGAATCGGAGGGGATGATTTCGATGGAACTGTCAATGACCCAACAATGGTGATATAATGGGAATATGAATCTGAATCTATTGTGAATTTCTGGTAATGTACTGGGGATTTTAGCGATTAATGGGAAATTAATGGAGTTACGTGGTGCTTCATGGAAATATGAACATCTAATCGTGATATAATGGGACTTGAACCAACACAAATGTGGAGATTGAATTGTGCAAAGTGGTGAAATAACGGGGATTTAACCAACATACACGTAATGGGGATACTGTAAGATCTGAAAATTAACAGTGTCTGACTATATTTCGATGGTGCCCCAATTCAACAGCAAAGTTGATGAATACAACTAGGTGAATTCAATCAGCTTGTAGCACATATGTAAATATATATAATAATCCTGGAGTAGATAGAATCCAGTTTCGTAGGGGGTGTTTTTTATTTTGAAAAAACCCAGGGTTTTTTGACCCAATACTAAACTATATCTTCGGACCCCCTAGATAGAATATTCCAAAATCTACTCCAGGATGCTCAAAATGTGTAGTTTTTTCCTTTCCTTTTCAAACCTTCTATTTTTCTCAAAATTTCCTTTTCAAACAGCTGCAAGAATGAACTTTGGATGGTAAGATCGAGGATTCCTACTTTTCTCATTCAAACACAGTTTTCCATTCAAAAACCTCAATTATGAACTTTGGATGCTCGATCTTGGATTCCAGCTTTTCTCATCTCCTTTTCCTTTCACAGTTCTCTTTTCAAAAACCTGCAAGACTGAACTTCGGATGGTCGATCTTGGGTTCCTTCTTTTCTCATCCCGTGTTCCTTTAAAAGTTTCTTTGCAAAAACCTGCGATTTCAACTTTGGATGGTAAAATCTTGCATTCCTACTTTTCTAATGCAATTTTCCTTTTAAAGTTTGATTTCGAAAAGCTCCAAGAACGAACTTTGGATGGGCAGATGTGGAGGAAGGGGCAGGGAGCACCACAAATACATGCTTAATTCCAAGCATCCTTTAAAATGCAGTCTTTTCATGCTTCTAGAGGATATTCTATCTATAGTTTTGCCCAACTGTCCTAGCACAGCACTAGCAAAAATGAACTTTGGATGGTCGATCTTGGATTCCTACTTTTCTATGCTTTTCTTATCTCCTTTTCCTTTCACAGCTTTCTATTCAAAAACCTGCAAGACTGAACTTTAAATGGTAAGATCGTGGGTTCCTTCTTCTCACATCCCATTTTCCTTTCGATGCTTATTTTCAAAAACCTGCAATTTCAACTTTAGATGGTAAGATCTTGCATCCCTACTTTTCTAATGCCATCTTCCTCTTAAAGTTTGCTTTCAAACGGCTCCAAGAATGAACTTTGGATGGGTAGATGTGGAGGAAGGGGCAGGGAGCACCACAAATACATGCTTAATTCCAAGCATCCTTTAAAAATGCAGTCTTTTCATGCTTCTAGAGGATATTCTATCTATAGTTTTGCCCAACTGTCCTAGCACAGCACTAGCAAAAATGAACTTTGGATGATCAATCTTGGATTCCTACTTTTTCTGGACTTTTCTCATCTCCTTTTCCTTTCACAGCTTTCTATTCCAAAACCTGCAAGACTGAACTTTAAATGGTAAGATCGTTGATTCCTTCTTTTCTCATCCCATTTTCCTTTCGATGCTTCTTTTCAAAAACCTGCAATTTCAACTTTGGATGGTAAGATCTTGCATCCCTACTTTTCTAATGCCATCTTCCTCTTAAAGTTTGCTTTCAAACAGCTCCAAGAATGAACTTTGGATGGGTAGATGTGGGGGAAGGGGCAGGCAGCACCACAAATACATGCTTAATTCCAAGCATCCTTTAAAAATGCAGTCTTTTCATGCTTCTAGAGGATATTCTATCTATAGTTTTGCCCAACTGTCCTAGCACGGCACTTGCAAAAATGAACTTTGGATGGTCGATCTTGGATTCCTACTTTTCTATACTGTCCTAGCACAGCACTAGCAAAAATGAACTTTGGATGGTCGATCTTGGATTCCTACTTTTCTAGACTTTTCTTATCTCCTTTTCCTTTCACAGCTTTCTATTCAAAAACCTGCAAGGCTGAACTTTAAATGGTAAGATCGTGGGTTCCTTCTTTTCTCATCCCGTGTTCCTTTAAAAGTTTCTTTGCAAAAACCTGCGATTTCAACTTTGGATGGTAAGATCTTGCATCCCTACTTTTCCAATGCCATCTTCCTCTTAAAGTTTACTTTCAAACGGCTCCAAGAATGAACTTTGGATGGGTAGATGTGGAGGAAGGGGCAGGGAGCACCACAAATACATGCTTAATTCCAAGCATCCTTAAAAAATGCAGTCTTTTCATGCTTCTAGAGGATATTCTATCTATAGTTTTGCCCAACTGTCCTAGCACAGCACTAGCAAAATGAACTTTGGATGGTCGATCTTGGATTCCTACTTTTCTATACTTTTCTTATCTCCTTTTCCTTTCACAGCTTTCTATTCAAAAACCTGCAAGACTGAACTTTAAATGGTAAGATCGTGGGTTCCTTCTTCTCACATCCCATTTTCCTTTCGATGCTTATTTTCAAAAACCTGCAATTTCAACTTTAGATGGTAAGATCTTGCATTCCTCCTACTTTTCTAATGCCATTTTCCTTTTAAAGTTTGCTTTCAAACGGCTCCAAGAATGAACTTTGGATGGGTAGATGTGGAGGAAGGGGCAGGGAGCACCACAAATACATGCTTAATTCCAAGCATCCTTTAAAAATGCAGTCTTTTCATGCTTCTAGAGGATATTCTATCTATAGTTTTGCCCAACTGTCCTAGCCCGGCACTAGCAAAAATGAACTTTGGATGATCAATCTTGGATTCCTACTTTTTCTGGACTTTTCTCATCTCCTTTTCCTTTCACAGCTTTCTATTCCAAAACCTGCAAGACTGAACTTTAAATGGTAAGATCGTGGGTTCCTTCTTTTCTCATCCCATTTTCCTTTCGATGCTTCTTTTCAAAAACCTGCAATTTCAACTTTGGATGGTAACATCTTGCATTCCTACTTTTCTAATGCAATTTTCCTCTTAAAGTTTGCTTTCAAACGGCTCCAAGAATGAACTTTGGATGGGTAGATGTAGAGGAAGGGGCAGGGAGCACCACAAATACATGCTTAATTCCAAGCACCCTTTAAAGATGCAGTCTTTTCATGCTTCTAGAGGATATTCTATCTATAGTTTTGCCCAACTGTCCTAGCACAGCACTAGCAAAAATGAACTTTGGATGGTCGATCTTGGATTCCTACTTTTCTGGACTTTTCTCATCTCCTTTTCCTTTCACGGCTTTCTATTCAAAAACCTGCAAGACTGAACTTTAAATGGTAAGATCGTTGATTCCTTCTTTTCTCATCCCATTTTCCTTTCGATGCTTCTTTTCAAAAACCTGCAATTTCAACTTTGGATGGTAAGATCTTGCATCCCTACTTTTCTAATGCCATTTTCCTCTTAAAGTTTGCTTTCAAACAGCTCCAAGAATGAACTTTGGATGGGTAGATGTGGAGGAAGGGGCAGGGAGCATCACAAATACATGCTTAATTCCAAGCATCCTTTAAAAATGCAGTCTTTTCATGCTTCTAGAGGATATTCTATCTACAGTTTTGCCCAACTGTCCTAGCCCGGCACTAGCAAAAATGAACTTTGGATGGTCGATCTTGGATTCCTACTTTTCTATACTGTCCTAGCACAGCACTAGCAAACATGAACTTTGGATGGTCGATCGTGGATTCCTACTTTTCTATACTTTTCTTATCTCCTTTTCCTTTCACAGCTTTCTATTCAAAAACCTGCAAGACTGAACTTTAAATGGTAAGATCGTGGGTTCCTTCTTCTCACATCCCATTTTCCTTTCGATGCTTATTTTCAAAAACCTGCAATTTCAACTTTAGATGGTAAGATCTTGCATTCCTCCTACTTTTCTAATGCCATTTTCCTTTTAAAGTTTGCTTGAAACGGCTCCAAGAATGAACTTTGGATGGGTAGATGTGGAGGAAGGGGCAGGGAGCACCACAAATACATGCTTAATTCCAAGCATCCTTTAAAAATGCAGTCTTTTCATGCTTCTAGAGGATATTCTATCTATAGTTGTGCCCAACTGTCCTAGCACAGCACTAGCAAAAATGAACTTTGGATGATCAATCTTGGATTCCTACTTTTTCTGGACTTTTCTCATCTCCTTTTCCTTTCACAGCTTTCTATTCAAAAACCTGCAAGACTGAACTTTAAATGGTAAGATCGTTGATTCCTTCTTTTCTCATCCCATTTTCCTTTCGATGCTTCTTTTCAAAAACCTGCAATTTCAACTTTGGATGGTAAGATCTTGCATCCCTACTTTTCTAATGCCATCTTCCTCTTAAAGTTTGCTTTCAAACAGCTCCAAGAATGAACTTTGGATGGGTAGATGTGGAGGAAGGGGCAGGCAGCACCAAATACATGCTTAATTCCAAGCATCCTTTAAAAATGCAGTCTTTTCATGCTTCTAGAGGATATTCTATCTACAGTTTTGCCCAACTGTCCTAGCACGGCACTAGCAAAAATGAACTTTGGATGGTCGATCTTGGATTCCTACTTTTCTATACTGTCCTAGCACAGCACTAGCAAAATGAACTTTGGATGGTCGATCTTGGATTCCTACTTTTCTATACTTTTCTTATCTCCTTTTCCTTTCACAGCTTTCTATTCAAAAACCTGCAAGACTGAACTTTAAATGGTAAGATCGTGGATTCCTTCTTTTCTCATCCCATTTTCCTTTCGATGCTTCTTTTCAAAAACCTGCAATTTCAACTTTGGATGGTAAGATCTTGCATTCCTACTTTTCTAATGCCATTTTCCTTTTAAAGTTTGCTTTCAAACAGCTCCGAGAATGAACTTGGGGATGGGTAGATGTGGAGGAAGGGGCAGGGAGCACCACAAATACATGCTTAATTTCAAGCATCCTTTATAAATTCAGTCTTTTCATGCTTCTAGAGGATATTCTATCTATAGTTTTGCCCAACTGTCCTAGCACATCACAAAAATGAACTTTGGATGGTCGATCTTGGTTTCCTACTTATCTATACGTTTCTCATCTCCTTTTCCTTTCAGCTTTCTATTCAAAAACCTGCCAGACTGAACTTTAAACGGTAAGATCGTGGATTCCTTCTTTTGCACAGCTTTCCTTCCACACTCATTCCTTTATTGGGTTTTGCTACTTGGGTATATCCCGGGAACAAAAAATACCATTGCCAAAGATTCTACAACACCTGAAATGGTTTTTGGAAACCTGCCGTTGTTAGCAGAATGCAGTAGGGAAGGGCCAGCACAGTGGTTGATACCATAGATAGAATATGAAAGAATATAGAAGAATATGGGAATGGATCAAAACCTTCTGTCCCAATTACACCCAATTCTATACAGATTACTTTTTAAAGTATCTGGTTTTGATCGATGTCCAAATTCAAATCTCCAGGAGGTCCGGTGAGCACACTGTAGCTAAATGGGTACAGGTCAAATTTGGCCACAGCTCAATTGCAAAATTGCACCATTTGAATTATGAACTATCAATTTTGGGGGCGTGATAATTTGACCCACACCCATTCCTTTATTGGGTTTGACTACTAAATACCATTGCCAAATGATCTATATTTCTGGTAACCAACAGCAACAGTGCAAATTTTGGGGTTGTGATAATTTCTTTGGAAGATTTTGGGCTGAAATTCGCAGGCCAGAACCTAATACACCAGCATAGTAACAACATTTGGTGGTCATTCCAAAGGCCCAAACAACCAAATCACAAGCTAAATGACGGCTGTCGTGATCATTTTAGAGGGACCGTTTTTTTTCCAATCATCGACCCGGATTTTTGAGCCATTTTGGGATTCTATCTATAGGTTTTTTTCGGACCGTTTTTTTTTGAAATTCCAGAGATTCTATCTACTTCAGGATGGTTATATATACATACGGTAACTACATTTAAATATACGTTTTTTTTTAATATGCGAACATGTCTTTTAGACATTTTTAGACTACCTCCGGGAAGGTTTTCCTTGGCCCGCCCAGCCATTTAAACATACGGAATCCAATTCATTTAAACATACTGCAACTACATTTAAATATACGAACTGGTATTTCATACTACCTCCGGGGCCTCGCGGTCTGGCCCGCCCTCCACATATTTAAATGTCGTCACCGTAGAACTATCAACCAACAAACACAACTGATAGATGAACTGGGATTATCATCCCTACAAACAGTAGATTGTTGTTTAAATCCCACTTGTTCAGATAACACCACTGGATACTACTGGCGTAAGACGACATATATCCTCCAGTGTCAAACATGGCAAGCTGGAACACTGGAACACCTTGAAAGTCACGATAACTCAGGTACCCGGACCGGTGATTCACGGTTTAGAAGCCATGACACATGAGGGGGGTTCCACAAATGGTGGTACCAAATGGATGTTTGCTTTTTTCTAAAATAGATGATTTGGGGGTACCCCCAGCATTTTGGGAAAAACATTGTCATTTTCGATAGCTATGCTAAATCATCAGAAGGTATTTGAAACCAATGATAAGATCAGGGTGTTTGAAATCATCTCACTAAATCCACCACAGATAAACTCTTTCCATAGGTAAAAAAGGGGCAGTCCTGAGCGGAAGACTCAGCCATAGGTAACCCTTCAAAAATAAGGGACTGTTGGGGACTAAATTAAACCACAAATGAAGGCTTTGACCTTACTAATAGTGGCTTGTTAATGACTAATTGGTGACCGTTCATTGTTAACGACTTATTTACCACCAACAGCCACTAATGAAGGCTTCTTAAACCAACGGTTATTGGGAGCAGTCACATTTGGTCGAACATCCATGATATTAAATAACCGCCTGTATACTCACATAGCTATGGAAATCACCATGTCTCATAGGTAAATCATCTGTACATGAAGCATTTTCCATAGCTATGACTATGTTAAGAGGGTATACATAGCATCTGTGGGATAACATGGGATAACCCAATTGAAATTTTCGAAGATCATCTTCCAATAGACAATAGTTGGACATCCCACTGCATCTTGAAATCAGTCTTCGGGTGGTGACCCTTGTTGGAGAAACCCGCAGTATTGTTGGTTGTGTATAATATATATATATATATATGTATACATGTCTCATATCGTGGTTGAATTCCCACAAACTGTCTGGCCCACTCAATCCCGACTTGCTTCACTCAGTGCTAGGTCATAAAAGTCGACGCCCAACTTTAGTTCAAACCCGAACAAAAATCCCCATCAAGTGGGTTGGTTCCATTTAAAAAAAAAACGGTTGAATCCAATTCACCAAATAACCTGGTACCCAGTTAACAAAACCCATCATTGGTGAAATCCCAAATTTTTGGATAGCTCAATCAGCTAAAATCCCTATTTTTTCCACACATTTTGATCACCGCCAAGCCACCCGGTGGTTACGATCATCCCGGTGAAAACGGCCATCGTTTTCTCGTCGATGGCCATCACGGCCATCACGGCCATCGCGGGCGTCGCGGCCCTGGGGATGTGATGAGGAAGGAGAATCATATAGATATTATTAAGGTTATATATAATATTGCATGGATGTCAGACACTCCAATTTGAAACGTGAAACAGCATGTTCAGTTGTGTAGGTTTCAGTCTTGCTGAGAAAGTCAGAGAAGATTAGCACAGCCACCTGCACAGGATGACACGCCAAATCGAGACGGCATAGCCGCTTTGTGGTTCAAAACAAGTTGCCAGGGCTGACCTGCGTGCAGGTTATGAGCCCAACCTGTCGTTAGCCGCTGCTGAGGAGCCATGATGATGCGCAGGAGAGCCAGTGGAAGTCCTGAAGCTGACCGATCAGGCGAAGAAAGGCCAGAAGAGGAGATGCTTGGGCCAACTGGGAGACCTGTGAGTTATGGACCTCAAAACCCTCAAATGTTGGAACTTGAAGATGAAAAGAAAGATGTAGAGAATGAAGAACCCAAAAAAGAGCTAGAGCCGCTGTTCACCGAAGAACAAGTGAGGCAGTTTGAAGAACTGCACAACAGAGCACCTCTGTTGTATGGAAGTCCACAGAGGACGCAGCTAGGAATAGAGGATGAAGCCAGGTCTTCAGGTTTAGCTTTGGAAGATGTGCAGTTGGAAAGACCGAAGTTTCTACCTGCAGAAAGACCTGCAGCGATGCCTGCTGGTACGCCCTCAGTGATTTATCAGCAGCAGATGATGCAGTACTTCTTCATGTTGCAGCAAGAGAACATGCAGCTGAAGATGGAACAGGAGTTGCTGAAAGAAAAGCTGAGGGAGAAGGAAGAAAGAAAGACCTCTGAGGTAGAGGTGCCAAATGGCGAAGGAGGAAGAAAGGCTAAGCCTGAAGTGGAAGGGTTTCAGACTCCTGAAAGCCAACAGCAAGGAAGCCGTGCAGCTGAAGACCGGGTTGTGAAGACAGAGAATGACCTGGAATCCGAGAGGAGAAGGCTGTACGAGTTGACACCGATGGAGCAATATGATGAATTGCAAAAGGTGATGGATGCTGCGGTGGGTTCAGTGAAGAAGCCACCTCCTGGACGAGACCTTCGAGGACCTTGGGAATCTCATCAACCTTCAGAAGGAGCACGACAGAAAGAAAGAGATGTTCCAAAGAAGGAAGCAGGTGAGAAAGGGACCGGAGGAGATGCCAGGAAGAACCAAGGAAATGCGTTGGAGCCAGCTGATGATGGAAGAATGCAAAGGCAGGTTGATGTCCTGTCTAAGATGATGTTGCACCTTCTGGAAAGTCAGCAAGGTAAAGATGATGGAGAAAAGATGGAAGCGGTCAAACCTGGAGTGAACAAGTTGCAGACCCTCCAGGAGCCGACCGAAACGGCCCCCATTGACTATGCCGACTGGTTGACCATGATAGAGCCGGTGATGACGGATCTGTCTGACAGTTCGCATGTTTGGTGGCGACTTGTGCTGGATGAATGCAGCGCATGGTACTCTGAGTATGTGAAGCTCCGACCACTTCAAAGAACAAGCTTTGAGATCGAGGCCTCTGAAGAACTGAAGAAGACGAAGTGGGTTCGAGTGGAACGCCGAGCTGTTTCCATGCTCATGGATGCCATACCCACTGGAGTGAGAGAAGAGCTTGTTGCTACCAAGTCACTTTCTCCAGTGAAGGTGATTGCCAAGTTGATGACCATCTACCAGCCTGGTGGACTACATGAACAAACTGTGATTCTGCGTCAATTGGAGGATCCTGGCGAAGCAGGAAACGCAGTGACTGGAGTCCAAAGTCTTCGGAAGTGGTTGCGATGGTTGAGAAGAGCTCAGGATGTCGGGTTATGCTTACCCGATTCCACTATACTTTTGCGTGGTCTGACAAAGTTGATGAAGAAGCTGCTGAACAACAACCCAGAACTAGCTTTCAGAACCTCACTTGTCAGAAACACACTCCAATTGGATACAATTCCAAACCATCAAACTGTGAGGACGTACTCTGAACACCTACTGTCGGAACTGGAGCAACTGGTCCACTTGGAGAAAAGGTCAAAGGTGGCTAATGCAGAAAGAGCGACAGCTACAACCAGCCAGGTGAAGCAGTTGAACGCCGCAAGCAGTGGGAGCACAGAGGACAAGAATGTGAAAAAGAATGTGAAGGAATGCAAGTTCTTTCATCAGGAGGATGGTTGCAGACGTGGTGCAGCTTGCACTTGGGGACACAATGTAGAGCCAGGGGAGAAAAGGTGCTATGTGTGCGGATCCACCAAGCATTTTGCGAGGGAGTGTCCACGCAAGGACATTCAAAAAGACCCAAAGGTGCAGAAAGTGGAAAAGGAGGCTGAGGCCCCCAACAAAACCGCCAATAAGAGCCCTGCCCCTGCTGAGGCCCCAGCAGTGGCAACAAAGGAGGCTGAGACCACCAAAGAAGAAGTTGCTAGTGTTGGAGGAGACTCTCTGCGAAGCGTCATGGAAGAAGCTTCGAAGATGCTGAAGAGCATGGGAGTTGAAGAAAAGCCTACAAAGACCAGGGAAGAAATGACCAAAGGACGGATGCTGGAGCTACAGAAGGAGTTGCAACAGATTCAGGACGGATCGTGGAAGCCTAGAATCAATATGATGAAGACTGCCATGGTTGCCCGAGTCAAGTTCGGCAAGAAAGCGTTGCTGGATACCGGAGCCACTCACGCTCTGAGGTCCAAGAGGAGTGATGAGAACCTGGTTGAGGGCAAAGAGTACAAGAAAGTGAGAGTGAACCTTGCAGCTGGAGGTTCAAAGACAATGTGGATGACGGATGGAGGAACCCTGGTACATGAAGAACCAGGGATGGAACCGATACTACCAGTTGGTCGTCTAGTACGAGAACTGGGATGCAGCTTTGAGTGGAAAGATGATGAATGCTTTCTTTTCCACCCCATCAGGGGACAGATAGCAGTGGAGGTCGAAGAAGGATGTCCACAGATCACCCAGGCAGAAGCGGAAAAGATGGTGGATGAACTTGAAGGAATGAGGTCGCTTCGAAGCATGAAAAAAGTGGCATATGATGATGCATGTTGGGGCGCAGAATGGATGGCTGAGTTGGTAGAGAAACATCCAGTACTGGCCTCAATACCCTCACTTGTTAAGGACAACCTAGTGGAAGTGCCGGCCGAAGACCTTTCGCTTTTGAAGGCCAACAGAAGAACCAGGAGACGATGGATTGAACAAGGGGTCACTGTACATTTGTACGCCGGGCCAGAAGAAGGCCTGACTCTGAAGAGAGCCTACTTGGAGAAGGGAGGTGATGGCACGAGGTTGATCGAAATAGACGTGAAGAGAGGAGCACATCATGACATGTTGAGAATTGGAGGGATGTACAGTACCCTCCTCAAGCTGGCAATGCTAGGAGCCATTGATGCAGTGGTTGGTGGCCCAAATTGCCGCACACGTTCAGTGCTGCGACACACACCAAGAGAAGGCTTCCCAGGACCATCGAGGACGGCGGGATACCCTTGGGGACTTCCAGATGCTCCCCCTGATGAACAAGGAAAGTTGTTGCAGGACGATGCATTGATGCTGAGGATGCTGACCCTGTACATGGTTGCACAGATAGCGAGAGATGCAATGGTGAAAGAAAGAAGCAAGAGGTGTTTGAAGGCCAAGGTTGGATTTCTGTTGGAGCAGCCAGCAGCACCGGAGTGGTGTCCAGAATGCGCTTCGTGGTGGAGAAATCGAACATGGTTGCTGTTCAAGCACTACTACCAGATGGAAGAAGTGACGTTTTACCAAGGAGATTTTGGAGGTGAAGCGAGAAAGCCAACAACATGCGGAACAAACCTTGGGTTTCAACCACCAGACCCACTAGTACATGGTGGGAGGAGCAGAGAACAAGGTCCAGAACTGGATTCCAGTAAGCTCTCGAGGTGGGCTCCTGGGATGATGCATGAAGTTGCAAGGCTTTTGATAGAGGAAGTAGAAGGAAAAGAAGTTCGACTGAAGAAGTTGTCGTGGACTGCCCACGTTGACAATGGACATGTGCCGTTTCGGCGCGATTGCGTGGTTTGCCAGAGTTCAGCAGCGAGACAAAGGCCGCATAGAAGACATGATGATCCAGAAGCGCATTGTTTAGCTGTTGACATTTGTGGCCCATTGAAGTGGGGTCAGGACGTGGATGGTGAAGAGAAGAAATACCTTTTGGTCGGCTCCTACACGTGGCCAGTGGAAGGTAAGGACTCTGATGAAAGCTTGGGGATGTTGGATGAGGAGACTGCTGAAGATGATGAAATGCTTCCGGTTTTGGAAGATGAAGAGGTAGAGCAAAGGGAGGCGTCAGCGTCTTCTTCCTCGCCACCCAAGAAGGAGGCTCAAGCAGAGGGTTTACCTTCAAGACCAGCATCGAAAAGGAAAGGGGAGGAAGAGAAGCCTCCTGAGGATGCAGAAAGTGCTGAGGAGAAGACTGAAGAAGGAAGGCTGGAAGAAAAGTTGAAGACAAAAGGAATGCTGAAGCTGATGACATGTGTGCCATTAGCCTCAAAGCATGCGCTGGATGTTTTGTCAGGAGTCCAAGAATTGGTGGTGAAGCTCAGAAGGTATGGCTACCCAGTCGTACGCCTGCACACGGACTATGAAACAACCTTTGTCAACAAGCACTTGAAGGGATGGTGCTTGAACCGAGGAATTGTGAGGACATCGTCCACCCCAGAAGAACACCAACAAAATGGAAGAGCAGAAGCTGCAATAGCTTCTATCAAGGGAAGGGTGCGACGTCTCTTGCACTCCTCTGGCATGGAGACGAAGTGGTGGCCGATTGCAGCACGACATGTGGTAGAGCTGGAGAGAAGAAGGTTTGAAAAGATTGAGGACAAACTGCCAAGGTTTGGACAGAAGATAGTGACAAGAAAGCGGAAATGGAAAAGAGGAGATGAGTTTGAAACGACAGCACAGGAAGTCACTTACCTGACTCCAATCCCAGAAGTTTCAAAAGGACATGCGGTTATGGAAGAAGATGGAAGTTTCAAGGTGGTGAGCTGCCTGATCCAGGACTGCAAAGAGCCGCAGGAAGAAGAAAAGAAGTTGGAGTTAGAAGAAGTGATTCAAGAAAGGGACCCTATGGAAGCGCGAAGAAGACTGAGGAAAAAGATGTCAGTCGCTTCTTTGAGGATTCCAGAAGAAGAATTTGCAGAAAGTATCAAGCTGTTCCAGGCAGTTTTGGAGCAGGATGAAGCGATGTACAATGAAGACGAAGAGGTCATTCCGGCAGTGATGAAAGGGATGATTGCCATCAGAAAGGAAATGGCGGCACTGCAAGAAGGCCGACTTGAAGAAGAAGTGCTACAGACCAGGGTAGTTTCCAACCAGGAAGTGTATCAAAACAAAGATGAGTGGGTTGGAGCTATCAGAAAGGAGATTAACAATTTGGTGCAGAAAGGAGCAGTCAAGAGGCTGACCAAAGAGGAAGCTGCGTACTACAAGAGAGAGCATGCAGACAAGTTGGAGGTCGTGCCAGGAAAAGCAGTACACACGATAAAAGCACCAGATGGTAAGAAGAAATGCCGCCTGGTGGTGTGTGGGAATCACCTTCAAGGAGGAGACAAAAAAGAAACCAAGGAGGAACATGCCAACTACTATGCAGGAGGGGCAGACACAATCTGCCTGCGACTTGCACTGTCCATGGCAGCACGCTATGGGTGGGACATTGCAGGTTTAGATGTGGTTGCAGCGTTTTTGAACGCGCAGCTGGGGGACGTGCATGAGAAACCACAACCAAGAGAAGACCCAACAAGAGACAGAGGCCGCATTGTGTTGATGCAACCACCGCGGGTTCTGGAAAGACTAGGTCTGATCGAAGTTGGAGAGCTTTGGCTAGTGGAACGTGCCCTCTATGGACTGAGAGAGTCGCCTCGCCTGTGGAGTGATCACAGGGATGGAACCCTACATGGCATGGAAATACAACAAGGAGGCAGGACGTTGAAGTTGCTGCCGAGTTTTGCAGAAGAAAACCTTTGGCTGATCAAGGATACCAGCCTTAGAGATGAAGGTGGAGTGCAAGGATTGGTTTTGATTTACGTGGACGACATGTTGGTCATGTCGAACCCGGAGATCACCAACATGGTGGTGGAAAAGATACAGAAGACATGGGAAGTGACCAAACCTCAATGGGTCACTGAAACAGAGCCAGTTCGGTTCTGCGGGATCGAGATCTACAAGAACAACGAAGGGGATTACTTTGCGGGACAGCAGTCCTTTGTGAAAGAAGTGCTGAAGCGCCACAACTGCAAGGAGTTTGCGGCATCCCCTTTGAAAGACAACTTCGAGCCGGAGGAGGAGCTAGATAGGACAAGAGAGGAGATCCAACTGGCCCAAAAACTGGCCGGAGAACTGCTGTGGTTGGCCGGAAAGACCCGACCCGACCTAGCTTACACTACCAGCCGTATCTGTTCAAATGCAACCAGGTCTCCAAAATGGTGTGCAGGAGCAGCTGCACACACCATGAAGTACCTCAACAGAACCTGGGGTATGGGACTGTACTTCAGGAAGAAGGGAGGGAATGTCCTGGAAGTGGCAACAGATGCCAGTTTTGCACCAGGTGGTGGTTTGTCGCATGGCTCAGTGGTAGCAAGCATGGGAGGTACGCCAGTGATGTGGAGGTCCTCAAAACAGCCTTTCCCCTGTTTGTCTACCGCAGAGACTGAGCTGGTGGAAGCCATCGAGGGAGTCATAGTTGGAGACTCTTTAGCATGCATAGTGGAGGAGTTGGAAGGAAGAGTGGATAAGCAGCTGGTATGTGACAACATGGCAGCCGTGGCTTTGTCCACCACGCGGACAGGAGCTTGGCGCACACGGCATTTGAAAGTACGTGCGACACACCTCAAATGGAGGGTGGAAGCTGGAGACTGGAAGATGCACCATCGACGGGGCACAGAGCTCGTCGCAGACATGGGTACAAAGCTTCTTGGTGCCAACAAAACGAAGGATCTGTCAAAGAAGATGAATTTGGAATGGCTACCAGATGTAGTAGCCTTCTCAAAAGCGAAGGAAGAAAGGATTGAGAAAGAGGAAGAGAAATTGGCAGAGGAACAGGAAAGAGAACCAGCTGTGACGGTATCCAAGAAGGTCTTTGCAGGAGATATGGAAAAGGTGGTAAAGATCGCCACCCTCATGGCGGTACTTCAGAAGGTAGAAAGAGTATATGCCATGGACAAGAGTGAGACGGAAGAAGGATCAGAAGTTTTGGCGGCATTTGGCTTGTTGATGATGATCCTTGGAGTGGTTTTGTACAAGTTGGTAGAAAGAATGTGGAAGATCTTTCATGAGAAGAGAGATCACGAGGAATGCCAAGCTCGCGCCCTTACGCGCGACTCTCGCGCCCTTATGCGCGACTCTCGCGGCCTTATGCGCGACTCTCGCGGCCTTACGCGCGACTTTCGCGGCTTCATGCGCGATCGAGAACGTCACCAACTTCATGTACGCGAAGAAGAAGAAGAGATAAGTTGTGAAGAAGGAGAACAGACCACCGTGAAAGTGGCGACTCTGAGGATGAGAAAAGCTGAAAATAAAGGTTCCAATGAAAAAAGACAGGAAGGAGGAAGCTCCGCTACCAGAAGCGACAGTCACACAACCGAGAAAGGCACGGAGGAACGACATGACAAAAAGGGAGCACAGACAGTGCCTCCTATGCCCGCTCAAGGACGGAGCTGTGGGAACCCTGGAGGAGAGGGAGCCCAGTCTGCTCGTCCTGGACGACGCTGTGGGAACCCTGGAGGAGAGGGAGCCCAGTCTGCGGGTCCGAGCGGAGCAGTGCCCACTCCTGGATGGCGCTGTGGGAACCCTGGAGGAGAGGGAGCCCAGTCTGCGGGTCCGAGTGGTGCAAAGCCTAACCAAGGAGAGGGAGCTCAGTCTGCGCGTCCAGATAGTGCAGAGAAGCCGAACCTGGTGGGGCCAATCATCACACCAAATGGGAGGAGATTCCATAGAAGCAGTGGATGCCCGACGTTGGCACAGTCTTGGAAAGGAAGAAAGCCGCTTTGTGGTGAATGTGGCGACACCTACTTGGTGGCTGACGTGATGATGATGGATAAGAACCAGTTAGTCCATACGAAGAAGAAGTGCCCTAAGGTTGTGGGAGAGCTGATCGGATATGATGCATGCCAAAGGTGTGCTTAGCGGCTTGGGCCTAGAGAGCTCAAAATTTTCCAGAAAGCAGGATTGCATGAACATGTCAATCCTGGGAGGAGTGCATGGATGTCAGACACTCCAATTTGAAACGTGAAACAGCATGTTCAGTTGTGTAGGTTTCAGTCTTGCTGAGAAAGTCAGAGAAGATTAGCACAGCCACCTGCACAGGATGACACGCCAAATCGAGACGGCATAGCCGCTTTGTGGTTCAAAACAAGTTGCCAGGGCTGACCTGCGTGCAAATATAGATCATTGTTATCTAACCATCTATAATAGATATTAATGATATAATATATATATATATATAATAGTATATATATATAGATATATCCTATAGGATCCATGTATGGTATATATGCTAACATTGGGGGTATATTGATGGTAAATGTTACCATATATAGCATACATGGATCCTATGGGTATAGATAATCTAAATATGTGATGGGAGAAATGGCCAATGATCGGTTCCCAAATTTACCATTTTTATAGGTATAAACCATCAACATATGGCTATGGGTGGTGATTGTTGACAATTTACTGGGTGGTATAAACCATCAAATCTAACAATAATCCACATTGGTGAGGAGAAGAACAATAACCATGATAATATCAATGGGTGGTATAAACATGTATAAACCAAGATATGTTGGTGGCTTGTGATTGCTGACATTAGTGACTGGAAAATCGAAAATCCTCCACCTTCCTAGGGGACGTCCCATTGCCATGGTTGTTTTTGGAAGGGTACCCTCTAATAAACATACAAAAAGCTATTGAAAATGGCCATTTATAGTGGATTTACCCATTAACAATGGTGATTTTCCATAGTTTTCTGTATGTTTACCAGAGGGTATATCGGATTCAAACTTGGGTGAAATAACTGCATCTCTATGCAGTTATAATATGGATTAATATGGCGTACATGGAGGCAAAATTCTGATCAATGTCGCCCGGTCAAAAAAAAACGTAGTCATGGAAGTCACACAAATTCCAAATCTGAAGCGCAACAAGAATCTGGTTGGTGGTTTCAACCCCTCTGAAAATGGCAATTTATAGTTGATTTACCCATCAAAAATGGTGATTGTCCACAGTTTTTCTGGTTGATGGTTTTAACCATCTTGACAATTATTAGTCAATGGGAAGGATTATCCCATATATCATGGAAAATAACAAATCTTCCAAACCACCAACCACAGAATGGTCTATATATTACAAATCGATTTTATTTCAACTGCTCACCCGGGTCATGCTGGGTCCATGTTCATTCCCAAAGCAAAGATGTCGATCTTTAGTTCCATGTAGTTGCAAGGTGGTGGTTCCCTATGCTTGTTGGTAAACCATAGCAACTGTAGATATACCCTCTGGTAAACTAACATAACTATGGAAAATCACCATTTTTAATGGGGAAACTCACTATAAATGGTGATTTTCCATGGCTATGTTAAATAACCAGAGGGTATCTACCATAAACCCAACGTTGTTCTTGGAGTTACAAACCACCAACATAGCTAAACAACTCCTATCCAGTCGGATCCGGACCCCTGTATTCAGTCGGACCTAAGGGGACTCGAACTTCCCAGATTTTGCATCCGGATAGAATCAAATCGCACCACGGCTTTTGGATAATCAAGGCGGATGTGGACACGGTCGAATCGCTGCAGGAATTTGACTCTGTCCGACGGCGCTTCGACGACTCGGAGGAGCTTGCGTTCGAAGTCTGCAGCACAGGTTTGCTTGAGTTGGATTGACGTTTGCCTCCACCCACAGTTGGTTTGCCTCCTAAGGGGTGCATCCCAGGTAGGTCAATAAGCCACCCTCTGATAATTTGTTACAGTTTGCTGAAGCCATGGCCCATAGAAATAGTTGATTTACCGTTCTTAAAGATTGTGATATTCCATGGTTTTTTGTATGTTTACCAGAGGGTAAACATGTATAAAACCCATATGCAACTAGAACATACAACTGGGATATGACACCCCCTTTCTGAGTGGGATACACCCCCGCCCCAAAGGCAAATACGTCGGTGGGGCGTGACTCGGCGTAGCTGTTTGACAAGTCTCTAATAGCATGGCAAAAACCGACTCTGATAAACCTAGAGCCCTCTGCAAGTGCCAGATATATCATATATGTATGGGCAAAAGATCCTCCTCGAGCCATTTATTCACAGGGATATACATATATAATATGTATGTATGCATAGATCCATTTATTCACAGGGATGTATATACTATACACACTATAATTTAAGACGTATCCAACCTGTCAAATCCAGGAATGCTGGGGATTTCAAACCAATTTGGATACAGATTCCCGACAGATCGACAGCAACTGACAGACAACAAACGTGCAAACTAATGAGGGATATCACCAACAGACGTTGGAAATACTTCGAACCTGTTTCTAAGTGGGGTGGACGTTCGAATTTTATACATATTTTTCGCCTGTAGAACTACCATTTCTGGACTCTATCCCTGAATATCTTTGAACTATGTTCCTGACGTTATTAAATGCCCAGCACCTCGGGAAAAGAATTCAAGAATCAAGTCATATCAAGTCTAATTCCAAAAAGGCAAAGGCTCAGTCATTAGATATTCACTGAAACCAGAAAACTAATGGTGAATCGAATGTTTACCAGTAGTACCGCACAAGGCGGTGGCACAAGTTTCAAAATAGGAAACCTATAAGAGAGGTTGGTTGTTGCAAGTCACGGATGACAGAGCGAAGCCACTGATGGACCGACAGGTTGTTGAGATCTCCTCTCTTTCTTTCTCTTTCTCTGACTATCTACCTACCTACCTATCTATCTATGTATCTATCTATATACCTATCTATCTACCTATCTATCTATCTACCTACCTACCTATCTACCTACCCAGCTAGCTACAAAGCAAGCTAGCTAGCTACCTACCTACCTATCTACCTATCTACCTATCTACCTATCTACCTATCTACCTATCTACCTATCTACCTATCTACCTGTCTACCTATCTACCTATCTATCTACCTATCTACCTATCTACCTACCTACCTACCTACCTATCTATCTATTCATCTATCTATTCATCTATCTATCTATCTATCTAGCTAGCTAGCTATCTATCTATCTATCTATCTATCTATTTATCTATCTATCTATCTCTATCTATCTCTCTCTATCTATCTACCTAGCTATCTATCTATCTATCTATCTGTCTATCGATCTATCTATCTATCTATCTATCTATCTGTCTATCGATCTATCTATCTATCTAGCTTTCTGATCTAATAGTCTACCAATCTACTAATCTAATCTAATCGAATCTAATCTAATCAATCAATCAATCTAATCGAATCGAATCTAATCTATCTATCTAACTATCTAACTATGTATCTACCTATCTACCTATCCACTAACTATCATAAACCTCGGCATGACTTGGGTTGTAGACGATTCTCTGCGCTTGATAAGGCTATGTTTGTTGAGGCTTGTTGAGGTATTTATAGGTATTGTTCCGTGGCCGCAGTTATGTTGGCCCATATTTTTTTTACAAACTTGTGCCCCCACAGTGAAATGTTTGTTGGTTTATAAACCATAGTAACTAGTTAGATATATCTACTGTACCACAAACCAACTTAGCTTATCTAAACTTTTAATGAACTAGTTAAATATATATATATATATCAATTATATATCCACCATCATGGCTATTGATTTATTCATTAACAATCTTAGATACCCTGCAAAAAGATAAATTCTTTGCTAGTGAACGAGGATATTCCCATACCAAAAGACTAGTTAGGATTGGTTTCTACCCATCTAAGATTGACCTAGTATAATAGTTATGTATATTATTTTATATATATATATATATGGAATATCCAGTTTGCTAGAATATCCAGTTTGCTAGTGAAAAAAATGATATCCAGATATATATATATATATATATATGAGAATTACCGGAGGGTATTTCTCAACCAACTGACTTAACCATCGCGCATCCACAACCATCCCCACTTCACGTCGAGTGTCAGCACTCCGCCTCCGGCCATCGCGAGCGTCGTGGCCGCGCTCGGGTCTTCGGCCGCCCTGGGTCGACCCGACCGGTGTCATCAGCTCCATGGCCGGGAATTTTCCGGTAAATTGGTTTTGAAATAGGACAAGGATCTATATCAATACCTATTATTGGATTGTAATATTGAAATATCTATAGATATATCTATATCTATACTGGTTGGTGGTATACCTACCCAATCTTGAAAAATATGAGTTCGTCAATGGGAAGGATTATGCCATATACTATGGAAAGTAAAGAATGTTCCAAACCACCAACCAGTATATATATGTATATACTATATTATTGATTGTAATGGGGTCATCTGATATCAGCCATAAAAATTAAATGATACTCATATATAGTGACTAATTAGATGATGGATAGAAATCTACAATGTGGGGCCCGCGTTTACGAAATCGCTAAGTTGGGGTGTTTATAACTCCAATTTCACTAGGGTTTTTGATATGCAAATAACGAACTAGAATTCATGGGCTTTAAAAACCAACAAACATGTCTGTGGGGGCCCCATATATATATACTATAATATATAAATATCTTATAGGGAAACATCTGGCCATGTTTGATTACCGGGAAGTAGATTGGGGATGGGTTAAATATAGAGGAAAAATATACACTGTCGACATGTTTGCTTGGGGATTGACATGAGTGGGCCAAAAATACAATTTGGTGATGTTTGATGGCCGATTGAATATGTGTGTATTGTTTTGGTGAAACATGTTTCAAACTATGTAGAATGTACAGCAAGGCTTGAGGAATCCGTAACATTTGGAAGACGGCCTCTTTTCTCCTGTGTATGTAAGTAGAACATGTTTGGGATGCTGGGTTTATTGCATGTTTGAACATTAGAACCATGGATAAATGGCATGCTCTGAAGTTTCCCAGTCTTTGCCACAATTTTGGCTGGTTCTTTTCTGCAACAGAAACTGACATCGCGCTGCAACATAGTTTGCAGGCTCAGAAAGATCTACCTTAAAAATCACCAATGCAAGTCAAGTCCCTGACGACATTTTCGATTTCCCGACAATTTCATCAAAAATATCAAGTCGAGTCCTGTGGTGCAAACCATAGATGCACAAACATTAAATCTAACGTGGGTAAACTATCATAAACAATCCCCAATTTCACCATAAACAGGTGGTATAAACCATTCCCAGTCATGGGTGGTTTGTGATTGTTTTTCCCACATTCTTGCTTTTGTATGTTCACCATACCAGTACTATATCCGGGAGAAATTCATCCACCACCACGCCCTTGCTTCGACCCGCCTCGTATTTCTGCCGCACATAGCGTTCCTGTTCGAAGACTTGTCCGACCCATCAAATCCAGGGTGCGAGTGCCATGGTGTTACCACGACCCAAAATCATACCATGCAGTGACGTTTGGTTCTTGAATGGTATCTGGTTGGTGGTTTCAACCCCATCTGAGAAGTATTAGTCCGTTGGGATGATTATTCTCAATTTATGAAAAAAATCCAAACCACCAACCAGGGTATTGTTTTGGCTATACCAAAATTGGTCTAAAATAAGTGGCATCTAGAAAGTTTTGTGGCTGGAAGATGGGATTACCAAGTTTTGGACATGCCCATTGCGAAATAAATTGATAACTTCAAAATCTGCACATGGTCGTGAACAAAATCCAGATCCGCAAAATTCCGCAAACATCACTGGAACACATCGTGGGATGCAATCTATATAACGAAAAAAACAATATACATAGTTTTTTTTTGGTTGGGTCCGCGCACAATTTTTGGGGGCCCCTGGAGCGTGCAGGCGAACTCAACCAAAAATCACCATACAGTTTAGACACTCGCTGAGTGAGTATAACAACATTGTAACTGTTTGAATCGCTATGAGCCCAACCTTGCAAAATATCAACATGGTTGGTGAAAATCCCCAATGTGAAATTGTGCAGTCAAACACACGTCCAGGATGGATCGCACATGGTGGGCATAAGTTCGTATGTGAGTTTCAACCCTTCCTCACGGGAGATGTTTGTGCTGGAAACCAAGGAGTCCCCATGCGTTTGCTTATGTCAAAAACCATGAGCAAGGCCTTTCCCCCAAAAAAACAAACATTGCGCATACACTAAAAGACGCAACCTATGAAATCATTGTCCAGTTTATGGCGGTAAACCGATGTAAAAGACAGAACCGCATCAGGGCCACCCAAGTACTGGGGATCAAATCTTGGAGCACGCAGGGCCGCACCATGCCACACCTCATCCTCGATCGCGTTGCGGGACACCACTTCCACCAACATTGCTTCGCTGGCATCAGGCGCCTGCAGCGAATCAATCCCATTCGACTTTCTCTGGCATCTTGTTTTACCCAAGGAATTGTAACATGTAGCGCGAATCTGCTGATAACAAAAAAAACCGTACTCAATAGTTACAACAACTATGAAATCATAACCACAGGGGCTTGCAGGTATTGTTACAGTTATTTTGTTGGCGATCACCGGAATGTTTGCATCGGAGGCGGCGTCTCCCCAAAAGACATCGGGACTGCACCTGGCCGAAGCTTTCCGGTATTTGCCAATGATTTTACACTGACGATTATGGGGATGATATGCATATTATAAGTTTGGAATTTAGAAGATAGCTACAACCAACTTCTTGTACAAGCGAAGCCAAGGACGTCCCAACCGGTAGCTCCAGATACCCGACGTTCAGTTCCCGACTGCCTTGAAGCCGTCAAGTTCTTTAGCAAGACGCTGAGCGTCCTGTGGCGATCACTGGGGTTTGCCAAGGCTCACCGTGCGGCTTTGAACTCTGCTCATGAGCTTGGACGGCGTGGTGATTCTGATTGCCGCATGTGCTTTGCTAGAGTTTGGCGAGGGTTTCCGGCCAAGCGCTATATTGCCTTGAAAAGAACCTCAGTACCACAGCATCGGAGACCGCTGCCGCTGCATTTTGTTGGCAACCTATGTCAGCCTATGTCAGCCTATGTCTTCCGAAAAGGCGTCCGTGCACAGTGGGCTTCAATTACTTGTGTAGCCAAGCCTCTTAGCCAAGCTAACATGTGAATCAAACATAGCTAGCATACTCCGGAAAGGTTTCAAATCACAATTAAGGTAGTTGCTAACTGCCATGTATTACAGTGGTACCAGCGTGGTGCGATTCCAACAACTAATCGCTTATTTGTTCCCTTCTGGGTAGTGTTCATTGCTTGCCCCAAACTTTGAGGGATTGAGATCCCGAAAAAAAATAATGCCCACCGGTATTTTAACATAGCTTTGATAGATCATGTATACCTGGTACCTATCGTATGTTTTTGTGATGTCTCGTAGCAAACTGTGAATTGATCAGAGGTTTAATTTGCTGGGGCCTAGGTCAGGTTGTCAAGGTCGTCAAGGTCTACTACAGTTATATACCCCATGAACCCAATAGAACCAAACAGTTAACCAAGTTACCTGCGTCAACTTAGCTATCAGCTATGGGGGTGATGCAATGCAGTTACCCTCTGGTGAGCCGAAACCTGACAATGGAAGATATCCTTTTCGGACGATCTACCTATGGAGCTGGTTGTGTTTGTACCATAGTGTAAACCATCATAGATATGGACATTCAGGGATTTTCTCAGGACACTACAAATGGTGGTTTCTCGATATCTGTTGCAAGTTAATTTACTGGATGGCGCGTAAACATTATGTATCATTGTGTATATATACAATTATATATATATCATTATATGCATACAATCATATATCACCACATATTAAAATTATACTGTATATATATATATTATATACTGGCATATATACATAATTAAACAAACATGTTTTACCACTTGTCAAATCAAACATGATCGATTGTGTTCAATAACTTTGGGTGACTTTCCCCGTGAGTGGCTGGGTATTCACTCGAAACCGCTTTTTTTAGGCGCTCAACGTGAGCAAAGAGACCATACAAATGATCATGTTTTATGAGTAACAAGATGATTGCAAGCGGCCGACATAGGCTTGTCCAGTGTAAACGTGCGTCATGACAACTGGAGTTATCCAAGTGCGGAGGACATCTAGCGGTTCCACGACGTTTCACGAAGTTTCACGTGTCATTTTCATCACAACTTACCATCCCAACTACCATCTAGTTATTTATTAAAGCCATGGAAAATCACCATTTTTAATAGGTAAACCATCTATTTCTATGGGCCATGGCTTCCATGGCTATGTTAGTCATCACCAGAGGGTAACATAGACTCTGAACATCAGCCATTCCGAGGTCAAGTCGTCTTCCAACCCCCAAGTATCGGTAGAAAAAACCATCCCACGATTCGCGAGGACATGGAAATGTGGCAGCAGTATATTTGGGATACCATGGCAAAGATTGGGATAACAATCCCATATGACAGATTTTCCGATATTTTCCAATGGATACAATCCATCAATCCCATCCTAACATCAATTGACTCATATTGAATGGCTCCAATATGCTCCAATTTATGAACCCAAGGCTTCCTTTCAGGGGATGTTAAATCTTAGGGGGACGAGATTATCCATCCATCCATCCATCCATCCATCCATCCATTTGTCCACCCTTGCTTCGATTTTTTCTGGTGAGAACATGAGCAAAAAGACTGGCAATTATACTGTAGCATTCCTGACATGCGATGCAGTATACACTGTATACACTAAACATATTATATCTTAACATCGTTGCGGATAAAGCAACGAAGAGTTGGGTACCCACCTGTTGACCCGTTGTCACCTGATCAACCAGATCAACCAGATCCCATCCTTTTTTTTGCACTGCCAATGCAAAGATCTGATAGATGATTTACCACGGTTTCTTCAGGATGTTCACAACTACCCTCTGGTAAACATACAAAAAACTATGGAAAATCACCATTTTCAATGGGTCAATCCACTATTTCTATGGCCATTTTCAATAGCTATGTAACAGTCATTACCAGAGGGATCCAGAGGGTATATCATGTCTATGGGTCTGTATGAAAATGTGGTATACCTGTATACCCCATTTTCATGGCCATAAAAAATGGGACATATGACGAAAAAAACAAAAAATGGATTTGGGATTTGGGATACCCCATGTGACAAACCAAAAAACCATTAAGGTTAACCTATGATTGATGGATTAAAAAAAAAAACAACAGTTTAACCATGTTCAACAGTTTTATAAAGACCCCTAATGTTTTAAATTGTTTGTTTTCACACCCCCAACGGTTTAAACCGTTTTCACCATGCGGCAAATCTTGTCTGAAACCTCCTCCATTTCATGGTGACTTAATGGTGATTCAATAGTGATTTTCTATGGTTTTCTATGGGATTAATAGGATTTAATGGTGATACTTATGGGATTTAACCAACACATATCGGGATATAATGGTGAAAACATGATAGAATGGGGATCCAATGGATTTTTGTTCGATCATTGTTGGAGGATGGAATATAAAGGATTATAATGGTTTGTAAAGCTTGAAAACAAAACAAAAACATCCAACTACTGTAATTGGTGGATCTTCCAGCCACATTTCAGGGATCCGGAGGGTTAACCCATGTGAAATCCCGCAAGAGCCAGATATCTCCAAGAAATTTGGTCGTTTTTCATCCCCCGCAATCACCAACCACCATTGAAAAGTATCACCTACATATCCCAGTTTTGGATGTTTTTTGAGTTTTTGGAACCACCTAGAAAACACCGTTTGCTGGTGAACTATTTTCATGATACAGTAACCAATCAACCTTCATTTCTCAAGAATATCCTTGTATCTTTGATAGTTTAACCCCCCCCAAAAAAGGATGGTTCATTCACTGATAAAGGTTAGTATGAGCCACAATTGATGGTCAACTTGCGTTAGAGACCACGGTTAGTGAGGCACTATACCCTACAAGTGACACGCCCCCAGTGATGTCCGTTGGTTTATGTTCACCCATTAACTAGTTTCTTGTATCACACATAAACCCAACGGTTTACCAAGTTCTGTGCGTCGACTTAGCTGTCCTAAACGGAAGCAACACCTAACCTCCTTTGTTGGTTTATAAACCCATCAATTTTCAGCTATATCATATCCCATGAAAATTCACGATCCATCTATCAATTCACTGCATGATATTAATCTTGCTCAGTCTTACTTAATCATTAAAATTCACATGTCATTCATAATTTCCATGAAAAAATAGAGTTACATAGAATGACCATATTCCAATCCGGGGCGTACCCCCAAATCATCCACATCATGAATGACCATGACTTCGTATTGAAACAACCATCCTGACGACTGGTTAACCCATGATTACCCCAGTACGATCCCTATTAAACCATACTATGAGTCAAAACCCTGGCACTCTACCATAAAATAGATGGCTAATGGATGGCTATTCAGTTGTTCCCCCATCATGTGGTGCTAATCAATTTTGACCCATCCCCATATAGCATATCAATATGGTGGTTAATGGTTTGTTGCTGATTTATATCATATAAGTTCTATAAGTCATATAAAATCTGGAGGTTTCCTAAAATAGGGGTATCCCCAAATCATACATGTTCATAGGATTTTCCACAAAAAAAACATTTACCCTCTGGTGATTTGTTGCAGTTCGCTATTGAACATGGACCATAGAAATAGTTGATTTACCCATTGATAGCATGGTGATTTTCCATAGTTATGTAAACGTTTACCAGAGGGTAATTCCTATCAACCACCATCAAATCCCATGAACAATCACCATTTTTGTTGCTTAAGTCACCACTTTCCATAGTTTTTTGTATGTTTACCAGAGGGTATACCATCATATATCCCATTAAATCTCATTAAATCCCATTAAATCACCATTAAGTCTGATGAACCATTAAATTACCATCAGTATATAGGGGGATCCCCCGGGACCGCACTCCACTATCCTCTTCACTGTAACACTCCAGTGCTGCCCAGCGAGGTCCACCGCGGTGACCCCAGACCTGGCGTACCGCGGGAAACGAAGGATTTGTTGTTTCGTTGAAGCAAAGATGTGCAGAAAATCATTGGTTTCATGGAATTTGATAGGGATTATTGGTGATTTCATGGGATATTTTATGGAAATGATTGGTGATTTCAGGAGATTTCACCAACAAACAGTTGGATACTGATGGGAAATCCCCTGTAAATAACGGTGTTTCATGGGAAAAACATCTATAAATGATGGTTAAAAAAAAAAACATGGGATATTGATGGGATGTCAGGTGGCATAATGATATACCAACGGAATATGAATGGAACATTGGTGAGTACCCTCCGGTGTCTTCAGACCTGACGTGCTGGAAAATCCACAATTTAGTTCGATGATTTTCCCAGCTGGAAACCTCCATTGACATACGATTTTCAATTGCGATGTTTGGTTACCAAAGGGTGCACCATGAACAACCGTGCAAGGCAAAAACAGGAAAACCTACTGTAACCAAAATTGGAGATGAAGGTGAACATGAAGAGAAATGGACGTTAATGAAGATTTCATCTTTTGGTTTTGATGGATTGGATTTTAACTCGTTTTTCCACATGATGTGCGAAAATGATGGCAAACCATCAAACATGTTCAAACATTGAAACGTGAACAGATGTTCATGGTCTTCCAGCTACTGATAAGTGAGGCTTTCGAGCGGGAGTTGACTTGGAATATCGGCCCGGTTGTCAGTACAGCTGGGGATAGTGTCATGGTCATCGCGGGTGTTTTTTTTGCACTGAACACTAAGATTCGTAGATTGTACAGTGTCAGGCACACCCAATAAATCATATTAAGTTGGTGGTACCTTCTGGTAAACATACAAAAAACTATTGAAAATCGCCATAGAAATAGTTGATTTAACCATCAAAAATGGTGATTTTCCATATGTTTGGTACATCCCATCATGTCTATCCCTGGTAAATACCCATTAAAACCCCATTAAATTAACCATAAACCATCTGGAATCCCATGATATTCCATTAAACCACTAAAATATGTCTCATATCACTATGAATTACCATAAAATCACCTGAAAACTACCATTAAATCCACCCATGAAATCACCAGAAATCCAGCCAGGGTCCAACTACGAGCACCGCGGCACCTGCCCCTTCTTCATCCCTGTGGAGGTCTGAAAACGTCGAAACCAGGCGAAGCTCTTGGCCTGGTTTCGAAACTCCGAGAAGTCAACCAACCACATCAACCAACGTTATCAGTCGCTAGTTATCAAGCGTGGTGTCAGAGAATATCACGATGTTATATCAAATATGAAGATGTATGTATGTATATATCTGTATATGAGTACAAACACCAACTAACAATACGGACTATGATACTATGATAGAACAGGAATGATAATATGCTTAAGAATCAACCGTGATACCCTAGGGCAACTACCATAGATGTGGAACCCCATGGGTTCCTTAGGAAAACAGTCTACAAGGAGTGATTGTTCCACATCTATGTCCGTCTACCTCAGATTGTCAACCATGATGTCAGGTATATAAGTTATATCACAATAAGTTTATGTATGTATGTATGTATGTACGTATGTACGTATGTACGTATGTACGTATGTATGTATGTATGTATGTAAATACGTATGCTTGTTTGTATGTATGTATGTATGTGTATGTGTATGTGTATGTGTGTATGTGTATGTGTATGTGTATGTATATGTGTATGTATATGTGTATGTATATGTGTATGTATATGTGTATGTATATGTGTATGTATATGTGTGTGTATGTATGTATGTATGTATGTATGTATGTATGTATGCACATGCATGCATGCATGCATGCATGCATGCATGCAAATGTATATGTATAAGTATATGTATAACCATCCTCAAATGTAAAGAATATACAGTGTTCAAGGGTAGTCCTATCTTAGTGAGGATTTGTTGACAATTCAACATTCTATCTACTCCAGGATAAATACTTATATACGTATGTGTATACTAAAAATATAACCTCAAAATAATATGTGTTTATATAAATATATAATACATATGCATCGATACACATATTGTGTATATATATATATGGTAATTAAATTGAATATACTCACAGTGAGTAGAAATATCAGATTCACATGCAGAGCTCCCATCTTTGGAGGCCTCTAAACTGCCAAAGCAGATCCACGGTCAACCTAATATTAGGATAATTTTATGGCTAACATGGAGGTATAACGTGGTATAACCAACATGATTTGGAGGATTTATGGTCACTACCCACGGTTCTTCCGAGAGGTCAACAAAGCATCGGTTGTAAACTAGACATAGGAAAGTAGCATCATCATAGATCCCTGGTATTAATGACAAACCATTGATGAACCATTGTACCAGGTTATATCACCATTATCATATATTTCAAATAAGTATATACCAACTCCCAACGAGATAGAACCGTAAATCAACTCAAATAGTGATACATAACTGTTATGAATTGAGGCGTTACTATTAGTTACTATCTTTATATATATAATATATATTACAAACAAAAAACATCAGAGCCAGATAGAATATGACAGTTAACATTTATTCCAAAGTGTGTTTCTCACATATATCCATATTCTATTCTAGCCATATGGCACAAGCTTTTGCTCGCCCTGCTCTTTGCTTGGTTCATGAACCTAGCAAGATTCAGACATATACGGAGCCATGGCCACCTCAGTGAAGACCGTTGATGGATCTCATGAACTACCAGGCTATATTCTGCTTCACCGCTGCCACCTATTCAGGAACTTTCTCCAAATACAGATTTTGGATGGCACGAATTTTGCACTCCTTGGCTTTAACGGACTTTCTCACTGCTCCTCCTGCAGTGCCGGCGAGTTTCCACATCGACATCTTCTCCTTCAAATTTCCGTTTCCGTTCTCTTTGACTCCATGTTCAAGACTATGGTGACTTTGGGGCAGTCATGCTCATACATTTTCTACTTCTCTCTTCAGCTGGTACGACAGACTCTCCTTTCTGCAGAATTGGGGCAGCTGGTTTTCAGCCAATCGACATCATCTCCTTCCATTCTGAGCTGCTAGCAGAGGCCGTCGGTGGCATGCTGAGAGACAAGTGGTCACGAGCCCTGCTGTGCGTCATGGGACTAACTCCTACAGTTTCTCCTTGTTTTGGTGTTTTTGTGGTCCACCTTCCCAATTTCATTGGGTCCCGTGTCGTAGGTGCTCAAATTTCTCCTTTTTTGTCATACATTTGTTGTCTTTCCTCTTTTGTTTCTCCATCTTGCTGTTGGTATGCTGCTGCTGATGTGCAGTTTGCCATGAACTCATATCGCTGCGAAAAAAAAACACAAACATATTCTGTTCTATTCTACTCCACTCCGGGATGTATGTGTGTATATCTGAAATAGCGATTAAGACCCGTGAAATATTGCCATTAAGTATGGTGAACTCACAATTTTCCATAGGTGAAATACCCGTGAAATCCCAATTTGTTGATTCTCCCTATGGAGGTTGGCCACAGAAACACCATCTCCACCTGCGAAACCACACCGTCTTGCAGTCCAGTTGCATCCGCAGACAAGCGACGTACCAGGACAAAACGTCGAGAGCCTCGACCGCGGGAGGTTTAAACAAAGGGGATGGAATGGTGCTGGTGGACGACATATATGTTGTATAGTACTATATAGTACTGCTTTAATCTACTAGATATTCATTCATAAATGTGTAAAATTATGTGTATATATATATTATATGTACAATATTATATGTAGATATATGTAGTAGATATATACCCGGACCTTGCAAGTCCCCATAAAGATTGGTACGGTGAAAATCCCAACAAAATGGGTATATCAAGTATATAGTAAGGCCTAAGATTATACAGTCTATTTTCATAAATCCTGGACATGTAAAACCACACTACCTACAAGAGGAAAGGGCAAAAAAAATGAATTTATGTGTGTTCTAGGCGTTTAAGAAGCCACAGGGTTCCGAACAACCACTTTAAAATGTTTGCTTGTTGTGCGACATGGTCTTGTCCAAATCAGATGAAATCAGAAGGCATTGTCAAACTATGATGAAACGAGATAACCGTTGAAAATCCATAGCAGCAGCAATTCTAAGTACCTTCTGGTAATCAAACAAGGTTTGCTGGAATGTTCCGCATTTAGTAAACTGCAAACCTCCATTTCCGGGGATTTCCCAGGCAGCCATGTTTGACTAGCGGTGGGTATATAACTACAATCAAGGCTTCTGTGCTATATCTCAGACCCTAAATCAGTCCCAGCAAGTGGACTTTCCACTGAAAACAAACACTTGAATACAAAATCGTTGTTTTATTGTTATTTTTATTTTCATAGGCATGAAACCACTACAATATATTCACTTTGTCTGAATTTCTGCGAATTGCGTGTAATTTTAGCTAATATTGCCTCAATTCCACTGGTGAATCACTATTTTGGTGCCCCCCTTAGTTATAAGTTGGTCTATATCCACCATTAGCTATACAACGGTATATATGTATATATATGTATATATGTATATATGTATATATGTATATATGTATATATTCATATATACATATATACAAATATACATGTATACATGTATACATGTATACATGTATATATGTATATTTGTATATATGTATATATGAATATATGTATATATGTATATATGTATATATGTATATATATATATATGTATATATGTATATATGTATATATGTATATATGTATATATGTAAATATGTATATATATATTTGTATATGTATATATGTATATGTATATATGTATATATATATATGTATATATGTATATATGTATATATGTATATATGTATATATATATATACATACATACATGTATATATATATATATATATATATACATATGCAATATGTACCATAGACCCTAGCGTTTGGAGTTATAAGCCAACTTAGCTAACTATGGGGCAGCAGTTTGGGGGTCTCCCAGAAACATGTCAACCGAGGTGCCTCCTTGACCCTCTGGCCGCCGTTCTGCCAGAGAGACACTGCTCTGAAGTGTCTCAGCGTCGGTGCGATTTTCGGATCTACGACTTACCCATTGAAATTCCATACAGGCTGGCCCCCCCCAGTTATGCTTGTTAGTTTATAACCCCATTCATACACGATTGTTAGTAGAGTTATAAACCAGTTTCACTAACGAACTGGGGGCCCATACTGTAGAAACATCGATTGAAAATCCCTTGAACATCTACAATTCATTGAGCATATGTTGAAAATTGTTTGAGCATCCCATTTCTGTGAAAGGACTACTTACATCACATATCGGAATCAATGTGGGTTTGTCTGAAAATAGGCTACCACTAGTTCCTCTGGTTCATCAGAATTTTCTCTTTTCAATGGCCATTTTCTCAATTTTCGGACAAACCCATATATACTGTAAATCCTCAAATGGGATCCAGTTCTACAGCATGATTAGGGGTTCAACCAGGCGTTGGAGTCCCAGAAAAAGATGATTGGAGTCCCAGAAAATGAGCCAATGAATACCCCGGAATACCCCATCTCATCACACTGGTTGGTTAGGACATCTTTCTAGTACGGGGTAATGTAATTGTCCCCAAAAAACTAATTAGTATACCCCCTATATTATAATATATTATATTTACATATATTTACCAATCAAGAGTGGTATTCCTAATGGCTCAAATAGTTTCTAGACATGATTTGAATCATCCATGGTGTTGGCATATCTACCAACTAACATCCTTGAAGACTCCACTGCTTCAAGTAGATGAATAGTCAGCACCAGTACTGGGGTTCCCCCAACCGATTGCAACGAGTGCCCAAAAAACGTGATTACCATCGGGCAATTAGGTGAATCCAGCAAATGAGGTATCGTGGCTTTTCAACCTGGATGATATGAGCGGGGACTAAAACTACAAGTAAGGGTCACAAAGGCGGTCGTGAGCAAAAATTATCGATTTAGATCGTTCGCTATATCGATTTACATGGTTTTGGGGCATATCAAACAATGGCTGTTGAATTGGAGATCCTTTTCCATTCGTCTCCATAGAATCAACAATAGGGGCGCTTCATGGTCAGCAGTCTGCTGTCCACTGTTTGTCTTCAAAGTGCGGAAGGATTTTCCCTCGGAACAGCTTGGTTTTTGCACTCTTGCGCGCCTTCTGCTTCTGCAGATTCGGTTCATTTCATCTTTATAGATCAAAGTTATATTCAATGGTACAGGTCTGGACCACCCCAACTCGAAGTTTCAAGACATTGATGCAAAATTGAAGTGCGATCGATACTCCAGGGATGGATTGATTTGGGTCTCTGGCTGCCCAGCCCGTTATGGCAATTTTGGTTATCGCTTCGTTATCGATTAGGTTATCGAAAAATCTTCTGGTAAAATCAGGAAACGTGTGAAATATTGTTTCTCAAGCGCAGTCTCTGCTTTCAAGAGCTGTGTCGTGACAGGTTTTGGCAGCAAGTTCTGTGGTCAGAAGTGCGTACTCTAGGCCCCTTGGGAGCGCCTCTAGGCCTTTTGAGAGCCCCTGGATTCACATCCGACGAATACTAAACCAATGCATATTAGGATACTATACAATCCCCCAATTGGCTGCGAAAAACAACAGCGCCTTTCAACTTCACCATCAAATCACGTTATAGCTTTAAGTTTTTTACAATATCGCTTTCCACCATATAACCTCTCATGTAAAGGTTTCTGCATGAACCTTTTAGGTCTTTGCTCATATGTTGCAACTATGCAGTATCGTGGGGTAGTGCGGTAGTCCAAACAGCTGCGTATGTGGTACAGAAATTGGGTCTTCCGAACCAGAGACCCTACGCCTAATCATAAACCCTATGTTTACATGTGTGTAAGCCCTGAGCTGGTAAAACGAGGAATGGATCGACATTTGGGTTTTGAATGGTTTGCTTGATTTACCTCCATGTTTCAATTGAAAGCCCTATATATCCGGACATCAACCCACGGACCCACACCCGAAATTAGTGGCCTTGCTTTTCGGCTGCATATGTACTCCGTAGATAAGAGTTCACCATAGTTCACCATCCATATGGGTCTCCCTGCAAATACAAACATCCATAACCATCCTGTGATTTTCCTCCTGAAACATCACGAAAAAAAATCACAATCTTGGACTGTCAATCCATGTCCACCCCGAAACGAAAAACCCGGGGGGTGTTCTTAGCATGATTCTGGTCGCATTTGAGTAAGAAATGAAATAATCACGAAAATGTAGTAAACCCAATCATGATTCATCCCATTCACCAACCATTTGGGGGTCATCTTACATCATCCCAAATAGGGGTACATGTACCATGGTATATACGCAATAAATACCCCTCATGATTTGAGTTTACCACATGAAAAATCCTCATATTTGCTGGCTAAATCCCAGAAATCACCATTGAAACACCAGTAAATCATCATTCAATCATTGGTTAACTCGCTATTTTGGTTCCCATTTTGGTTCCCATTTTGGTTGACTAAATCCTTATATCCCCACCCCCATCTCCAGCTTTCCATGGCCCAGGTACCCTGTGCTGCGCTTGCAAGGCACCAAAGCGGTTTTCACGTTCCGCCTCGAGATTTGGTGGCTTCAGTAGGGAGAAAACATCAAAAGGACCAGCATCAAGAATGGGAATTTGATGGTGTTTAAAGGGTGATATAATTGATAATTGGAATACAATTGGGATAATGAATATTCAAAAAAAAGATATAATTGGGACATATGTAACTGTATACAAAACTAACATTGACAAACTATGACCAACACATATATACATAAAAGATCCCCCTTGCAATTCAGTGTGAAGGTCGCACCCCCTGATTCTGTAAGTACAAAGCTGGGGCCTGACCCTCAGACAGGGATACCCATCATTACAAAATCAAAGGTACCAGACCTTTCCAAGCATGGTTATCATTACAAAATCAAGACTGAACATGTATTTTTACAGAGCAGTTAACCCCCTAATTCAAGGCAAAAAAATTAAAATCATACCAAAATCATAAAATTTGGTACCAAAAACACCCTTTGATTTTGTAATGGGCCTGATTTTATAAGGATTCAGGTCTGGTCCCTTGATTTTGTAACATGATCTTTCCCCCTATACCCCCAGGGCTTGATTTCATAATGTGCCATGATTTTATAAGGTTTTTAGAGTAATTTTGTCAAAACGGCGAGTATCAAAACCCATGTTGTGGATATGGAACATTTATTCAAAATATTTGCAAAATTACTCAAATATAATACAAGATAAAATCACCTTATAAAATCAAACCTTACCATGGAAACAAATTAGAAACATATGGATACTTACAAAATCAACCCCAAAGTTGTGTAAAATTGGCTGAAAAATCTCTCCAAAATTTGTAAAAATGGGACCATTTTGGCACCCCCCCAAGGGGTCTGGTACCCTTACAAAATCAAGACCATCCATCTTGCATTATGTCCACCTATCTTACATAATGATGTTATACCCTTCATCCTTAGGGGCTAGGATATGATTTTGTAAGGTGGGTTCCTTACAAAATCAAAGGTTAAAAACCCTATGTACTGGGGGTCCGACCCCCATGATATTGTAAGGGAAATTGCAATGGGGATCATAAAAGTATGTGAGTCTATCTGAACATGGGGAACCTACCACCAATGAAGGCAATTGCGTTGGGAAGCAGGTTCTAAGCGAAACTTGAGGTACCCTTCCAATGGTGATTCAATGGTGATTCAATGGTGATTTAATGGGATTTAATGGGATATATGATGGTATACACTCAGGTAAACTAACAGTTTGCTATTGAAAATGGCCCAGTCGAAATAGTGGATTTACCCATTAAAAGCATGGTGATTTTCCATAATTAGTTGTTTGTATGTTTACCAGACGGTAATCCATGTGGGGCCCTCCCAAGATAGCTAAGTTAGTTTATTTCACTGGGTGAACTACCGTTTACGGTAAATATATCGAAATACAACTCATCTTGTTTCAACCAACGTAGCTAACAATGTGGCAGCACCTAACATATTGATCGATTGTTTTCTGAGAAGTTCACCAATTCAAGGATGAAAATTCTGTGAGCTTTGACTCAATTTCCATCCAGGTCCAGTGTCAAATCCCAGTGAGATTGGAGTTATCTTTACCGCCAAGGTCAGGACGTCGGAATACATTTCCTCGGTCGATGGGCACTGGAAAAGCATAGCAGTGTGAAAACATCGGATGTTCACCATGAAAAATGGGATTTCACCATCCAGAATCTAGAAATCAAATCCCATGTGACATTTATGTGACTTTTAATGCGAATCTCAAGTGTCAAAAACCATTGGTTTGTTATGGCTTCTTGTTGATATTGGGGTTCTACTAAGCTACAATTCTATTGGAAAAAGGGGATCAGGCAACGATCCACTCTTGACTCCGTTCACTTGGGTAAGTGCATCCCGTTCAGGAAGTCTTTATAACCATATAACCCACATAGATATAAACATACGTACATAAAATCATAAAAAACATACCCAGAATCACTGGGTGCTATTCCATTCATCCACAAAAATCAGGAACATTCATATCCAGTGACTTTTTTGTGGGTATACTGGGTTCATCTACCTGAGCTATTTTCTGGTTCACAAAAAATGCCATCAGGATCACCTCAATGACACCGAACTCATTGCTGATTATGTACAACGGTTGGTGGTATACCTAGTTCGTCACTTGGGATGGTTATTATATGTTTTTCCTAGTATATGGAAAAACATGTTCCAAACCACCAACAAGTTGATTATGTATAATGATTCAACATCTCACAGTTGGCTGGATCCGACTTGTAATATCTTGTAATTGTTGCTGAAAAATTGACATTAGATCTGATTCTCGATTTTTGTCCTGCCTAATTTGTCCACTATTTCTCAGACTCACCATTGCCAGTTTCGCCAAGGTCCTTGTTCTGGTTCCAAATCAGCCACAAATCACACAATGAATGACAAAACACGTTGGGATCTTCCCTTACATAGGCCTCAACAAAGGCCTTATATAAGGTAAGTACCTCCAATAAATCGGTTCCTGAAATGGCCATTGCCGTCGAGATATTTCCTTAACAGTTCATTTACATTGTGTCTATCTACACTGTCGCTGGTGAAAGCGGTGAAGCAGCAGCTTTTGATATCTGGACAACCACCAAAGACTAGAAAACCACAATTGCCTGAATTACATAGTGAATTCATGGGCACAGCCCGGTAGAAACTATAGAATGACAAGATATTATAGAATGAACTGATTAGACACCACTAGATTCACTAGATTAGATGATCTTGACCCCACAATTTCCAGGCTCGCAATCTTCGACCTATATATTTGGGTTTTGCCTCAAAGTTCGCAATTCCTTTTATCTTGCTAACCTATAGTTTATCATCATGTTCCGCACATATTTTAATAGTGATAGAATTGGGTATTCACAGTTTTGAGACAGGCCAAAATTGGAATTTCTTGGATATCTCCCCATAATCGAAACTTGGTTTGACCGTTTGTGAGTTGCTTGTTCCAAAAATTACAGATACACGGAAACTTGTGCCGAACTGTCCCTCAATAGATACATCTATATATATATATGTAGATATCAAAAGGTAGATTAGTTGATAAGTAGATTAGTAGATTGCATAGATATGTGTTCTTCATATATTCTGGTTGATGCAGCGTATTCATGTCTATAAAGTAAAACATATACAATAGGTCGCTGCCATATTTCTACAGAATAAACGCTAAACAATTAAAATTTCTGTTCATAAACTTCACATACCCTTCAGTAATCAACCATGGCAATGGGAAATTCCTCATTGATGATTGTCCCATCAAAGCTGTTTAAAAAAAACAAAAAACTTGGATTTCACATTAAAACCTTCATGTGTACGTTCTATTTATATCATTGTTATCTCATTTACTGGCTGGTGGTTTCAACCCTTCTGATAAATATTAGTCAGTTGGGATGATTATTCCCAATAAGAAATGTTCCAAACCACCAACCAGTATATCATTGATATTTCATTTAAGTGGCCATTCATGATGGATTTCCCAGCTTTCCCAGCTTTCCCAACTTTCCACCAGGCCCAAGTGTCTGCTTCCAACGGAGCAGCCCCGGGCACGGGTTGGTGGCCACGGACCTTACCCAGGAGCCTTAGGTGTTGCTGAATCCGGTATGAACCAGTTAAGCCATCATTAATGATTAGTAACCACTATTTTATTATATACTACTATTATTAGTGTTACTATAGTATATATATATATGTTTTATCAATCTAAATATATACGTATATATATATATATATGTAACTAAATCGTTAATCATATGAAACCACAATATGTATGTGCATTAGTTAAACCCCAATTAGTGGCGCTGTTTTCTGTGATTCCCACAGGGCCAAATGGGCCAAAGGAGCTGGGAACCTAGATACCTGGCAGGTGGAATCATTAGTAACCTGTTTAACAAACACAGATATCACTAACACATATGTAATAGCTATCCGTAAACATGACACCTATGATAGAACAAACTGGGCTTTGATGGACTAATTATGGGTTAACAATTGGTGTTTATTTATATATATTTTTTCTTTAATAAAATATATTTTCTATGTATACATATATATATATATATGCAAGAATGTATATATATAGATATATAGATGGGATAATTCCTCCCAGTGGTAGAACATATTGGGCATTGATGGGTTAACACATGGTTTTATATGGGAAACTTATTCCCAATCATTGTACTTCTTGTGAATTGTGGAAACTTACATGGGTTGATTAGGGTTGGAAATATCTAGGTAATTCATGGTAATTCTAGGTTGTCGCGACTATTTATACAATCAATTATGGGGTTATTTTTCAATAGACATTTTTAGGGATAACTGTTACTTATGTTCTGCTAGCTGCTACTGTTCTTATATATATATATACACATCTAATATGACAAACACATCTATATACGAGGGTTTCCAAAAATAGGGGTACCCATGGTACCCCCAAACCCAAATCATCAATTTATAGATAGATTTTCCATTATAAACCACCCATTTTTGGGTACCATTTATTGAAAAAACGATGTTGGAATAAGCAAATCCAAAATCCACCACCATCACTGGCTTGTGATTGCAACAACACATGATATTCATTGATATTCATGCAAAATACACATTGTGGGTCATTGAACAAATATCACACCTATACCTGCAGATCCGCGCTCCTGGTTGCACTCTGAAATTGATCTGCCATATGAAAATTGAAGCCTGGAAAATACCCGGCCTGGTAAACGTTTACATAAAACTATGGAAAATCACCATGCTATTAATGGGAAAATCCACTATTTCTATGGCCATTTTCCAGTTCGCAAACTGTTAGTTTACCAGAGGGTATATCCATCATATATCCCATTAAATCCCATTAAATCACCATTAAATCACCATTGAATCACCATTTTTAATAGGTAAATCCACTATTTCAAACCTGGGTAATACGCAATTCAAGAAAGCATATCCCTCGATATAAGCGCCTAGATGTGGACGGACGCCATCGATGTATACTAAAACAAATGGGAACGATTTGATTGTCTTAACAACGGCCCAGTATATATATATAGATATATATCTATCTATATCTATCACATGATATCACAATGTGTATATATATATATCACATGACATCACAATATTACATAAGAAGTGTTTATAATGTTTTAACTAGTGCTAAATTATGGTCCTCCTTGGTTTGGAATTTACATACTGGGATACTATCACAACTTTCCTCAACAAAGCAAATAGTATAACAGCATCCAAAAACTATTCAACAACGATTTTGATCGTTGCTTATGTGTATATGAAAGCAATGTAACATGGTGTATATAAGAACAATTTCGCGTGTGCAGTGCATACAGATTTGTGCAGCAAATCTGGTGAGTATAATCGCATATATACATATATACACACACGTAATATACACGTATACACGTATACATGTGTATAATATATATATATATATATATATACATATACACAAATATACATACATACATACATACATACATACATACATACATACATACATACATACTTACATTACATTACATTACATTACATTACATTACATACATACATACATACATACATACATACATACATACATACATACATACATACATACATACATACATACATACATACATACATACATACATACATACATACATACATACATACATTACATACATACATACATACATACATACATACATACATACATACATACATACATACATACATACATACATACATACATACATACATACATACATACATACATACATACATACATTACATTACATACATTACATACATACATACATTACATACATACATACATACATTTACATACATACATTACATACATACATTACATACATACATACATACATACATACATATACATACATACATACATATATACATACATACATACATACATGTATACATATATATATATATGTACATATAAATATATATATATATACATACATATACAATGAATATGTTTTAAACATCCAGCACTGCACATGGGTTCAGGCAAACATGTTGGAGAAAACCAGCAAATAGATGCAGATGATAACTTAAATCATACCTACATCAATAGGAATGAGGGCATGCAACAGGGGAGCCAAAAACACACATGATATTGAAGAGGATACACTCCATTTTTGGACAAACCCAGATAACATACCAAGCTGATGGGACTTTTTTTCAGAACTGGCTGCAGCTACAATCCAGATGCTCTCACTTTGGCAACATATTGTCCCAGTATGCCCCAGTGATCTACCAAACCAGAGATTACCTTCGTGACCCATATGTAAGTGGAATTGTTACAGATTCTCAAGTACTTGGCCCCACTTCACCTAAAAATTACCTTCCCAAACAAAACAAACATTTGCAAGCGACTAGATAAGCCAAGGAGACTTTAGTGGGGATGGTAGCAGGCTTGGCTCACCCAGTTCAATACCATTAAATTGTTGCTGGGAAATGAAGCCTCCCTTTTTGGAAAAAGAAGAAGAAACCAAGCTTATACATTTTAGCCCAGAAATGTCGTGTAAACTATTTGCCAGTCGCTTTTCCGAACCGAAAGTCACCATCCAATCCCATCCAAGAAACGCTTCAGCCACCTCTCTAGAACGCCTTGGAGCACAGGAAAACGTGACTTTGGGGTCCAACCACTAAGAAATTAAGGAAGATGGTTGCATATTTTGGAATTTTGACCAGATCCTGGGCTATTTCATTTGCATATGGGTACAAAATCCTCTGTAATCCCAATGTAATGGGACTCCCTTCATGGGTTATGAGAATTCCCGATCATTATATATATATATATATACACATAGAATATCATAGAATAAATATTGGGTCTGATAATCCCTGAACTAATCAACCCATCATTCATCAGCTATGTATATATATATATATCTATGCAATCCCCATGTGTCCTCCGGTAATCAAACATGGCGATGGAAAATCTCCATCTAAAGATCATGTTTCAAAGCAACCAGTTGTTAGCGTGGATTTTCCAGCTAGCCATGGTTGATGACACCGGAGGGTAGCCCCGTCATGTCCAAATTCATCATTAACCAACCATCATTCACCAGTCATCTCAATATATTTCTGGTGATTCAAAACCTCTATAGATGATGGTGATCAACAAGGCCGTTTTTCACCAAGCTGTCAGCGGCCTCATCTTTCACCTGTCTCAGCTTCCCCACAAAAATTGAACGACTATTGATCCCCAAATGTTTGGGTACACAGACACTTCTGGGCAAAGCCAAAAATCAATATTGCTGGCTATAAATACATATATATATATATAAACATTGATACATATATATATATACACACATATATATATATATACTATAGATTCCTAGAAGATATCCCCATTGATTCGTTCTTACATAGCCAGTGGAACTCAAAAAAATGTGTTGGTTCCCAATTCTCGGCCGGTGATTCATCCATTTTTTGAGTCCCACCACTCTTTCCGAAGAAAACATAGCCCCATATCCCACAAGAAATCTACCATCTGGTTATTTAACATAGCCATGGAAAATCACCATTGTCAATAGGTAAACCATCTATAAATGGGCCATTTTCCATGGCTATGTTAAATAACCATAGGGTACGTAATTTACAACACATCCTCCTCCCCCCCAAAAAAGCAATGTTTCCTTTTGAAAACAAAACACTTACCATAAAACTTAATCCCTATCTTGTAGGTCATCAACTGCCGAAGAGCGGCATGCAAATCAAGGCATAGCGCTTGTCCTGGCCACCCAGGAGGGGTACCCGATGGCAATACTGTGGAAAATCTCATGGACTTCCCCCAGGATGACCTACGTTCATGGTGGCTTTTCAACATCCACGTTAGGTTACAGGGTACTTACCCTCTGGTAATTTAACATAGCCATGGAAAATGGCCCATTTATAGATGGTTTACCTATGAAAAATGGTGATTTTCCATAGCTTTTTGTATGATTACCAGAGGGTATGTATAGCTTGGATTGATGGTGATGATGAGCATCAGATATGCCTATCCCATCACATACGAACATAGCCATTGGTAGAAATCACCAAAACTATCCCATGACAAATTCCGTTCATAGCTATTTTCGAGAGATACCAACCATAAATTCCCCATCAAAATGGAATTGGAGGTTTCCTAAAAAAAAATGGGCACCACTAAATCATCCATTTTAATAGGATTGTCCATTATAAACCATCCATTTTGGGGACCTCCATTTTAGGAAACCTCCAATTGTAAGAAGATACATTGCCCATGTTCTTATCCTGTTGCATTTGCCCAGCTTTCGTTGTGATATCACTCGTGATCCACCATGAAATCCCATCAGCAATGAATTTGTGAGTGTCTGATTGATTTATAAATATATAGCTTGGACATGTTTGGAACTGGCTGATTTCTTTAGTCCGATTATCATTGTTATCATCTTTTTTTTTCATAGTCATCAACCCTACAGTTTATCTGGCTGGTGGTATACCTACCCATCTGAAAAATATGAAAGTCAATGGGAAGGATGACATCCCATATATTATGGACAATAAAATTCATGTTTGAAACCACACAACCAGTATATGATTGTCCCGTACTATGAATTTCTTAATCCCCATCTAACTGATATAATATGATATATTCCATACTGATATAATCCCCATCAGTATATTATCCCGTACTATAATATGATTCCAAACCACCAACCAGTTCCTTAACGGAAAAAAAAAAAAACATGGATATCATCATCCCAACTGACGAAGTCCATCATTTTTCAGAGGGGTAGCTTGAAACCACCAACCAGTATATATCCATAGATTATCCATAGATATACATAGGACTTATTATGGATAATCTATGGATAATCCATGGATAATCTATGGAATCTATGGTCCATTTATCGATGGTTTACCGTTCTTAAACATGGTGATTTTCCATAGATTATGGGACTTATTATGGAAAATCTATGGAAAATGCCTTCCCAACTCCGCCGCCGAAAAAAAAATCGGTCATTGTTGGACTCGCCCGTCACCAGGTCGCGATCAGTTCCCAGGAGATCGCGGGTGAGCTGAGCGCCAGCGAGGCAGGCAAGCCATGCCGTGGATCGATGCGAACAGCGGGAGAAAATCCTTGGGAAAATGGGAAAATCCATGGGACAATCCATGAAAAATCCTAGGAACATGTTGGGTTTTCGACATTTAGAGTATCATTTATGAGAGTTGTAGCTTTTTTGCTGAAGCATTTGCCTCATCTTTTTACGTCATGGATGTCACGGATTGTATCAATGCTTCAGGGTCGAACATCAAAGCCAGGAAAATGTTTGGTCAGGGCAGGAACCGGAAGATCAATCAGAAAAGATTATGACCAATATAGAATAAATGATATGATATAAATGACAAAAAACATGTTGATGAATATAGTTATTTCTATATGCTACAAAATGCTACAAATACTGAATCCCAGTAGAATTTTGATGTTCAGAACTTGTGGAAGTGCCTTTTGCACAGGGAAAAAAAGGTGAAACCTTGACACCCCCAGGGTCACCACCGAACTGGTATGCTTAGTAGTGCAACATCTCAAACATTGCAAAAATCTATGTTTTGTTTGACTTGTTCTGTGACAATTGACACGTCCATACTACAAAAGGGTCTGTGTTTTACATCATTTTATGGTATAAACATGTAGTAAACATGCCAAATCAGGTTAGATCTGTAGCATGGTAACAACTAGCCCCCGTCTTCTCCGGCCCGGCCTTTTTGATTTGGATGTACCCAAAACGTGGGGGTAAAGGCCTCGGAAGCCGCCAGCGATGAAGCGTTGCGTGAACGGGTTTTAATTAATCCCATGTGCTCCATGTATGGTACATTTACCTACATTTCTGTGATTTTTAGGGCACATGTTGGTACATATTCCATACGTGGAGCATATGGGAATGCAAGTTGGCCCTGTCTGTAGGAACAACGATTCGACTACACGATGACATGAATTCGTCATTTGTTACAACTGTTACAACATGTTACAACGATGTCTTGCCAGCTCGAATCGGATCCGGTTGTAATTAATTGTTGGCAAGGACAACACGGAACTGGATTCCAAGCTCACGAAGTTCCAATGGTGTCAACACTGTTTATGGGATAAGACACGGGAATCACCAAACATGCATTACAATCTTGGAAATGACACGGCAGCACATGGTGATCCACCTAAGTGTATGTCATATTCAAATCTGGGAGAAAATCCAATCCTTAAACAATTTTGAAGTAATAAATCAATGGTTATTTCAGGAACCTAAAATGGAGGTACTGTACCATATAAGGCCATATTTTGGGATATTTTGGGAGTATATTTCCTTAGCCTCAAACATAGGTCCTTTTTTTGGTAAGTACCTCCAATTTAGGATCCTGAAATTCCCATTGAATAAATGGGATTATAAAAGACGATCCGTTTATCCAATCCAAACAGTATCCATGTGTCGGATATGGAGGTTTCCTAAGTCATAGGGTTACCCCCAAATCATCCATCTGAATAGGATTTTCCCTTAGCAACCATCCATTGTGGGGTACCATTTGTGGAACCCCCCATATGTTCAAAGGATTTTCCATTCTACCCTCTGGTAAACTCACATTACTAAGGAAAAACAACATTTTTTTATAGGTAGATCATCTATAAATTACCATTTTCAGTATGTAACATCTATAAATTACAGGTAGATCATTAGATCATCTATAAATTACCATTTTCAGTAGCCTATGTAACAAATTACCAGAGGGTAAACCATCCAGCGCTATGGGGGGTACCCCCAACTCCATCCCCTGAGCGCAAACTCGATCCGAAGCCAAAACTTCTCGGCCTCTGCCTGCGGACAGAACATTGGTGTGCCTTGGAGCAGATGTTTGATTACCCAAGGGTACAGACAAATCCATGACTAATTATATAGTCCTCTATTGTCTTGACACAAAGCCACCAAGCCACAAGAGTCTTCGAAAACCATGTCATTCCCTTGAATCCTGGCTGGTGAATGGGAATTTTATAGTTCATGGATGATCTGGTTGGTGGTATACCTACCCATCTTGAAAAATGATGGACTTCGTCAATGGGAAGGATGACATCCCATATATGAAACGGAAAATAAAAAAAATGCTTGAAACCACCAGATGAGAATTCTAATGACAATCCATTAAAATCCATAGAAAATCCTGTCAAACCACCAAACAAATCCTGTCAAACCACCACAACAATGCCATTAAATCCCATGGAAAAACCCTATGAAACCATCAAACTCCGCTCGCATACGGAACTCGCACCTCGGGGTCCTCCTGACATCCAGCATAAGGTGGGCAATTAGAAGTACCCTCTGGCAAACATACAAAAAACTATTGAAAATGGTCATTTATAGTTGATTTACCCATCAATAGCATGGTGATTTTCCATAGTTTTTTGTATGTTTACCAGAGGGTATAGTTAATGGTGAAATAACTGTGGTCAGTAGGGTGTTTTTCTAACTCTGGTCATGAAAAAACTGAACTGTTGTTAATATTAATGTCAATATAACTAGGATGTATGGCAATTATGACTATAGTAAAATAATGGAATTTATAGTTCATGGGATTTCACTATAGTTAATATAGCTAATATGACACTATAGTTAATGGGGTCTATAGAGGATGGAATTCACGGTAGGATTGATTTGCAATTTATGGGAACTATACTGGAGTTGTGATAGCCAAGCTAGTAATCTTACTAGGAGTTATGGCAATGAAATAACTATAGTTGATGGGGGTGTACAGTTAATGGGATCTCACTAGGATTTGTGGCAAATTATGGCAACTATACTTGGGGTTATGATAGCTAAGGTAGGAATCACTCATGTTTCAATGGGCTTAATGCTGTGATTCACTATAGTTAAATTCTTAATGGTGAAATAACTATGGTCAATAGGCTCTTTCAACCAACGTAACTTATCTACTATTTCACTAGGAGTCAGGGGCCATGGCAATTCCAAGTATAATTCATAGGTTTATTTGATTATCATTACTCATTACCCTCTGGTAAACATTAAAAAAATATGGAAAATCATCATTTTTAATGGGAAAACTCACTATAAATGGCCATTTTCAATAGCTATGTTTGTTTACCAGAGGGTACCTGATTGTTAAAAATACTGGCAAAAGCCTCAAAATGGTCTAGTATCTGGACTACAACTACATGCCCACCTTGCACGTGTACCAGTTTACCATCTCAAACTCTCTCGGTTTACTCTTCATAACCATCTCTTGAACAAAAAACATTCACACGTGTCAAAAAATCAGCCCCTCCCCCAAAAAAACGCAAGAAGAATGAATCGGAATTGACGATAAATTGAGTTTAGAACTACTTAAATCTAGAACTACAATATTGAAAGAAATAACTGACCAATATAATCTGGTTGGCGCTTTCAAGCAAGCGTGAAAGCCTATGCCAATGAGGAGCAACATCCCGTGATGCATGTGGGGTGACTCACGGAAAAACTCTCACTGCTGACCACCAAAAAAAAACAAGAAGCTCCCGGCCATATTTTCAATGCAACACCAATGTAACTGAGCAACATTAACTGAAATATTGATGGTTATTCACTATAATTATTTATCATAATTATACAATATTATATAATGTTTATGCACAGAATCCTTGCTACACCTTGCTGCAACTGAGTATCCAGATCCAATGTACTGACTGTACTGAGTGACTGAGTGTACTGTACCCAAATCCAGAAAAATCATCAGCTGAAAGTGGAAGCTGCCTGGCTATGACGGTGCCCCGACAACCACCCACACTCCTCCTGCGCATTCTGATCGTCTTCGCCTCTGGTGGGGGCATGGGGAGGCAGTCTGAAACCCCTTTGATATGTCCAAACACCGAGTTCTGAATGTGTTTAGTGGTCATGTTGAATGACGTCCCACAAATTTTCGCTTGTCATGGCCAAGACCTTTGAAATTGCTGGATTGATACACCCAGTCGAGGAATCAAGGCCCAGCTCACGCAATCCCAGCAAATCATATTATCCCAATCACTCACACTTTCGCCGATGTCCGAATGAAAGTCTCTGACATGGCACATTGACCAACTTTGAAGATGTTAGCCTTATCGTTTTAGATGTTGAGGGAACCATGTTGTTTTTGATTATACTGGAATATGCTGAAAAATCGCCAGTGTTGCAGGACAACAAACAAATCGTATACTGTTTGCTTCATAGCGACATCTGTAGTGAAAAAAAATGTTAGTGGTAGCCACACAACAATCATCGCCAAACATGAAGTTGGATGTATCCGGTATCCACATGTTGTTTGTTAAATACTCACATTTTGGTCAAATTTCCCCAAAAACAATCATCACATAGCTGACCCTAGATCATTTTGAGAAAATATTTGATCGAAACGATTTTTTCAAACAACGCAAACATTTGCACCTACCACCAGATACATATTCACACCATTCTGCCGTGGTTGAGTCACATGTTTACTGATGAATTCACACACAATTCCTACAAATTGGCCCCCCAGAGTTATAATATGTTATAAGTTGGTGTATGTTCACTCACCCAAGCAGCAGCAAAAACTTGGAATTGCCATAATTAAACCTAGTGAAACATATATCTCGGGAAATGAAAATATTTCACTAACCTGACAGTTGCAGCCATTTGGGGATGATTCCCCATACATAAACCATGGTTCGAGGAAGGGAAAACAGTGAGGTCGTTATGATTTACTCAGATAATTGAATCATGTAACTAGGATCTATGGCAATGAAATAACAATAGTTTCATAAGTTTAATGGGGCCCCTCCTTGCAAGTGTAGCAGCAATTGCACAGCCCATCTCAAACCATTTGGTTTACTATTTTGGCTGATGGTTTTTTAAAAATATTAGTCAATGGGAAGGATTACACCATATATTATGGAAAATAAAACATGATTGAATTGAAACCACCAACCAGTATTGATAACCGTCATTAACCATCATTAACCATTTGGTTTACTATTCATAAACATCCCTAATTTGAAACACGGAATCCTTGAGTGCCAGGCCTTCCGGAAAACCCTCTTCGGACCTCGAAGGGACGAGAAGTTTCGACGGTCGAGAAAGTGGGGCCCGGGGATGAAGGGTTTAAACCCATAGGGAGAATGAACATATATCATGGAATTTAGATGATTGTAGAATGTTTTTAAGATCCACATGGATCCACTAGATATAGATTGTAAAATATTTTCAGATCCACCTGGATCCACGATTTTTGTTGTACAAATGACTAGTTTTTGTTGGTATAATGAACATGATGCCTGGATTTCAGATGATTCTAGGGGTATCAATGCTTGGTAGTCCACCCCGAGAACCGTAAATGGTTTGAATTTTTAGTTTACGCAGATCCGCAAAGGTTAACCCACGAATTGGGGATCTTACGATCACCAGAGTTACTAACCAGGTACTACTTGGATGTTCATTGTGGCTGGTAATTTGTTATTGAAGTTAGTAAATATATAGGAAACTTAGTATGTGAATTAGCACTGTAATGTAAGATAGCTAAGTCGGATTTACGCAGGTTAGTAGCTACGATAAGTCAAAATTAGTATTTCTGCTAAGTCACACTTACGTAACCCGTAAGTTTGACTTAGCGGGGATGAATTTGTGGATGTAGGGGAATTAAATTTAAGACTTATCAATGCACAAATATGTTTTTTACGGACGGGGAAACTGATATAGTATTTTCACGCGAGGAAAGAACAAAAAATGTTGTAACGTGTGAAACTAAAAAATAAAAGGCAAAACCGTGGTTAACATAGAACAACTGTTGAAATGTCTTTTTCCAATGCACCCGGGTAAAAAGAAATGCAGCCTGGGGCACTTGGAAGTGAACAAATGGCACCTGCAAAAAAAAAACACATATCATCATTCACGCACGAAAATCTCGCATGTGTTCTTTGATGTGCTATATGAGTTCCATGTCTGAAGTTGTCCAAACTTTTTCCGTGAGCGTAATCATTTTTCACCACGCACTCTTTGATCATCGCCCCATGCCTCTTTTCAATCTTATTTATCTTATATTGAATTGGGAATATATATCAAGTCGCGGCTCCGCTTCCAAAAAGCCAGTTTGTCTACCAGGGCGGTGTTTCGCGATCAGCTCTGTAAATTCATTCCTCAAGTGGCTGCATGAGATCATGTCGATTCCTTTTGGGCTCCGGCTCCAGAGCCGTTTTCTGATGTTGAATTTCGTCAAGCTTGTCCAAACGTTGTTTTTTGTATGTGTGCAGGGGGATGTATATGCATCGTGCACATGGGTGATGTACTGATGTATTGATGTATTGATGTATTGGTGTATTGGTGTATGTATGTATGCATGCTTGCATGTTTGTATGTTTGCATGTATGTATTTATGTATGTATGTATGCATGCATGCAAATGCCATGAGTGTATAAATATATATATATATATATAAAGATCTGTATATAATCGAATCTGTATGTATAAACGATGCATTCAAGCTGCGCCAGCTATTCTCCGAATCTTTTGCGCACATGCTTTCCCAGTAGCAGCGCTTGATATAGTGCCAGCGGTTCTTCTCTGCGCGACTTGGTTTCCGCAGGATCTGATTCAAGAAAGCCATTGCGCGATGGAGCAACTTTCCTTTCACCATGTCGGATGGTCTTTTCACCAGATTAAAACAACTCAAATCAAATTGGGCCTAAAATGCCGAAGTCATTGTGCAATAATTACCCATGTCTTCTTGCAGCCTGCTGATGAATATCCAGCACTGCATCTCGGCTCAACCCATACAGTGGCCTTGCATTCCGAAGCCAACCACACCTGGCAGGGCTCATGATTGCAGAGCAAAGTTGCTCGCGGTCAACTCTTGCAGAGAGGCCGGCAGATTGCGAGTTCGTTGAGCTCTGCAGAGGTCATACATATATTATAACATCAAAAATGTCGACTGAAACGTATTATAACTGTACATCTCTCTTGATCTGTATAAACTTTTCACATGGCTGACATGCAGGGAAGCACCTTTGAGATGCCACATTATTGTTCCCAGCAACCTGGCGGATGGCGTAGCAGCCATGGATTGTGCTTGCAACCAAAAACAGGTTCTAAACTTGCAATCGTCAGGTCAAGTCTTTTTGACTGAAGTCAAATGGTTTGGTCATGTTTGGTCCCTTTCCGAAGGAACAAAGCAATGGTGTGACGATCAATGGTGTGATGATCATCTCTCCACTGCGAGCTTATGAGAGCTTATAAGGATACAAAAGTTGCACCGGACCTTAATGCCATATTTACAACTATGGCTCACTTCTTGTTCTTGTCTGGCGCTTTTTGTTCGGATGCGGCTCGAAGCCCGAAGCCATGCTCAGCTCATCTGCCACGACTTTGTAGGCTTTCTCGCAGGCAATTTCCAGCTTGTGGCCCTCTTGGATGAAACACAATTTGGCAGCCGTGTATAGGTTCGGCTATGCAAATTCTTCCGATCCATCTTGAGTTCGGTGTCTTTCTTCACCGGCTTTGTCTTGCTATCTTTGTTCAGCTTGGATTCTGGTGCGACTTTGGACGATGCCGCTATTTGGGCTGTGGCTCCTTAGCGGCTGGTTTCTTCATTGCCCTTGCTTCAAATGCTTCCTCCATCAGCTCGGCCTGGTTGGCGACCTGAGATGCAGCCGCCTTCTCGGACTTCAAATCTGCGAGTCATTCTTGGGACCACCCACCATCATGTGATGTTGGCCGTCCGACATCACACGCACTGACACCATCGTACGGACCTGCGCAAGGTGGCGCATAAGCCATGCCACTCCAACATCCAGGCTCTCCTCCACAAACTTGACCAGGTTGGGCATGGCTCCAGGTCGAAAATGATCGAGACTGCTTGAAATGCTTGAACGCCACCAGAATTGATAGGTGACGCTGCAGAAGGGCAGCGATGCGATCGAAACTGTCTTCAAGGCAAAGAGATACCACCCCACCGGAAGATGCTAAGGTGAATGGAGACGAACCATATGCATTGCGCGACAGCGGATCTGCACCATGAGCAAGCAACAGAGAAGCAAAAACCTCATCTCCATGAACAGCTGCCAAATGCAGAGGAGTGTTGCGTGCATGATCCTTGCTTTGCAAGCTTGGATCTGCTTGTTGGCGAAGCAATAGGGCCTCGCAGGACTCAGCATCATGAATCACGGCGTTGTGCAAAGGCCCTCCGCAGCAACTTGAAACCTTGAAATGGCTACGGATTTTGGTATGTTTCTCAAATACCGACAATGACCGTTACCACTTTTTTCATCTTTTTTTTGGGGAGATACGCACTTTTTGACTAATTGATGATCTGTAGCACACTTGATCACTTGACTACTTTTTGACTTAATTTGTCATCATCTATATCCATAGTCCTAATTCATATAATAGCTGATGGGTATGCAACTTGCCAAAAAATGCCAGTGACCCCATGGTTTTCTAGATGATTACAGCCTGATCCAAAGGTGGCCACGTCCACAAGCTGCCAAAAAAATCCTCAATTGCTAGTAACAAGTGTTGCTGCTTGAAATCCACATTGGTTGTTGGCGAAATCAGATTTGTGTGTTGCATAAGTCATGATTTGTTATATAAATCCCATTAAACAAGGAAAACAAATACATTTTTGGTCATCAAATTCCCATGACATCATCCTGTTTCTTGGTTCCCATGAAAATCCTCCGCTTCCGAAAAAAACACATGAAATCATGATAAATCATCATGTAGATCATGTCCGTTTGTTAAGCTCCATGAAATCACCATGTTTGCTGCTAAAACTCCATGAACATCACCATGTTTCTTGGTTAAATCATCCTTCCATCCCATCAAATCCCGATTTTTCAAACCGTGAAATCACCCTTTTCATCACCATCAACTCCCATCAAATCCCATGGAAAATCATGAACTCACCACGTTTCAAACAGGTGAACCCCCCATCTACCCCATCTACGCGCCACTGCAGGGCCCCCACGGAGAGTCCAACCCAAGGCCTGGCGGGAGTCGATCCTCGAGAAGAAATAGTGGATTTTTCGTAGTAACATGTTAGTTTACCAGAGGGTATATAGTTATATACATTGCCAATCTTAGAATATGAGTGATATAATGGTGATTTTCCATAGTAAAATGGTGGTGATTTTCCACAGTAAAATTGTGATTTTACTTGGAAATAACGGTGAATTTACTTGGAAAGAATGGTGACTTTACTTGGAAACAATGGTGACTTTACTTGGAAATAATGGTGATTTTCCATAGAAAAATTGTGGTGATTTTCCACAGTAAAATGGTGATTTTACTTGGAAATAACGGTGATTTTACTTGGAAATAATGGTGATTTTCCATAGTATAATGATCCTCAACGATACATTGCCAATCTTAGATAGCATGGTGATTGTTCATAGAAACATGTTAGTTTACCAGAGGGTATGTAGTTATATACATTGCCAATCTTAGATAGCATGGTGATTTTTTCATAGTAAAATGTTAGTTTACCAGAGGGTATATAGTTATATACATTGCCAATCTTAGAATATGAGTGGTATAATGGTGATTTTCCATAGTAAAATGGTGGTGATTTTCCATGGTTATTTTACTTGGAAATAATTGTGTTTTTACTTGGAAATAATGGTGATTTGCCATAGTGAAATTGTGGTGATTTTCCATAGTACATGGTGATTTTACTTGGAAATAATGGTGATTTTACTTGGAAATAATGGTGACTTTACTTGGAAGTTGGTTTATAAGTGGCTTAAAAATGGTTTAACATTGATAGCATGGTGATTTTTCATAGTAAAATATTAGTTTACCAGATGGTATATAGTTATATACATTGCCAATCTTAGAATATGAGTGATATAATGCTATGTTAATGGAATATTCATTGAATATGAGTTGGAATAATATGAGGACATAACATGATCAGTGCCAATCTGCCAGAGACCCTGGCAAAAAAATGGCAAAATCTTTGCTGGGGAACGGTTCGATATTCCCATGCCAAAAGACTAGGATTCGGATTAGTTTCTACCCATCCAGTCCATTGACCTAGTAGATAATCTGTTGGACATATCCCCAGTAGCAGTTATCACAATCCCCTTTTTTAACCAGGTAATATAATCCCTAATAATACCCCATCAACGATCATTGACCTAGTTTTTTATACCAATTCATCCCATCATAATTCTGATGTCCATAAGTTGGTTAGTTAGTTCCAATAAGGTGGTTTCCGTTAGTGCTAATCATGGTTACATAGATCTCATAATGAAACAGTAATGTTAATCAATAATGGACAAACATAATGATTAATGAACATAATTCCTCCATAATTATAATGATGAATGTCACCATAATTAATTCATGGTTGGTTTGTTGGTGCAAAGTCCAGTCCGTCCTTCAACATCCAATGATTGTTCCCAACTGTTGGATTATTTTGTGATATCTATTTCATGCCATTATTTCTTAATGTTTCATGACCCGGCAAAGCTCCATGAATGATTCTACCCATTTTATTTTTGCCCCACTTAACTTATAATATATTATTATGGTTCCACTGCACCGCAAGTATGTCAAGAAAACAACACTTAAAAACGAAGCAACAAAGCACAGCGCAGTGGCTGCTCCCTCAACTCCGCCGGTGGCACCGTCATTCATCGACCTGGCACCATGCGTGAGAGCAGATGGCACTGAAGCTGAGAAGTGGGATGGCAGCATTGAACTAAACAGGAACATGTCATTACAGAATAGTTCAGCAGCTGTCATATCAAGTTCATGCCATTATTGTTACACGCTGATTCAACAATTTTCGTCACTATCCTTGATGAATTGGCCGGGCGGCATAGGATGTGACTATACATTCATCTTTATTGCATACTTCAACACCCGCTGGAACAAGAGAGATCAGTTCATCAACGCTGAATGTGATGGATCAAAGATGAAACTCAATCATGTCTTCTGCAAAAAGGGATCACAAAAGAGACCTTGAAAGGGACCATGTCCATCCTTATTGATCCATTTCCGTTGTGACAGCAGTGGCTCGTTTTTTGCAAGGCTTGGAACCCTGGAACTATGGGGTTGGTTCTATGGTGTCCGCTAAGGCTGAAATAATGTTCAAACGAACAAGAGCATGTGGGAAGAATAGTAAACTGTTTCCATGGCCAATCTTTCATACCAAAAATTGTATGTGCCTTTTTAGCTAGTACATATTACATGTATACATGTATGTGTGTATGTATATATATATATATATGTAAATCCGCGTTGATAGCAAGGATGGCAAAATATAAGAGAAATCCACAACCTAACTACACAGGGGTGTTTAATATGAATGGTGGTTGGAATTATATAGGACACATATCATATCCATATATACACATATAATTATATATATATATATGTCTGGGTACATCAGAACATATTAGAACAATTCATCAACCTGGATGATTCCCAGAATCCTAACCATCATTCCAGTGACGTTGAAGTGAGGTCGTTCTGATTCATTCCAGATCTATCCAATTGGACATTCTACACCTTGGTCAATGCGTTGATTCTGTGGATGAATCAAACAATGACCATAAGGTGTTTGGTCAGAAGGTCACATACCTTTTATTATCTTATAAGGCTAGTTGGTGGTTTCAATCCCTCTGAAAAATATGAGTTCGTCAGATTGGATCATCATCCCAGCTATTGGGGAAATCAATAAAAATCATGTTCCAAACCACGAGTTTCAGTGTTTAAGTTGGTTTATAAACCATGAAATAATCCCCACTAACTAGTTCGTTATACCTACCATAAACCATAGCTAATGTTCCATACCACCAACCACATTAATCATCATTATTAACCATATATATATAACTATAGATTA